>JAUBNQ010000013.1:19183615-19210436 GCA_032353495.1 Ctenopoma kingsleyae
ATACCTCAGGCAACAGAAACCCAAGAAGGAAGAGGAGCAAGAACAGGAACCATCATGGAAAGACAAACCCCTGCACGACATGTACCACCGGCAGATAGAGGAAGTGGCTGAGATCTTTGTCCAAAAGAGTGCAATTCTAGGAACAGCTAAGATACTGCACAGGGCCCTCAAGCTCCCAGGCCTCTGGTAGAGGACCCGAGCTTGAAGGACAAAAACAGCTCACAGGAGGGCGAGTAGGGAATTTTTATATATATATATTTAAAACAAATAATGGCATAATAAAAATTAATG
This sequence comes from Ctenopoma kingsleyae, assembly GCA_032353495.1. Lineage (NCBI taxonomy): Eukaryota > Metazoa > Chordata > Actinopteri > Anabantiformes > Anabantidae > Ctenopoma > Ctenopoma kingsleyae. The sequence goes on from JAUBNQ010000013.1 coordinate 19,183,907, forward strand.
GCATTGAGTACAGAAATACCAGCATTGGAATTTGGCAAATCCCAACATTAATTGTTCACCCGGGCACGTAGGATGTACTTAATAATTGTTTTTGTTGTTTTTTTTTTAAAAAACAAAGTACTCTATAACTGTGATCTGGTCCTGGAGGTCAACAGTTCCCAATCTCTGGTGAACCTCGTGCAGGATCCTCTGACCCTGGAAGCCACTGCCCCGACCGTCCAGACGAGCCACGATGACGTTGTCAGAGCTGACCAGAGCAGAGTCCCAGCTGAGAGAGAAGCAGTCACTTACAGCCTGACCACCAGGGGCACTGTCACTGTGAAGGGGCAGAAAGTTTCTATCTATTAATATATTAAAGATGAGACTGCTTTGGACATTAACACAATTCTTATCAATTCTCAGCATTTGTTTTGAAGCTTTTTGATTAATAAATTTATGTGTATTTTATTTTAAGTTCTGTAAATTTCTAAACAAGCTGATACAGTAAGTATGCTCAAAAAGATCTTTTAGAAATAGAAAATGTAGTTGAAAATTAAATTACATACAGAATCAATAACAGTGGGTACTCCTTCTCTTCATCCAAATCTACTGGGACAATTAGCTCCAGTGGTAGTTCTGCAAAACAAGCCAATAAAGTTTCATTTCAGTTTTCATGAGTTTCATGGTTTTAGACACTATGTCATTTATCCTCAAACTTTCTTGGCACTCACAGCTTAACAATCAATTAATTGACGGAACAATTAATATAAGACTATATAATTTTTCATCTGAACACAATCACAACAGATTTAAAATGAAGTAATGAAGATGTCATTAAAGTTAACTTTTGATGATAATGAGTTTTTATCTGACTGTGTTTCTACTCAAACAGCATCAGATTTTCTCTAACAGTGAACACAAATTAGAGACAGGATGCCATGTGGTGAGCTGTCCACTCCAATTGAAGCATTACACAGTTGCATTTCTGATTCCATAATCACCTCAGAAAGCGCTGCATCTGTTCACTCAGACTATGACTACTATCACTGTCAGTGTGTTTCTCCACTGAACTGTGCCTGATTTAAGAACCTTGATTCCCTAGTTACACTGATCTCAGAGAAAGAAGATTTGTGTACACCATAATCAGGTTTGTCTGTGTGCCTAAACTTAACCACATTGTTTTGAATTTCAGTATAACCAAACTGTCATAGTTTCATAATCATAATTAGATGTTTCCGTGATTATAAAAGAACAGTAGACTATTCGCCATTTTGGTGTTATTCCAAGAATCACCTGTTGCCAAAGGGGCGCTATTTCACCATATTTCAAGAGATGCCTGCAAGCTGCCATCAGAGATCTTTCAACAGGGCTATTACAACTATCTGTATTTTATTTCTAAGCTTCTATAATAGGAATGCGTGTTATAAATGTGATATTGGAGGTAATGACATGTTGGAAAACAACAAATCATCATAACGAACTATATTAAAACATTCTGCATGCACAATACATGACGGTGATGTCATACCAAGACTGTTGATTTGCACAAGTCTTCTTTCCTTCTTGGGAACTGTTCTGTTTTTTAGTGCATGATTTAACACTGTGTTCTTTTCAAGAGTCTTATGTTCTGTTAGATGACATGGTAAACAAAAAGACTAGTTAGAAGAAATGTCACATACAACTGCCATGTACATTATCAAACACAAAATATTCACACTTAGAGTCATGAATGTTAAAAAAAATCTGCAATAGAGAATAGTTTGAGTCAAATAACATGCTAACCAATAATGTAAGATGACAGGAGATAAATAATCATTATCTCAAATGACCATTTATCCTTTCCCCAGACTCTGCTCTAAATGCCTCTGATGTACACTCAACATTTCAAGCACTTAACGCCTTCATTCGAATTACATTCTCATGTTCATTTTTGTTCAGTCTTGAGTAAACCTCTGTTGTTGAATTCTGTCTTAATAACTTAATCTTAGTGACTTAATCTGCAGTTGATCGATAAATGCACTTTACATTAGCTGAAGGCAGACTCACTCAAAAAAAATCGAACTGCTACCCAAACATAATGAATACCTGATGCAACTGAGTGAAAGAGTGTAAATAGTAAATTGGTTTAGGCCTGCCAGTGCCAGAGTACTTACTGTTCATATCATTTAGCCTGTGAAGAGTAGTTTGGGGTATTCCAGGACCTGGGGGAAAATTAATTAAGATTAATAGAAGGCATTTTACTCTCCAGACTAAAGGCTTTACATTAAGACATTAAACTTTAATACATTTAAAAAGATTCAAAATAAAATATTAGGACATCTATGACAATGTTCACACAGTCCCATGATTTTTCTTCATTTCAGAAAATCAAAATCAAAATTATCCAAGCCCAGGTTAGAAAGCAGAGATGAGACGCTGGTTGAGAAAACAGCTGAACACACGCAGTTCTTCAACAGCTGGTGTTACTGCAGTTTCAAACAGGTTGCATCATTTTAGAGAACCTACTGTGTTGGTCATGAGGTGTTACCTCTGCATTTGAGAAGAACATGTTGGTAGTCACGGCTGAGGACAGCGTCGTAGTAGGTGCACTCAGACCTGAAGAGGGAGCAGGTCAGGCATTCTTTATGAGATGGATCCACAGTGGAGAGCCTGTTTGAAGAGAGCAACATGGAGGTCAGCGAGCAACAGATGTTGATTTCAGAGGAGCTGTGATATTTAAGACACAACCTGCAAGACGAGGGCAAAAGAAAAAAAAGGGGGGGTGAAAGTTCCACTCATAGAGCTTTTCTGATTTTTTTACTTATATTATTTTGTCACTTCTTAGATAAATTGATATAGTACAAATGTTTTTAGGTGGGCAATGAAACAAATAAAATTATTTTCTTGCTAAGAGTGAAATCATTCTCATGGTTGTATGTTAAATGTGAATCTGAAGCCAGCACAAGGTTATCTAAGCGTAACATAAATACTGGAAACTTGGGAAAACAACTAACCTGTATGAGGCTTTTCAGCACCTCTACAGCTCATCAATTAAACAGCAATTCCATCAGTTTACAGATCTAGTATATATATATATATAGAGTATGTGAAAAACAGTTTGAAGCATTCTGTGGCACTGGTCAGTCTGAAACGTGATTTCATGGTTTGTTTATCAATTCTACAATGTACCCCGCAGAGTAGGCACCACAAAGAGATGGAGCCTATGCCATAGCCTGACATGCACCTCCCCTGAAATGTAACTGGCCTCAACAACTGTGATAGGTCCACTTGGTTGTAATGTGGTGGTCTATAGATGATGTCCTATGGGATCTTCTCTCTTTTCTGAGCTGCAGTAATTTCAGTAAAAAATACTGCTGATCAATATCTGTTAGCTCCAACTCCAACATGATCCACTCAGTTTGAGCGTGACAGTCAATCACCACTGTTTGTAGTACACTGACAAAGAGCACTTTGGTGTAATGAGTAATTGCAGGGCAAGACAAACAGTGCAGTATTATATACTGTATGCTTGCAACAGTCTAGGCTCTGCATACATTAGCGTCAACGCAAAAACATAAATCAAGTTTTATTGTCACCATGAGTGCACTAAGCAGCCTACAGAGACTCTACGACCGTTTGTATTGTCAGAAAATCGTACATAGGCCTACCAGATATTGTATCATCATGGAAATCAGATTGTCGCATTTACATTTGACCTTTTGCATGCATTGAACAAAGAAGCTATAGAAGTGATTGTAATGTTGGTGGATTTTGTTACCTTTGAACTGAGACAGACTTCACTGTGTTTCCAGTATTTATGATCAGCTAACTTAGGCTAACTTATAACTCTAAGCAAGAACATGACTAATGGTATTTCTCATGATGCCAGACTGTTCTATAACTGAGTTCCGCTTTCTTTATATTGGATTGAAATCCATATGGTACCTGTACAATTGCCGTTGTGTTGAGCCATCCTCTGTGCTTAGGAAGTAACTGAAAAATATACAGTTAACATTTTATGCAGGAGCAATTGATTTGTATATCATGTTGTTGGATGTCAGTAACTTACTGTATACTTACAGTGAGTCTGTGTTTTCATCATAGGCCAGAATATGAACAACTTCCCAGCTTCCTGACGTTAGGTGGCGGAGATTGATCTCTTGACCTTGACTATCAGACTGCGAATACAATACAACAACAACAAAACTAGTTCAACATGACCTCACATGCCCTACAAGGTTTTAGAGGAACATACAGGAGTAGGAATGTCTTTTTTTTCTTAACCTATGTCTGACTTTCAGAGCAAAACTTTTGTTCCATTTATTATTTCTGCAGAAACTGAATTAATCTGGCACTGAACCCAGTGCCTCCAGTGCATCACTGTCTCTAATTTATTCAAGGAAAAGTATATTTAATTCTCTGGTGTTTTAGGAAGTAGAGTTAGGATATCTCTCGAACTGAAGACACTTCAACATGGACTCGTATAAGCTATATGTGTAATTGAAAGGTCCCTAGAGCAGGAAGATAAGAAAATAAAAAATGTACACAGACAGAAGAAGTTCAATTTAAATAGTGAAAGCACCTAACTAAATCTGTTCATTTTATTCAGTTTGTTTTACCTGATTGGAGATCATGGTGATATGGTTAAACATTCCACAGCCTCCATGTTTTAAGGGCATAGTAATGAAGAATGTTGTGCAATCCCTGGAAAATACTGGCTCCTCATTCTGGGAAAGAAACAAATAACAATTGCAAGATTTTAGACATTTTCACACTTGTTTTACACCAGAACAACACAAGTTACAGACTTTTATTCATTCGAAAAATATGTTGCATCATAAAGGTTACATTTGTTAAATAAAATGTAATCACGGCTGCAGTTTAATTGCGTAGAAATGTAATTTTGAGGAGACAAGGTTGAGTATGTACATTGACTGTGTTGGTAATGGACTGGAGCAATATCTCATACAAAGCACATTTTAGCAAATACATTCAAAATGCCAGTAGGTTGTTTTTTTCTGTGCTGGAAATAAGCCTTCATTATTAATTTATAGTAGCAAAACAGCAATGTAAAAAAGACAGCAAATGAGCATCCTGATAGCACTTGCTATGTAATTGCAGTGTCCCCTGTTTGAGTCTGGCGGAGGACCTTTGCTGCATGTCATACTCCCTGTTTCCTGTCTGCCTCTCTACTAGTGTCAAAGAAAGACAAAAATGCCCCAAAATATCTGTAAAAGCAGGCTGGTTGTGTCTGGTGGCAATTCTACTAAAGATTATTGAAAAAAGTTTGACAAAAAGAGAGAAGTTCAGTTTTACTGTACATCAGTGTACATCATACTTTATGTCAATCCATCCAGTTTATTGTTTTAAAACCAGGTCACAGATTCTGTTTAGACCCATAACTCCACACCCACCCAAAAACTGTACATCAAGCAATAACTGATCTGGCATGAATTCAGCCTGATTGTAACATTACTCAGGGGCTAATTCCGTTAGTAACTGTTCGATGTTTCTCTCTCTGTCTTACTCAGTGTGGTCGTTACTTGAGGTTGAGCTCTTATTTTATGGCCATTTTTTTAAAAATTGGACGTATAATGGCCTATCAAAGATAATGAGGCCTTTCTGGAGTGAAGCACTCACCTGACTATCAAGCCACTTCTCTGACGTCATTACATGTTTCTGGATTGGAGAGATCAAGTCAGTACAGAAAACATCTAAAACTGTACATTTATTAGAGATTATAGGAGACAAAGAACATTACTTACCTTTGTACAGTCATCTGTGGTGACATCACACAGTGAAAGAATTGACATATTTTGAGCTCGATTCACCCAACGCACACTCAGCTTCTCCTGCGTCACCCATTTCACCATTGTCAAGTAATACTCGCTAGTAAAAGATGGAAAGTAGTATGCAAATAACTAATGAGTCAATCTGGATCAATAAAATGTGATTATTAATTTTTATAATGTACTTAAAAACTACCTCTTTTCAAAACTGTCTGGAGGTTTCAGTTCAGTTGTTAGGGAGCTGCCATCTAGAGTGACAACATAGAGTCTCACAGAAGGATTGATCTGGCCCATCTAGAGAAATAAAAAAGCATGACTGTATATATATATATATATATACATTCAGGTCAAATTAAATTTGTAATATCCCTGATGTACTGCATGTATTGTAGTGCTAATGTTTAGTACTAAGCAACACACTGCACTTGTTTTCTATTTTCATATCTTGTCATACTAAACTATGCCAGCAGGACTAACAGAGAATATAATGAGAATATTGAAGTATGAAGAAACTGCTCCCTCAGAAATAGTCCATTAGAGTCTATTAGAAATATACAGTAATCTAACACAAACATGACACTATCTATTCTGCACTTATGCTTGCTTATGTTTAATGATTATTCATGTCTTCTCAATTCTTCACTTTATGCTTCTTCAGATGTGTAATACAGATGGAATAACTTTTTTGTTCTGCTGATATTTTACTGACTGGCTATTTTTGTCATCAGACATATCTGAAACTTGCAAATACTAATGCAAAATAGAGAACAAGCTGATAAAACCAAATATTTGCAATGATAAAACAAAGCTTAAAATTTAAATATAAATTTAATATAATTAATAACCTATAAATGCTGTTGTGATGTGAAATATGATTATGATGTGAAATGTGATTTGTGATGTGATGTGATTGACAGAGACCAGATCTGCATTCTCCTTCAAATAGCCCTTTTGCACACTTACAGCATGTGGGCCCAAAAAGCTTGTTTTAGGCCTACTGTTTGCAATTAATGCATTTGTACATGTGAAATAGGGCACTAAAATCATAGTATTAATGTACAGAGTTTCTCACTGTGCAGTTTATCCATCCATTAACTGCACTGGAGGACCTGGTGCCTGCTGACATTGGGCAATTAAGGGGCAGAGTCAGTCTCATCACATTGCTGACATATACAAACTACTATCCTCACTCCCACTTACACCTACAGTATGATCAAAATATTAACGTGGCACAGAAATCTAGTTGACAGTCAACTGTCGGCTAATGTCAGGTCACCAGTGAGCATCTGTCGGGCTAGTTTTGTGTGTCCTGCACCACTGGCACTAGTCTGACCCCTTCTGGGGTGTTTGAAGTGACAAAAGCAAGCAAATGGTATAATCGCTGTAGTAGGATAGTAAATTAGTTTATCTGAACATTCTGAACATTCCATTATTCCGTGCCATTGTAAAATGATTCTCTTGACACAGACATATCTGAAACTTGCAAATACTAATGCAAAATAGAGAACAAGCTGATAAAACCAAATATAAATAATAAATAAATAAAACAAAGCTTAAAATTTAAATATAAATTTAATATAATTAATAACCTATAAATGCTGTTGTGATGTGAAATATGATTATTGTAAAATGAGAATCGGTCATCTTGAATAAAGGAGTGAAAATATATAGTTTTTATAAGCAGTGCAGGGTCATCTGCTTTGCCTTAAGGAATGACAAATACAGACTACTGCCACCTGCTGGTATGGAGATTTATGTGACTCTTGTTATGCAGGCACATGCTGTTGCTGGAAGATAGCATGCATTCTAGTTAGCCATTGGCTGTAGGGCTTGTAGTGACACTTTTTGGCCCAGATGAAGGTAACAGTCAGTCTTCATCGCCCTTAGTTCTCCATAGCGTGTCTCTGTCCTCAGAGTCACCAATTAACTTTTAGGACTTTGGACTGTGGTGGGAAACTTGACAACATGCAAATTTTTTATGCATTCTAGGGTGTACTTCTTACTAGGTGTATACATACAGAGGAGATAACCACACAAATTTATCTCCACATGACTGAAGCAGAAGTATAACAAATGTACCAGTTGTACAACTGTATCAGTTTCCTAGATAGATGAAAGGCAGAAGAAGATAATTCAGTCTCTGCTTCAATTTTGTGCCAAAGTATTACAGCACTGATCCAGAACAGAACAGAATTATTGTGTGTGCATTCAGTTTTTACAGACTGTGTGGGCAAGCACACAGCACCAAGCGCTTCATTAATTAGAATCCTTCCATAGACCCCTACATCATCCATCTGTGGGTCTGAACCAACAATTGAGATTGCCCTCTACTTTATGACCCTCATCCCACCACTTTTCCACAACCCATCTCCCATCTAAGAGGCATTTGATACGCTAAACAATTATATCAAGGGATGGGAGGTGTGTTAACTTGTCTTCCTAAAGCATATCACTACATTCCCGCCCAGTGCCACAGATCCCTAGAGCCATCCCTCATCAAAAGGAGTAAGTCAGCGTTAACATGAATTAAACAAGAAAAGGATTCACTAATGATTGTGGATAAGTTAACACAGTGAGCTTGCACTGGTCTTATTCATAGCGCCCGTTTGATACAGCGAAGCTGCAGTAAAGGGGTACTGCCAGGTTGTAAGGGCTGTTTTACAGTGTCAAGTAAGTGCAAAGAACATGGAAAGCAATCAGTAGATACATTTATTGCTAGTGCTGCTCTACTGATACAGTCATCAGAGAAGACTGAGACTGAATACTGTGAGTACCACCTTTGGGTAGGGGTACTCCTTCCCTCTAGGATAGAGAGATCCTGTGAAGCGAGGCAGGAGCATGCTGGGGACTAGGGAGTCACTGATGGTGAGGTAGGCCAGTCTGGAGCCGTCAGGTGACCACCAGTGAGCTGCCTGAGTGTGCAGCACCTCCTCTGGAAAACCAAGAAAAGACAAAGAAAACAGACCTGGTATTTTCTCTTTCAGTTATCACCCTAAAAATTAACTTCATGAGTGAGCAGTGACTTGAGGTTGTATGTTCATACAAACTGTCTTATCTTATTTGTGAATGTTTTTGAGGCTGTACTTGTACTTGACAAGTTTGGGTCTTATCAGGGCTATTAGTTTGTAGTAACTCACAATTTACTGAACCTGAATGGTAATTGCTTGTGTCTTCTCCTTGTAAGTCACTTTGGATAAAAGCGTCTGCTAAGTAAAGTAAAGTAAAGTACTTTACAAGTACTAAAAAAAAATAACATTATCTAAAAACAACATTTTTTCTTCTGCATATGTTGTAATCTATGTTTTTATTCACAGTTAATTTCTCCAGATAAATTTAAAATTAAAATTAAATGTAAATAGAACTGAACATAAATCAATAATAACACAATTAAGGATAATGCTCTTTGCCAAGAACATGTAATAGCATTATCTACCAGAATGTCTTTATGTCTCATTTTAGTTCCATTAGCTATATTAAAATTGGAAAGCATAAAAACCAATATCTTCATAATTTATTTGTCTGTGAAGATTCTCACTCATCCAAAGCTTGAATGTTCAGTGAAACTGGAGTTCTTGAAGACGGTTCGTCTCTCATTTGAAAGGCTTCAGTAGTTCTGGCTGACTGGAATCAGGTTTTTAAACTCTATGGTGTCATTAACCCCTTAAGGGTTGTTCGTTGAAGTTGTCACGTCTGATCAGGTGTGTTTAGTCAATCAGAGGCTGGAAGGTACCAATTCACTTGGTCTTCTCCTACTCCACACTCATCTAAGATGGTATCTTCCCACTTCTGATTGACTTGTGGGGCTAGAGGACCAAGTTTGAGAACCACCACATTGGGGTCACGAGTCAAAATTTTAATATTTGTGAAATTGCTTGGTAAGGGATCTCAGGACCGCATTGTAATTGACTGATAAGTGCTGTCACAGAGCACCTCCTCTGATGAGAGGTGGTTGTTCCAGTTTGATGTAGATGGCCTCCTTGAAGCCCTTCAACCAATCTACAACACTGTGACCAGTGAATAACACACACAATGGCTGAATGAAACAACACCCCGCAGGTGATCTCAACAACTCTCAAGCTGTTAACAGTATTTAAATACCGGCACTTCCAACCAGTTAGTTAGAACTGATGAAGTCTTTTGAATGAGAGATGAAAGAGCTTCAAGATCCTCAAGGAAGTTCATTTGCCATAGAGCATAATTTATTTGCTATATACAGTATGTAAATACTGCAAAACTGGAAACAGGAAACCTCTTAATTTAAAATTCTCTGGAAGAACTTTAGCAATTTTCAAACACATAGGAGATCTATATTGAAAAATATTGTGCATGTCTCTCGAGCTCAAGCTCAAGTTTTTAACACTTCTTCTATTTGAATTGCTATCTTCTATCAGGTTTTGTGACCCAACAGCCTCTCTCTTACCCTCATACAGCCAGTCTGCAATGCCATTGAAGACAATCCCCTCTTGTCCAGAAGACGTGAGCCTCCACGAGCTGCTCTGAACATCCGTTTGGTAGTAAATGTTGTTTTCAAATATATATAACTGTGGTACAAAGAGAACAATTTTACTGTAAGGAAATATTCTATGAAGAGGGAACTTACACAATAGACAGAAAGATAATTTCAGCTTTATTTCATGTTTTTACTGGGCTGGATAATAAATGGTCTGGATAATAAATGGTCTATAAATTTAAAAATGTTACACACACTCTCTCTCTCTTTCATTTTGACCAATTTGAGAAAACCTGGTGAACTCCCATACAGAGGGAACATGTTCATTGACAAATACATCTTCAGAGAGTGGCTCATCTCAAGTGATAACATAGACAATATACAGGGAAAGCTCATGAGTGACAAATATGCTTTGTCATTAGGGCTGTAACACAATGCTGCAGGGCATCTGGGAGAACAGGTTCCACTGAGGGCAAGTATAAACACTGAGGAAACGAGATAAATATGCTATCAAATCGTTAATTACTTTCTTTGTCTGCACTGGAGAAAATAATGGACTGATTATTCAGTGCATGATACTCTGCAAGATGGAGCCATTACTCACACCGAGAGCCTTGGTCGCCCAACAAGATGTCTTCCAGCAGCAGCTTGATTACTTGAACTGCTGCTGGCTTCCCTTCAAAATAATTGTTTAGCTTAACAGGAGTTTGTTTTTCCTCCCAAGTCAGAAACTGTGTTTGATCAGCCTTTACCTCAGAGCTGATTCTATGAATAGAATGAACAACACAATTAAACATCGATTCTCACATGTTTTGCATTATTTTAAATGACAAGAGTAAAATAAAATCCAAATTGCAGTGCTTTCACGCTGCAAAGTTTAATTGTTGCAGATGAGTCTGTTGATTACTTTCTCATCTAATCTATTAATTGTTTGGCGTGTGAAATAACAGAGAACGCAGGCTGTGATTTTTCTTGTTTTCTTGGCTTAACAAACTAAGTGTTAAACTGAGTTCTGAAGAGTCCTGCATGAGCATCTGCAGAATGTACAGTAGACCAGTCAGACTAGTCAAAAAGAATTATGGTCAAGGGAGCTGAACATATTTTAATTATAACATAGATATAGCTAGATATAAATTGTATTGTCAGTGATATAAGTCAGTACATGAATTGTTGTGACGTATTTTGATGTATTTTGGGTAGGCTTCAGCCCCCCCAAAATGATCCCAAGCCCCCCTGAAAATATAGTAATTATCATAGTATTTTTAAATTATATATCCATACATTTCATACAAGATATCACTGAGCGGAGGTACGCACTTAACAGATAGAAGCAAAAATGTAATCAGGTCGCAATTACGTTCTCTACAAAAACTTAATCGGGATTGCAGTTTAGTTGTATATGAACGTAATTTTTAGGAGACAGGGCTGCTTAGCCAGTGGTTGTTTGGTTTCCCTGATGTATAATTCACGGCAATCCTCCTGGCACTTAACTGTGTAAAATATGTTACTGTAAAAAAATGTCTGAGGACATGCCTGGGACTCTTCATGTAACCAGCTCTGCTCCTCATTAAAAAAGTTTGGACACCCCTGCCTTAAGTGAAAGAAAAGGTGATGTTGTTGTTGGCAAAGTTCAGCTGCAACTGTCCATCTTTCTTGTATGTTGACAGAATATCAGTGCTGCATAATGCTGTTGTTATAATCGGTTCTTAAACTACTAGTGAATAAACGAATGATACAGCACACCATTATGTTCTCTTCTGTCTTCAGCTGCATATAGAAATATCAGTGGTAGACAGAAATAACTAACTTTGTTTGGAAAGACACCAAGCAAGGAGAAAGAGGAGTTAAACTATACAGTATATCTTTAGATATTATGTATCACATTTAATATTATTAAATGCATTAATGGATATATTTGCTAGCATGTTTTAATGAACACAACCCCAACATGTAGGCTATTTAAAAACATAAACTCATGGACTTATTTAGACTGTTATTAAAAAAATATATAAATGTAAAAAACAAAGTAGAAATCCTAAAGACTAAGGAAACCAAAGGCAGGGGATCTTCCAGAGAGGCCACTGAAAGAAAATGAGCCAGATAACAACACAACTGCTGTACAAGAGATAATAAAATTAATTAAGCCTATTTAGGTTTGGTGAAAAATCCTTCCTACAACCCTGGGGGCTAAGCCCCACTAGTCTTTCAATCCTAGTAACGTCCCTGCTTCCTGTGTTTTGGTCAGACCTTTGCATGGGCCTCTCCTTGGTCTTGTACCCTGTGACCCTTTGACCACAATATTAACTACACCTGGTGCTATTAATATTGCGGCTGATTGGTGTATGTATCAAATCACATTTGAGTAGAACACTTCTCAACTTCCTTATTATCCACACTTGCTTATTGAAAATCGTGGGGTGTGACTGTATCTCTGAGTGACTTCTTATGTGAATAGTATGCATGTTTTACTAAACCAGACCTGTGAAAAAAAATATATATATATATATTTATTGAGACAAGGAAAATGATGAACCAGAATGAACTGTGCTTATTATATCTGTTGAGATGAGGACATTTGTAGATTGGATTTCTGGGCTTCATATTTGGGCTATTATGTTGTTTGACTTACTTGAATTGATAAGATATAATATTAATAGAAAGATTAATCTCATTCCTAACAACTGTTGTTTACATTGCATCACTGAATAAATGAGTTAAGCTCTTCATCCTAGAGCTTCCTTGTTGTAAAACAGAGTCACTTTTATTTGACCTTGTAAGCTACTCACCAGCTGCTGACCATGAACGCCCCATGAGGCAAACTGCAGGACAGAGTCTGACACCTCTGGAGGATTCAGCTCCCGCACCTCTCTAATACAAGGACAATGAAAAATGTACTTTATTACAAGCAAACCATTATACCAGACTTGCAAGTATTTCATGAATTTTTAAATCTTTAACCAGACTTTCATTAAATACCAGTCCTTTTAAAATGTAAACTGAAATGTACTATATCTCACAGTAATATAAGTTCTTGTTTCAATTTAAAGATTTGAGTTGAAGGGCTGCCTAACATTTTTACATCAAGTCAAAAAACTAATTTTTTAATATAATTAAATGGTAACTTTGTTAACATGTTTTGCAAATTCTTGCCTAGGTTTGGTTGGTTGCAGTTAGCTAGACTATTTGACCAGTCTGTTAAACAAGACTGAACATAAAAATATATTTTGTAAATCTCAGTCTTGTTTGATTTTTTTTTTTTTTTTTTTTTTAATTGAACAATCTCAGTAATTCTACCCCTATGAAAAAGAAAATATCTGAACAGCTCTCAAATGACTGGGACATCTAATAATACACTTTTTAGATTTTTAATAATAATAACTTTATTAATAAAGCACTTTTTAAACAAAGTACAAATGGCTCTACAATAAAGACAAGCAGAAATCAAACAAAACTAAAATCACAAACACAATGAAAATGACAAAAAAAAAAAAATTAAAGTGATCAGATAAACAATTTAAACTAAAACAAGTATATCACATAGGAGAAAGGGCAATTCGATAAAAATGTATTTTAAGATGAGGCTTAAAGACGACACTGACTCAGACAGCATGATTTACTATTCCATCAAGGTTCATATAGAATTAAAAGATCTGATATGGAAGCTGGAGCCAGGTAATCAATAAAATGTTAAAATCTGTTCTAAAATTAATACGGAGCCAATAGAGGGTGGTAAAAATCACACTTTTAAAATAATCTGGAACACAACCAGTAGACAGCAATTTGTTCAGTATAAAGAGCAAATGTGGCCCTACTTTAAATAAGAATTTAGTAGGTATAATGTCAAGAGGGCTGGATGATACCTTCATATGAGATATGATATCAAATAGATCCCTGAGAAAGCTCAGGGAATTCTTATATGGACAGTCAACATCCAAACATGAAGGATTTTGGGTGATCCCACATTTAATTAACTCCACTTTAGAAGCAAACAGAGAAAATAACTTATTTTATATTATTATTTTATATTATTTAATAATAATCTGCAACACAATTGGCTGAGGTATGGGGAAGGACTGGATTAACTAGCCTATCAACAGTTTGAAATAAGAATGTGACAATTTGTAGAAATAAGCTCTGAAAATTTGAACATCCTTCACCTTTAAAGTAACAAATGCTCCTCCTAGATTTCTTTTATCTGCGTTTTGTCCCTCTGCATTCCCATTTACAATTTCAGATACTGTCATTTAGCCAAAGACATTTTTTGTCTCTAAATTGTAATTAATCTTGTTGGAGGATCTGTTAAATAGTAAGTAATAGTAAAGTAATTTCATTATATAAAGGTTATGATATTTAGTTTCATGTACGTATTTGGTTTCTCACCTTGTGTACAAGTTGTAAATCAGGTATGATGCCAAGAAAGAGTGCTGGTAGACCTGAGAACCAATCACAAAAAACAACAGTTTGTCACTGATAAGTGATGATTTGGACCTCAACAACTGAGAAAAACAAGGTAAGTAATTTAGATAATCATGACTAATAGATTAATCACCACAAAGCCGGTTTCTAAAAACAAAACAAACACACAGCATAACATTCTGACAACTTTGTGGTTATGTTTAGTGATTTTCCTCATCCAGTTCCTGTTTTCCGATTTACTTTTTGATACTTGCGGAATGAGGCTCTCTGTATTTAACTGGACAGTGAGTGCAATAACACAGGAGGGTTTTTATATTTTAGCAGGTGTGACGGTGAAGTGGGAACAATGCTCTGCATACATAAAAAAAATGACGGTGTTCTATTTCACACAGATGACAGGTCTACCAGGACACATGCTGTAATTGTCCTACATAGTAATTAGTCCCTGTTTCTTGAATCTGGCTTTAAAACATGATAATTGCTGTTTAAAAAAGTTATTTCTGGCATATTTCACACTGGCCACATACTATATGGAAGGAAACATGAAATTGCTAGGCATTTAAAAATGTTATTACAAATGAAACATGTTTTTTTTCTTATTATTTGTGGTACAAATAATCTAAGTTATATCATTTACAACAGAAGTACGTGTTTGTGCATTTTAATTGTTGAATTAAAAAGTATTTACAGTGTTTAGGTGTTATGGAAGGTACAGTACTGAAAACCAGTGTGGGAAACTTTAACAACATTAACAAGTTGTTTGAGGAAGCAGCAGCCTGCAGAAAACATAAAAAAACATACTGGTACTGTAATATTAGCTTTCATATACTTAGAATTTTATTATAAATAAGTATATATACACACATACATATATACAGTATATAGCACCATAATGGCTGCTGGTGCAATGCTTATTTTTTCCCTATATGGTCAAAAACGTTGGACCAGTATTGTGCCAACAAAGCAAATTGGTATTGCTATTAGGAATAGAAATGTCTGAGTTAGGTTTAGGCACAAAATAAACATGTTTAGGCTTAGTAAAAATTCATGTTTGACTTAAAGGTCACTTCTTCCTTAACGTCTCATCATGTTTGTCATGTTATTGGTAAGTTGTCTTATACTAGACTCGAACTGCAGACTCCTTTGTGAAAGTCTTGTGCTTTGTTGTTGCATCTACTCCAGCCTCCTCCATGCAAACTCTGATAGATAGTGGCCTTACTGCATTCATTAGATGTTGTCAAACAGTAAAATGTAAGTGTTAAGTTTTATTCTACAGAGCCATATTTACACAACAACTTTTCGCTTCAATTCAATTCATTTCATCTTTATTTGTACAGCGCCAAATCATAACAAATCTCAAGGCACTTTACATAGCAAGGTTTAGGACCTTGCAAAATATAAGTATATACAGAACTATATAGAAAACCCAACAGTCCCACTTGAGCAAGCACTAGGCAACAGTGGAAAGGAAAAACTCTCCTTAATGGAAGAAGCCTCCAGCAGAACCAGGCTCAGGGTGGGCGGTCATCTGCCTCGACCGGTTGGCGTGAGTGGACAGAGAAGAGAGAAAAGAACAGCAGGCAACACCTTTTTAAACTTCCACTACTTTAATCTGATTAAGTGTCCAGAGAAGATCCACCCATTAAGCTTTTGTTTCAGGATTCATTGAGATAATGGTGCCTCAGCTGGAGCATTAGCATGACTATATGACAGGAAGTTCACCTCAGAATGATATGATAAACACTGTGCAGACACTCCGTTGCCCTCAGCAAAGCATCAGCTGTGCACACACTGTAGCCTGCTTGACGGATGCCTTCACTCCTAATTTTGACTTCTCTCCTCAAAATACAAGACAATTCTCCAGGAAGGAAGAAAATAAATCGCATTGTAACTTGACTGTCTTCTTCTCCTCCTTCAAAACAGACTTCAACACCATTCAGCAAATGCTCGTCATACTATAAGCGACAGCTTTGTGATGACTCCTTGATATGGCTGTCAGCGATGGGTGACACATGAGAGGGGAGTGTGTTTGGAGATGTGTACAGAGAGTGTTTTTCAGTCACCAGTGGAGTGTGTGGCTGTGCTGTGTGACAGTGTTCTCAGCACACAGGGTTTAAACTTGTAAATAATTCCTAGTATTTGTTTTATTCAGCTTAGGATTTCGTGTTGGTGTTTGCCACACAGTCACTCTGACACTTCAGTGGTGCATTTCTCACATCTGACTCATTCTTATGCTATTAAGATTGTCTGTCTTTTGCTGGAACATGACAAATACTGAGAATCTCTAATTGTGATTGGATGGTTGAGAGGATGGATGTTAATAAATAAAAAAATATACTGTATGTTTGGGAAATGATTTGCGAATATACCATTAGTTCTAAATGTCATCTTTTTCAGACCATTGAAATGTGCAGTGACATTTGGAATAAGCTCAATAAATGTGTTATTCTGGGAAGTGTTCTCTATTTCCTCTGTGTTCCATCATATCACTACCAGTGATCAGGAAACTAAATTTGTCTTCAAAGCACTTAGTATCGCTGCCCGTGTTGTCATCATCCTGTCCATTTAAGCAGATAAACCACATTCTTTCATGTTTGTTTCACAGATACAGTGGATTTTACTGTCACTGGGATGAAAATTGATTTCCATTTCCTGAAATTCTTCACATTTTCTAAAATTGTAATTGTTTGAAATATGACAGGTCTTCCTAGCGGACACTTCATGTCTCCAATATATATAAATATAAAAAATCATAAAAGAGAACAACAACAAAAAGCCTGATTCATTCTTTCTTTTGTTTTTGAATGAAAAATGTGTCTAAGTGTGTCCGATGAACCTAGAAACACAATGGAGGCAAAGCCCCAAGGATTGACAAATACAGAACAAAATTTGGTGAAGAAGGCACTAAAATAGAGCTTTCTGCATTGTTTATCAAAGATTACATCCAGTCTGCCATCAAAGTGGACTTTTGGAGAAACCAAATGATATAATGGGCGATGTTTAGGACAGTTCAATGATATATAGTTGTATTTACTGATACTAGTAACTCGTAAATCATGAAATGAACATGAAAAACATAAACATGAAATTCTTGCAATCCACTGCATTCTGAGCAACCATCTAGTTTCTCAGTTTTTGTTCAAACTGTCAAAAGGTTTCAACAAAAACTGAGAAAACAGTAGAGCTGGTAGAGCTGCTGTACTGGATAATGGTAGATTTTACATGTGTAGGAGGTCAAATTGTCATTTTTGTTACTTATCGTAGATATTTTTTTTAAATTATTTTAGATTATCTAAATTAATTTATTGGATTTTTTTTAAATTTTGTGTTGTGTATCTACTTGTTTTTGTTTTTTTTTAAGTCATATATTATTGACCTCGTCATTTTATTGGCTTACTTTTCTGTCAGTCATCCCAAACAAAGCATGGGGTTGGTTGGCTGTTTACATGGAAGATTTTAAGTTGTCACTGTTGACTTTGTTGCTGATATGATGCTGTCACTGGATATTACACTCAAGCGGTAAAGATACGGTAAATGGAGACGGAATATAATTCAAACTTACTGGAGCCCACTGCATCAGAACAACTGCACTTTTGTGGACTAAGAGGTTGGGTGCTAAGCATGTGGTCATCCAACAACCACACTGAGAACAAGGTAAGACATTCCCATTTTACTGTGCATGCATCTTTAAGAAACTGATTTGGAAGTGACCTTAGTATCTTTAAATGATTTATACCATTAAAGTGTTGAGGTTTTGTTCTTGTAAACAAAGTATAATTTGTCAATGTCACTTATTATATTATATACAAATTTAGAATAAACAAAAATAAGCCTCAAATTCACCGTCCCATGCCTGGGTCCTGGAGGTTAAACTCAAAGCATCCTGATGGCTTCATCTTTTAAGCAAAAAAAAGGTTGAATTCATACTCACTTTTAGCTTTCCCAGCTGCAGCACTGTGTGCAGAAAATAATGCACACACAGTGGTACTGTGGTAACTTATCAGGAACTCAAGGAAAATGATATATTTCCCTCATGTTCTTGTAGTTTTCCATTATGGGTTTATAATCGAAAAATCTCGTGGTTGTAAAAAGGGAAAAACATAATGTGGGTTTGGCTGGGGTTTCACTCTTAGTTATTCAGATGAAAAAGAATTTGGCTGGTCCTGGAAAAATATAATTTTAGTTTGCTTCTCGGATATTATAGTTTCTTCTTCACCAAAACAAAGATGGTAACAGCAAATTATGATGTCATTCAAATGAGGATTTTTTTATGACTGGCATTTGTCTTTATTATCCATAATTAATAAAGCTAACACTGTTGTCACATCTTTCTTAAAGACTTTAACCATAAATACAACTTTCGATTAAAGCAATCAAGACAACATTTCTCATGAGGTTAGATGCAGAAAAAATAAAATGTTATTTTCTATTTAGTGTCCAATAAGTGTTGACTGTTCTCTGTTGGTGTTAAAAAGCTGCACGGCATGTCTATGGTTTAATCATATGACTCATATATTTCACATGAATTGGGTTAAACATATAATGAAAGACAGTCATCGTGTCAGTTTGCAGATTAAACTATAAATCCAAACAGTGATCAGTCAATGGAAACACAAAGCAGACATTTTGATTATCGATCTGTCAGATATTTAGACTGTCAGGGCTGAAACATTGGTACAGACGTTATTTTAGGAATCTAGAAGAAATATTCCATTTAAAAGTTTGAGACTACTGCTAACTTTTCTGATAATTCACCACATTTACTGTATTCTGTAAAACAATTGATCTCCATAGGGAAAAATATGATTAACAAAATCGAAACATTTCCATTATGTTGAGCCGTCTGAACCAATTGGACCTTAGATCAGGAGAGAGCCAGGTGTTTCCCGTCATGCAGTCAGCTGTAGGCATGATGTCAGAACATTGGACAGAGAACTAACCAGCATGCACAGTTCATCGGTCAGTGGTGATCGAATCTGTGCAGAAGTGGTTCATCTTAAAAGAGCCTAGTGTCATAACCGGGAAACTGATTTTGAAACAGTCATTATGTTCTGCCCTTCAGAGTAGCCGGAGAGTTAGTACTGTGACTTTAGTGTTTGTAATACAAGGCGCTAGCTGGGCCCAGCTGTCCCTTTGATTTCCCATCCTTGTTTGGTCACAACTGGCTGTCTTTATATTCTGTTATGTGTTTTGTGCTTATGGTTCAACGTGATGGTGCTTAGTGTTATATGTGATAATGTACTTGGATTGCAGCTGTTTTCTCAGTTATCTGTGCCGTTGCTGAGGTAACATGCATCGTTACTGAAGCGAGTGGTGGGTTTGTTGTCTGTAGGTGTTGATGCAAATGCCACCAAACGTAGGCCAGAAATATGGACTGTACCTTTTTAAACAATCTAAAAGCTAGACATCTAAAACATTTTCATGTAATATTTGTTGCAGTACAGGATTTATACAGGATGCCCAACAATACTTTGCTTAGTACTTAATGTGACACTTACTGTGACAGATCTTGATTGGTCTGTAAGTAGCTCTGTGACATTTTTAATTGGTCATAGTGATTTGAAAGTAAGAAGCTTGGCAAAGAAGAATGGAGCTTATTAAATCTTCAGTTTACTCTCAGTTCAACTCTCCTGAATGCTTTTGTAGCTGACGATTGGGTTAATTATTGCTCTTTTTTCATACATACATTTAATAATTATTAAAAATAGATACCCTTTGACAGCTGCAGTAATAGACAAATCAGCAATTATGTGTTGTAAGTGTGCCACTTTATGTCTTACAAATGCCACTTTAACATGCACAGAAAGCTGATGACCATAACTAACAGAGTAAGATGTATGGGAACCTTGCAGCAGTGTAGTACAGCAGAGTCTGTGCATGATTATGATAAATTCATAAGACAACAGGAGATAGTGGTGCAGGGGCAAGCCATTACTCTCCATAGATTAAGGCTGTCACTTTGATGATGAACACATCTGCTCCGTCCATCTCAGGAAACAGCATCTTTAACTTTCTGCTGTCTCAATCCCATCAAGCACACAGAGCCCATTATCAAGCTGACACCGAGATGTTTCTGTGACCATCAAATGATAGAATGGAACAGTGGGCAAGACACAGTGTGATTTGCAACAAGAAACTTCACTGCTATTGGACACGGGGACAGTAATGGGCTTCTGGTGTGATAAATGATCAGTGTTCCATTTCCTGTTAGAACTACGTACATGCATGAAACATAAAAGTCTCACGCTGTTTCTTGAGCTTAACAAAGTCACAGCTGGTAGTCACTTTTCTAACAGAAACCAGGGGAACTACAGAGAAAAGAGCTTGACAGGTACAGGAACGTTCTGTGGCCCACCCGGAAACCTAGTTTAACCATTAATTGCTCCTTTTATCTTTATTTTATTGTGTGATACATATGTTTTTGCAAATATGTCATCAGCATGGAACAGAAGTGAGGAAGTCTGTGTATAGGTGTGATGTTTTACCAGACAGTATGGGTGAACTTTCATGAAATCAGACTTTTAAGATACTAGTGTAAGTTAATGATTAATACAGAAAGAAGAATAAAGAGAGTCTGTGCTATTGTGTGTCATACTATTACCACTACTTCCACCTATTTGTCATTTTAAATGTAATTATTGAGGTCACTGTGCTGCTGGGAACAATCAAAGCTTTAGAAATTCAGTGGTGCTTCAACCACTGCATTTCTAGAATCTTCTCTATTTCTGAGTAAATGTGACCTAAAGCATTCAAATAGGTGAAACTACACAAAAAATGTATGATATATAATTTAGGAATAATAATTGATACTTTATTAAATAATTGATACTTTATTAATCCCCTTGGGGAAATTGTTGTTTGGACAGCTGCTAGACCTCCCCTTAAATGGACCCAAATATTCCGATATTTGATCCTTAGATAGGTATTCTCCTTACACTTTAGATTTATTTTTCAGAGACTGCTGCAATGATCAAGGCAAGAAGTTTGCTTGAGAATGTGAGAATGTGGACAAACTAATCTTCCTTGCACACAATATGAAGAGTGTAGAGGGTAAGCTTAAGGCTTTGTGAGCTTGCATGCGATTATGATGGAAATTAGTTTGTGTATTAACATGCAAGTGCTACTGTAACTGTGCAACCAAACTCGCTTCCTTTTACTAGGTGTTCAGGGACATAACAGTGTGTGGAAAGGTATCTCAGCGATTCACCCACTCTCAGTACTCTGGACAAACACTTTCATTCATTCTTTATTTCTATAATGTAGGTGAAATGAGTGAACTTTAGCAATCCACCAATTTCCAGATATAATCTTTCTTTGGTATAATTAAGTCAGGGTGCAAATCATGTTCACAGTATTCCAAACTAGAAGTGTGAGCATGTTAAATAAACAGTCAACTTGAATGTTGACTTGTTAAATGCTGAAGAGACCAGCGTAAGGATAATTTCAGCTGATTCTGTGTAGTCACAACTGGACCACTTTGTGATCTTTTAAAGTACCTATTTCCCTTGCAGCTGGTAGCAAATTCCTTCTGTATGCTGCAATGTTAATGCGTTTTCCAGAGTTGTGTGTACAGCCTGTTAGAGGTCACAGTCCCTTATCTTTGCTGCATGGCGTGATCACATATCTCGGCTGCAGTGAGATTAACACAAAGGACAGAATGAGTTATCAAAATGCTTGATGTAGGATTTGATAATAATGATAATTTTATATAGTAAGTTGGACCACAGCTGCAGTGCTGGAGTACACAAAGTGAATATAACAATTTACTAGTATTTATTTTCACATGCACACACAGATTTTAGGTAGCCATGGACCTTGGGAGACAAAACAACCAGGGAGACCTCTTCTATTGTAAAGTTTTCTGTGCCCTTGTTCGGATTTCAGTGAACATCAGTAAGAATATGTCTTTTTAATGTTATTCTGAAGCTCATGGATGAAGCGGTAACACCTTACAATATGATACATAAAAATGGGACTTGTTACTAAGAAAGAAGTAAGGAACACATTGGAAACAGCAGAACAGAATATACTTTAACACCAACAGAATAGTTGATGATGATGCGTTATTAGAGAACAGACAGATAATAGATTAATTGTGATTTTTAGTGTAGGGAACAATAAAGTATTATCTTATCTTAATGACTCAATTGGTAGCGATTAGTGCATCAATATCTGTGTTAGTTAAGAGCTGTTCCTATTAAGACTGAGCCCTAATTTCAGTCTCACCTGCCCCAAATCCACTCTTCTCCTCTTTCCTTGAACAGGGAGGATTAGCCAGTCATGAGAGCAAAAACATGTATGAGTATGAGTATGATTTTTCCACAGCAGTCAGTAAACACAGCATTAAAAGCTGGTCCCTCCTACATGGCTCAATAAGATAGCGATGGTTGAGCGAGCTAAATAGTGAATGAAGAGAGGGAGCGATGTTAACGACAATCAAGGAATAAATCAAAGAATAACGTTTCTTGGTTGTTTCTCAAAGCATCAGTGTTTCCAGGCATCCAGGGGAGAATGGAACCCTATTGTCTGTGAAGGTTCTCAGTCATCCAAGTGAAGTTGTCTGGAAGTTGAGTCATGGCAACTGGACTTCTTTCTTGTAAGGTAGAAATGTTTCACTCTGCATCCACAGAACTTCGTCAGCCAGGTGTGAGGTGAAACCAACCTGGAGGAAAAATTTGTGGTCACTCGCCAACTTCTCTCAGATCAACGAAGTTCTGTGGATGCAGAGCAAAAAGTTTCTACCTTACAAGAAAGATGTCCAGTTGCCATGACTCAACTTTCAGACATGGAACCCTATTGTTTTTGGTTTTTCGTTTTTTTTCACTTTTTCTTTTTTTTTTTTTTTTGCTCGGGCTAAAAAAAAACTTGTCTTTTGAAACATGTTTTTTGCCATTCACGCTCAGTACCTCCACAGCTACTCAGATAGGAATAATGACATGTCCACTGATAGGTGGCGCTATTATTAAGGTCAACACGTTTTGACCTCTAACTCCCAAATCACATATCGCACGCCCTAAAGCTTTATATTTCTATATTTTTCTGAGTCTTCCTTAAATATACAAGTTATTAGAAATTTTGCGCAATGCGCAAAAAGCATAATACTTATTTTAAAATAAAAGTTGCTTGTATCTAAAACAAACAAGTTATGTTTATGCAAATTTTAGATGCTAAGTAGCAAAATTGGAAAATTCAAATATCTTGGCCATAATAGCAGAAAAGAACACCAAATTTAACCTTGAAGTTGGTAACGCCATGCTGAATGAGCATACCGATTTTGGTAAATATCAAATACAAGGGGGCGCTATACAATTTAGTAGTTTATATCACAGCAATAGCTTGATAGATTTTTACAAAAGTATATATATATATATATAGCTATGGCACCAACCTAAGTCTACCCCTGTGATATGGTAATGATTTTGAAAAGTGTGCGTGGTTTATAATCAAAAAACAAAAAAAAATTTCAAATTTAAAAAAATCACTAAAAATCACAATTTTAACCCACAGAATAAGGATTTTAAAGACACAAGTTTGGTACACTCTAACTTTCTAACACTCTATTTCTAAAGTCTGTCACTTTACTTTTTCAGAGGCTTGAAAAACAGGTAAACATTTGTATTTTCACAACCATTACTTTAATTGGTTTGAAACTTGGCAGACATTTTCTCTGGAAGAATCTTCTTCCATTTAATTCATACACTAGCCCATGCCCATGCACTATATACTACATACTTGCACTATATAACATGCCATTGTGCCTATCAGCCATAGTGCCCACACAAGTGACCTTTGTGCTCTCTGAAAATGTGTGAGATTGAAGGCCAAATAGCATTGACTTTTACTTTATGAAATTTATGGCCTGCTTGTGAGCATCTCATACAGTAGTTTTTCCTGTGCTTATCCACCAAGATTTACTGTATATAGATGTCACATTAAAGATTTTGAAAGATAAACTCACATGATGGCAGAGGTTTGAACAACAGAAAACATTTATTTAGTCCATATTTTTTTGCTTGGTGAAAATATAAAAGGGTGTGAAAGAAATGATGACATTGTCATTGCCATGTTGACTTTTGTGTTGGATTGCATAAAACAGGTATTGTTGTAAAACCCCCTAAAAATGCACATTTTTCTCCCACTGTGAAACATTCAGACCTTGTCAGATTGTCCATTGTCAGATATCTGTACTTTTATGGTTTTAAATCATTAGGAGGTGTTTTCACTTACACTACACTACTAATGTAAAGTGGAACCTTGGATTGCGAGTAACTTGGTCTACGAGTGTTTTGCAAGACGAGCAAGAATTTTTAATAAATTTTAACTTGATGAACGAGCAATGTCTCGCAATACGAGTAGTATGTATATGCTTTGTCTGCCGAGCCTCATGTGATCACAGCTTTTCTCTGCAGCGTAATAGATGAATCAGGCTCACTTATATTGTCTCCTCATTCCAGCGTAATCTGAGTTGTTTCAGAACAGTAATTAACATTAATAAGTCACTAAGGTTTGTCTTTAGCTTCCAGCTGTGTGTAGAATTATCTCCTGTCAATTTGTAGACTTTGCTCAGTATAGGATCCATATGAAACATCTCCACACTGAGAACTTCTGTGCACATTTCTGCAGGTGTCGCAACATCAGTAACTTAATTAATTATTCATGATTAACCGGGATGGTTGGAACAGTAAATGATATTGCTCGCTGTCCTCATGCTGCGTGAGTGATGTCTAGTGAAAGTGCGCTGGCCGGAGCGTTTCAGTCCAGAAAGTGAATGTTGGTTTGACTGGTTTTACTTTATATTTTGTATCAGTCATTTTTATACAAATATTTTTGCGTTGTGAAATGAACCATCTGAGTTTCCATTATTTCCTAGGGGGAAATTTGCTTTGATATACAAGTGTTTTGGATTACGAGGACGCTTGCGGAATGAATTATGCTCGCAATCCAAGGTTCCACTGTACTTGCATCAATGAAAGTTATAATAATGGTCATTTGAATTTATTTTTCAGTTATTTTGCTCACTTGTGATTTTGGCAATTAAGCATTATACTATGCCCTTGTGAATATTATTTTAAAGCACACTGCTTTATTGACATCAAGTGGAGCAGTATGTGTTGAGAAGCTGCTTGTTGATCAAATAAAAGCAAGGAAAAGAAACACAGCTCTGAATGTTTTTTATTATGCTGTTTTAATAGCTGCTTTTAATATTTGTTTAATACTTGATATACTTGTTTAACACACTACAGTGTGCCTGAATAGCTGCAGTAGTTACTGCCATGCAGGTAAATTTGTTTTTTGTAGATGATGAATCAAACTAGAGATTTGTTTCTACAAACTACAGTTTTTCTTTACACTGAAAAAACAGGCCAAGAGATTTTTGTGTTTTATTTCCATCCATCCTCATCAGCATCTATTGTTAACAGTGACTGTGAGAATTTGCCTATGAGGACTGATTACTAGCTACATACAACACTTGCTCAGTGTTGTGTTGGTCAGGGGTCAGGACTGGAAATATTTAATGCTGGCCATGATTGGCAGGTGTGAGAATACACAGTTCATCACAGCTTAGCAGCAGTCTGGTCAGAGTGCCCATGCTGACCCTTGTGCACCACAACATTAAAAACATCAGGTGTTTTTAATGTTGTGGCTAATTGGTGTGTGAGAGACCTTTTAATCCCATCTGTGCCCCATTTCCCAAGGTCTTCAAGTTCACCCAAGGAGACAGAGCTTTCATTGTCAGAGCTCATATAGTGTGGATTACATTACCTGAATACTTGATGTTGGCTGTGCCTTATCATTACAACTAGGGATGCACCGAAATTTCGGCCGCCGGCGCTTTCTTACGTTTCGGCCGAAACCGATAATGCTATTTCGGCCGAAACGTAAGAAAGCGCCGAAAATAAAAGCCGAAATTGTCGCC
>JAUBNQ010000013.1:19225873-19255197 GCA_032353495.1 Ctenopoma kingsleyae
AAATGGACATGAAAATAAAGAAAACACATTGAATGAGAAGGTGTGTCCAAACTTTTGGCCTGTACTGTATATATACAGTATGTTCACTGGCAAGAGACATTTGGGAACAGCAACACACCACTGAATCTTTAAACTGGAATGTAAAAAATTAATATGAAACATTGAAAACATGTTCTTCATTCATCTGTAACTATTTAATTAGTTGTTACTATTGAATCAGCTGTTAAACCACCTATGACTAAAATAAAGATTACCTTATACAAAACATCTATCATTTGCTACTAAAGTGTACTCTCAATTTCAGTGTAAATTAGAACTAAAAATGACCAAACAAAAATGGCATTCCTTAGAAACTTGTCCATATATACTTGTCTTGATGAAGGAAGGTTATTCTTCTTATTCTCTACAAGACACAAACACAAACAATTTCTTTACAAGTTGCACACTATAGTCTCCAGAGACATGCTGCAACTGGATCCAATCAGGACATAAGATAATATTGTGACTGGAGTCTGCTACCATGAGTAACTGCCATGAGTAGATTGAAATTAGAGTCAAATGTACACCTCGTGTATCTCATAGTGACTCCAAAGGGTACCTTTAGCAGTTTCATAACCATTACACCCTAATCTGTCAAATAATGTTTTAACACACAGTAGTTAATATGTAGGGGTTCAGAAAGAAGCATGTGTGATATACACATGCTTCTTTCTGTAATGGCGTAAAGTAAACCATTAACTTTGAGAATGTTTTGAAGCAAAGTGCATAAAAATGTGTAAATTCTCAACAAGGATTATCTGAAGGATCTACAGAAATATATCCAGTAAAACTTGAAACATACAGTTTGATTTTCAAACAATAACGAGATTGGTACCATGCTAAAATAAAGCTAAATTTCTACATGAGCGCCTTCCAGAACGTTCAGTTATATATGGTGTAACCATGATTGTGAGACAAGATGTACAGTAGTTTGGTTGTACATGATGTTAAATTATGTATTACGTGATACTGTCACAAATCAGGAGGTAGACTTTGGCAGATAGAATCCAATTGCAGGACAAACAGGCACGGAGACTGTAGGAGAGTAATTAATGAAAAAACACTGAGTCCAGGGGAGGAAAACCAGGCAGGGAAAACGAGGGAACAAAGTCCAAACAGGCAAGAGTCGAACCCAGGCAAGCAATCCAAAAACAAGACAAACAATCCAAAGGGGAAACAGACAGAAGACAAATCCAAACAATCTGGGCTCAGGATCAGAAACAGGCAAGCCGTCCAGAACAGGAAGAAACTTGAACAACAGGTAACAGGTACAACAAACGATCTGGCAGAGAATAAAGGAACAGGGACTGGTTTAAATCCTCAGGGGAATAAACAGGGAATGAGACACAGGTGAGCATATGGGTGGAGTAGATTGAGGTGGCACTACTGCTGGGAAAGCTGAGCAGGCAGAGCAGGATGGGATAGATGGATGGATAAATAGATATATACTAATATTAAAATATTAAACCTTCCTTGGACGTTTCAAGCTTCTGAGGCTGAGATAGGAGAAACTGTATGTTCAAGAAAGTATTGGCTCATATTAATTCTTAGCTAGATATCACGAGAAGGCATGTGGAAGAAGTCAACTGGTTCTGGTCTGATGAGACTAAAATATACCAAAATTGAACTTTTGGTTATCAGACTAGATGCTATGACTGATAAAGGACCTAGGCAACAGTCGCTACATGCACAGTTGTTCCCATTTCAACCATGAAAGCTTGAAACTCCTTTAGAGGAGGTGTCTTGGTGGCCTCCCTCACTCGTTCTCTTGTGACACCTCACAGCCTTTGAGTGCAACCTGCTGTAGGCAGACTTACACATGCGCCATATTCCTTCCATTTGTTAATGATGGATTTAAATGTACTTGATTATTTTGATTTGAAATGATTTTCAGTGACTTTGGGATTTTTATTTTTGTATCCATCCCCTTTCAATAAATTCTTTCCTCAGGAAGAAGAGTCTCTTGTCCCTTTCTGTAGACACTGTCTGCATTGCATCTACAGGTGTGTGTTTGCCCAGACACATTTTGTACTATAAGACAAAATCAGTAATCTACTATCAGTCTGCACCAGTACAGACACAAACCCAAATAAGTCAAGATTGTGTGAGAAATCTAAAATCTGAGGTGCTGCACATATGCATGCTGTCATTCTGAGTGTCCAAGGTCTCTAGATAATATAAAATCTTACAAATCCTCCTTCTACTTAAGCGAAAGTCATACTTTCTTCCTCTGTGTGTGCACTGCAGTATCCATGACGTAAATTTCCCCACCTCCCATTAGTGTCAGGGCAGACCCTCTACAAATGTCCACAAGCAGCCCAAAAATGTGTGTCTGCACAGACTGTCCTCGGTTCCAGTGCACCGACTACTCCAGAAAAGTAACCTAGCTGTTTCTTTTGAGCCTTGGTACAGTATGTAATATTTATTCTTATTATTCAATGTTCTCTTTCCAGCATGACTAAAAGCATATGTGCACCTGTAGTATGACTTCATGTCAGTCCAACAGCAAGCAAGAAGTATGACTTTAGAAATAGATTTAAAAAACCCAAAACTCCCAACAGTGTAGGAACATTTATTCACATTTGGCTTAGACCTTCGTGCTGTATGAGTAAAAATAATTGCAAATGTAGTCAAATATTTTGTTTTATTACTACCTCATTAAAACCTTACCTTACTTTTTGTGACACAAACTGAGCCTGTGCAAATAGGGAACAGGCTATAATGTATAACTTCTACACCAAATATGAAAACTTTTCACATTGTACATATTATATTTGATGTTCATTAGAAAATCATTTAAATTCAGAAGAACAATCTTTGTTATGGCATGCAATGTACTTAACCTTGTTAAGTAGCTGGGATGTAATGTGTTATTTGTAGCTGGCTTCTGCAAATCTGTGCAATTTGAATCTCATATTTAAGCAATTCTCATAAATAAGGTAAGATCATGAAGCGCCACGATGACTGACCATTAATCATTATGTTAAAAAGGTTCAAGATACAGATCAACATTGAACAAATCTGTTTAAACTGATTTTAAGATTTATCTGACTTTATCTGACCCTCCTAAACATTCAGTCATACTGAATACATATAAAGTGGCTTAAAATACTTATTATATCAATTTCAGATTAAATCTACAACAGAACAATGTGTGGAAGGAAATACTCTTGGTTTTACATATTGTTTCTCAGTTATTTCAATAAGCCTGTTTTTAGAAACAAGCCCATGGGATTATTGAGTTGTAGCAGTTCTTAGTGAGCTAAACTTGATGAAAGCAATGTAAAAGGGACAGAATAATCCTCTGAAGACCAGGCCCATATTTGGATGTGTTTCTCTACCTTCCTGACATCAATTATGCAGCCTTATTTCATTTGCAGTGACATGCAGTTTTATAAATAAATCTATCTCGCTCACAGAGCCCCAAGCTACTGAAAACCCGTCTGTGTATTTATGGATCTATTTGCTTTCCAGGTCTTTTTAATTGGGAGTATGATTCAAAGATAAATATCCTGGAGCACTGCCAACTGTACACAACCACCCAGTTCTTCAGTCTTCAGTCTTACACCTCATCCCTGTGGCTTCTAGTTATTAAAATTCAGTCACAAGAGAAATGTCATTTTCAGACAGTGAAGACAGTTTAGATTCAGCATCATTTTGTTTGCGCCATCCGCGTTTTCTCTGTTTTGTTTAGCCTCATTAACTAGAGCAACCCTTATTACACATCAGAGGATCTTACTTGCCATTTTGATTTCTCCATCTGATCATTTTCTGCGTCCAGTGACACTGTGAGCTGTTTCAGGACGTTATGTTCCTGATAGTGTACATTTTCATATGAGGGAATTCAGTCAGTGTTGTCAACCCTGCTGTGAAAATGTGATATGAAGAGCTGTCTAAACTGCTATATATTCATTCTAAAAGTAATTAAAGTTTTTACTGAATAAATGCAATAAAATACAGGTGACATTATATCAGCTACATTCATGTATTTTAATTTACATCAATTTAGATTTTATATAAGCAGTTCAGTTTCTTCAAAGTACATCTTTGGGGTACTTGTACCTTATTTCTGTTTTCTGCTGCATTATACTTCTACTTCATTATATTTCCAGTGGGAAATATATTTTTTAATCCACTAAACTTATCTGAGATCTATAATAAATTAAAAATTTAGAATATTAAACAATGTGATAAGCTTTGAAAATGCTTGCAAAACATCAGAGTCCACTTTGGGCCCCTTGTTGTGGTTCTTTTCTTTTTGAACTGAGAGCAGCTGTAAAAAGCAATTTCCCTCTGGGATCAATAAAGTGTTTTGAATCTTGTTACAGGTTTCAGACGTCTTTCATTTGTTATCAGTTCCACTAAAGGGTTATCTCATAGGATTTTATTTAAGTAACTGTTTGTATCCATAAGATGATAAAATATCTGAGTCAAGCAAAAAGCACAAAAATGTTCTCCTATTAATCATCTCATAACTCCTCAGATTTATTTTATGTCCTCAACCACTGGTGAATAAAGTACCAGCTACAACATTTAAATTCTATTTGTGCACTCATGCTTTATTATTAACAGTGTAATAATGTAATATACTGTAAGAAAATGAATCAGTCACAGTGAACAAATCATACTTTGCGGCCTGGTAGCTCAATGGGATAAGCATCAGACTGGGATGCAGAAGTAGGCAGGATTCAATCCCAGCCCAGACCCCAGCCCATCCCCCATACCAGGTGTGTCCTTGAGCAAGACACTCAGCGGTAGCTCCCTGGGCACTGTCTGTGGCTGCACACTGCTCCCCCCGAGAGGGGTATGGGTTAAATGCATAAATCAAATTTTATTGTAACATGTAAATGTAATTAATGACAGTAAAGCTGATTATTATTATTATTATTATTATTATTATTATTATTACTATAAATACCGTTTCTTGCTAATAATTTTTGTTACATTTGATAAGCAAATAGTATTTTACTTTCCCATCTCATGCTTCAAAGAGAAGCATCAACCACTTCCCCAAAAGAGCTGAGTTCCTCTAGAAGCAGTAAAATCTTAAGTTTGGAATGTCCTCAAAAAGTGCCAAACTGCTGTCACTGTTGAGCTGTATTAAAATTATTGTGCATAGAGTTGGTAGATCAGAGATTCTCAGTGAGCAACTGGCACACACCTTCAGAAAGCACCTTCGCTGGCCAAAATTCGAAAACATAAAACTTATCATGGTTAAAAAATAAATGCATCAAGCATTTATTTATATTTGAGAAGCTAGAAACAGCAACAACATTTCACTTTTTTGCTTAAAATTAATTAAAATAAAAATAGGTTCTTGAGGACAATGACTCATTAAACCACATTGATACAGGTTGGAAATTATCTATACAGCACAGTGCAAAAAAACTGATTCGCCTTCGTCATCTTGATAACATTAGTTAAAGACTGTAAGTCCTGAAGTATCCCCTAAAAGAAATAAAGTTACAAAACTACAAAACTACATTGTCTGAGAAACACTGATTACAGTTATAGGGTAACAAATGAATACAATTCCACAATTCCATCCCTTTTATAATCTATGTCTTGGACATACAGTACTTGGGAGTATTTTGGGTTCATTAAGTGAATCCAACTTAGATTATGAATAAAATTATATTGTAATTGCCTATAACCAATGCTGGCCATTGCCCAGTGCTAGTTCATCAGCAAACATCTAGAGAAATGCCTAGTTTTTGTGTCCTGCACCACTCGAACTGCCGCCTGTGGCTACTCAGTTGATTCAGCAACCATGCCTCCTAAAAGTTATGTTTGTATACAACTAAACTGCAATCCTGATTACGTTTTTGAAGAGAATGTAATTGTTGCGCTGTCACGTTGTACTGAAATGTATTTTTGTACATTCAATGTTTTCAGCTTTACAAGTAGTACTGTCATTCAGAAATAACAGCAGATGTTACGTCTTCTGGTACATGTTAGGGCAGAATTTGGATCCTTTAACAGTCAATCTTATATGATTGTATCATTTCTATCTATATCTTTAGGTGGAGTTACAATTAATAAGAATCAAAGCTTTGCTTGCCTTTGCATCTCTGTGGATTCTCATCTAGCACACAGATTATGTCACTGACATTTAGAACACAGAGTAGATAAACACTATCAATATGTCAATTCTATCTTTACTCGAAGGCAAAAAGGTGAGGAGACTTTTAGGTAAAATCTTAATCACGTTGACAGGACAAACATAATCTTCTTATCTTCTTCACAACTGGTAATGCAGTTTGCCCTTGCTTTTCTTTTCTCACTCCCACATGAGATACTAGGGGAACTCCTTCTGCTCTTTAAGATGTCAGATCTTTGTATTTTATTTTGTGTGTCGGCACAGTACTAAAGTGGCTCTTACTTACAAAGCAACACTAAAAATCACCACACAGTGATTCTGTAGCTCATCTACTAACCTGTCAAGAAAGGCAAAGTATTTCCTCTGTGACTTCCAACAAGCTGAAGCACCTATACTATTTCTGACACATTGTGACAGCACCATGTGATTCTACTTCCATTGGAAACTCCATTATCTATAGCATTATGCCAGGTGCTGTTTTGAAGATACACAGTTGCAGAAATTGAACTGTGCAGGAAAAAGGGACATAGATGACAAAGTGTGCTGTGCTGTAGAGCAGCTAATCTGTGTCATGATCCCCATCCGAATCCAGCCAGACAGTTCTTGGGGTCAAGAGCTGAAGCCTTGGAAACCAGCTCTCTTTCCAGCAGAGTTTAGTTTTTTTGTAATGGCTGATTATTTGCCATCCCTTTGTCTACTTGTAGAATGCTGTTGTGCACTCTTACAGTGGGCCATAGTCTCCATCCTGGACGTTCCCTTTTGAACTACCAGGGTAATGTTCATGTACACACTTTTGACTGTAAGCTTCAGTAACATTAAAGGAGGCAAATGTATTTGGAGGAAAAGTTTCAGCATATTACCAAAAGACTTTGGGGAAGCTTTGTGTCAGTAGATATTGCCACAGTCACAACTGATCAGTTGTCAAGTTTCAATGGGGTACCTTGACTACATATTTTGTAATATGGATGAGCAGACACTGGAAAAGGGATAGTAATGATATGGATGAGGGTAGCGTGGTGAAGACGATAACTTAACAATGTTGATGCCTGCTGTATTTTCAGTTTGTGTTTATTTGTCAACTTGAATGAGTTGAAACTGGCCAAACTCAGGGTTGCAGGTTTGCAAGATGTTAAGAGGACACGCAGTGAGTGACTGACGGTGGCAAACAAAAGTTAGTCGAGCTCATGGTGCAGTTATTTATTTATTATGTTGATAGGCTTTCCAGGATTGAGCATCGAACATTTTCTATGAAATTAAGCCATTCTTTGTAGGGCAGATTTTTTGTATTCCTTCTACACACTTTGCTTGTTTTCAGTTGTTATTTTCCCTTCAGCTCTGTTGTAGTGTGGCAGCTTGCACCTGAAAAAGTACTCAGTCATGAGTATGTCACTGTCATCCTAAATCACCCAGGAGACCAGTGAGAACCATCTCCACTCAAGTTCTTTATTCACCACATCTCAGCTGGAGATTTTTTTTCCACACTGTGTAACTGTTACTGAGTGTTTTGTCTAAACTGAAGATGAGGAGGCCTTGTCGTATATATGCAAATATATAATTCCTGAATTATGGATTATCATGAGTAAAAAAATATGGAATTTAAATCCACGTCAGAAGCAGAAAAGGCACTGCTCTTATAAATTGATTCTGTGCATTTAACTCAGTTATAACTTAAAAATAAAATAATATTTTTGGTTTGGTTCAGCAATCTGGCACTTGAAGTACATTATTTGCCTCTGTGTACTGAGGTACTGACACCGCTACTGCTCCGTCTGCTGACTGTAGTCCCTTTGACACCGTCTATTCAAGGTGGGATTGTCACACTTCTTAACTTCATTTACCTTACCTATGTAAGAATTCTAAAATGTATTAGTGATGTAGCAAACCTTAACCTTGTTTTAATATTTTGCAACCTGAGAAGACATAATAATTTTCCTTTTTTGTTGAATTTATTTTTCCCTGTTTACAACTTATTCAGTGTGTATTATAAGCCAATAAATTTGGACTGGTACCAACTTGACTGGATTTCCAA
This sequence comes from Ctenopoma kingsleyae, assembly GCA_032353495.1. Taxonomy (NCBI): domain Eukaryota; kingdom Metazoa; phylum Chordata; class Actinopteri; order Anabantiformes; family Anabantidae; genus Ctenopoma; species Ctenopoma kingsleyae. Next base: position 19,234,042 of record JAUBNQ010000013.1, read on the forward strand.
TCTCAAATGGTCTTAAACAGTCTTTTTACAGTTGTTGTGGCCTCATAGATATTGAATTTATTTAACTTGTCTGACTTTAGCATGTTCATCTGTTGACAAAAATGGAGTGCATGCTGTGCCTCAATTCAATATTTCAATTTGCAATTTGGCAGACAGGAACAACATTTACATGATGAATTGGCAGAATGAAATATTATAATAAATATCCCAAAGGCTGAATTTGAGAGATAATATATCACCTAGCTATGAGTGTGGAGCTGAGACCACTTGACATTTCTGTCGTATAAAAGCAGGGAGGAATGCTGTGCTTCAGCGGTTATTCAGGACACTGAATATTAAGAGAATGCAGGACTGAGAGATGTCCTTTGGTTGCATAAAAAGGCTAGGAGGCTTTGTATGTAAGTATTGTGATCTTTGCAACTACAAACCTAGGAAGATAAAGCAGTCTGGTACAGATGGAGAAGCAATGGATTCATTAGTCATCATAGACAGAAACAGGGTCATCTCATGCAAAGTTGCTGTGTGAGTAGCTGCACAGATCTATGATGTGCTGTCAGATTCTGACACATCTGAAGTTTTTTGTCATTGTTTTATATTGAAATGTCCTGAAGATGGTCTGTGTACGTATATACCAGCACACCAGACCTATGGACCTGATCTTGTTTTGTTCATGTAGTGTTGATGATGGTATACTTTTCTATATAATTCTCCTCTTCCATTGTTGTTTTACTATTCATTATTACAAGTAGGTGGCAGGAAAAAAACAAAAGTACTTAGAAAGACACTCCACTACTCTGACACGTGGAAACAGAAATGCCACTTCTAATTCTTTACTCAAGTTGAAATATTGAATACACACTTGTCAAACAAACCAGAATTACGGTCAACGGTCACTGCCCACATAGAAAAATAGAGGGCCAAGCAGGCCTGAACTAGAGATATTTTTGGCCTGGAAGAAAGAATTCCACAGCAAAAGAACTAGAAATATACATGAATCACATCAGCTGTGTGCTCATCTGTGACACGACAACAGAGGAAAAGTAAATTTAAGGATGCATCAGTAAGACAACTGGAGGTTCTACTATATAAAACTAGGCCACATGATGCTAGTGATAAGGATGATGGGATAGCATAAGGATAGGAGGACAGTTAGCTGCTAGACAAATCTCCTGCAGCAGTCTCTTGACCACTTTGAAGTAAGGGCTGTGTAACATGTTCTAAAATGTATCCTCAAAAGTTTTCCTAAGAAACTGATTTCTCCTGGGCATCAAGGAGCTGTCTGAATTAAACAAAAAAAGTATTTTAATGAATGCACAACTCTAACTCATATTTGCTCTACGTGTGCCTCATAAATAAGGTTTCTGCAAAAATCTGAAATGTTCAGGTTGTGTTAGATTAAATTCATGGCGGAGAATGACTTCAAAAACCTGATTTCTGAGAATTCATTTATTTAGTAGTGATAAAAAAACAAATGTTGGGGGCTACACACCAGTGAAACTCTACTTTTTTTAAAAAGAAAATATTAATTGCCAGCTTTTGCATTTGTGCTGTAAACTGCAAAATTTCAAAGGTGAAAAACAGATTTCTAGTAATGAATAAAATTAAGGTCAAAGATCTCTGTTACTATAGAGACTAAAGAACATATAAAAGGACATATTCTACTAAGTACCAGTACCTCTTTACAATGTTGCTTGCTGCTTCTATTTGCTTGTTGCAAATAGAAGAACAACAGTTCAAGGTGAACTCTCCTCCCTGTGGAGTTCTTCAATCCTAAAAGATGAAACTTGCCACATTGTTACCACAGTTGGTTAGGTAACACAACAGCTTAATGCTATATGAGACCATCGGAAGTCACAGAAGATCTCCTGACCTGATAACCTATCATACTGTAAGCAGGAGTACGTAATGCCTCTGCACTCACACATAAATACATTTATTTGTCTGGTTGCTGTCCATTATAATTGGACTTGTAGTATTTCTTTTACTTTTGCTTCACTGCAGTGTAAGTAGAAATTTATATTTTATGTCTGTGCATGTACATTCATTGAACAGCTTTACTTACTAGTTACTTTGTAGATCCAGCTTGTTCTACATCAAGTCTCTATAGTACAGAGTTTTACTCCTTGGTTTTAATATTAGAAAGACTAGACTTGAAATATTACCTTTGAAGGTTTCTTTGCAGTTTACAGCACAAATGTGAAATATATTGACAATGGAAGTTTAGTTACACTAAACTTACACTAAATTTTAAGATAATTTTTGAATAGCAGAAATTAAATGAATTTTGGATGACTTTTAAAAGTAAATAGTCAGAAATCAGAAGTGGTTTGAAGTGGAATCTTTACATGAATTAAACTTACGAAGGCCTGGATACGTTTTATTTCTGCATTTTTTTAATACACAAATTTCTTAGTGGAATACTTTTTACTACAGGAGATCTTAGTGTGTGTACTTATTACTCAACCTGTAACTCCAATAATAATAATAATTTGAAGTGGTACGTGTGTTGGTGGAATACTTTCTTAGGCAAGTATTCTTGCACTTTAACTTGGCTATACTTGACTTGTGAGTTTTTCTGCGAACTGTAGTTGAATTAATCCTACATACACTATCCTATACACCTGAACACTACCGCAATTTGTACCCACACATGCAGCCTTTACTGTTTACTGTAAATGTTTTTAAATCAGGAACAGGACAAATACTTTTCGCAGCACTGAATATAGTGGGGTTCTACGTTAATGAACAATTTTCCCCTCATTCACACAGGCTCCTACTGATGGCAGCAGTGCTGCCATGCAAAGCACTAGCCTGGTCCACCGGGAGCAACTTGCAGTTGAGTGTCTTGTTCAAGGACACAGTACAAAGACCTGCACTGCCTCCTGAGCCGCAGTCACCCACAGCTTGATTGGCTAATGGCGATGGTACTATTCAATCAACCTACTGAAGACTGGCCAGTTTATGGGTGCTGACACATGAGAGAATGGCAGAGAGCATACATTTTATATCGCTGTCAATCAAAAACCTTGCTGCAGAGCAAATGACCTTCTATGTGTGTGACCTTGGGTTCGGTTCATTCCCACCAGTTTTGCGAGATAAAGGTAAGCATGTTCCCTTGGATAAATGTGAAAAAAAAAATACTAGGAAAACATTGTCATATTTTACACTTTTTAGATGATGTGTTTTACAGGAAATTAAACACTTTTCTTTTCTCAGTTTGTTTTAATGGACACAATCAATGTAGTAATGATGGTGATTTATTAATTAGAAGATATGTGTGAACATAATTTAAATCACATTACATCCATTCTCTGTTTGTTGCTGTCTGTTTGCCTTTACTTCCTTCTGCTGCTTAGACAACCTTGATCAAGACATTATGAGCTTTGAATCTAATCCCATCATCTGTTCATGTCTGACGTTCACAAATTACAAGTACAACAGACATAGATAAGAGCATGATCAAGATAGTAATAGACAGTGTTTGTAGTTACTGAATCTTATTTCAGTTCTTCTTACTGAGTATGAATCATCATATGCAGTAAAAGACAGAACAATATGACAGCAAGGGTTTTACCTCAACTGACTTTATGATTTCAGTCAGATTTCAGATTTTGAAGGGTCTCTTCAGACCATATGACTGTGCATGTGCGTCTAACTTCTAATTGACCTTCTAACAGAACTCACAAATTGAAAAGAGTAAAATTAAATATATAACAAACATATAAATAAAAATAATTACCATGTTTTTCTTAGTCTTTTTTTTTTTAAGTGAAAACAACGACAGCAACCATAATTAAAGTAGTACTCTCTCAGTACTCAAAGTGCAAACAGAGACTGACCAAATTTTTCTTCAAGCATGACAGAGGAGCTAAGAGATTATTATATCTATACAGTCCAGCCTAGTCTATATTTTCTGGCAGCAGTTGAGACCTTTGGGCAGTGGCCTAGTTATGTCTCCTGCACTGCTGTCACATGAGGCACTATTCGTATATGCATAGTTAAACCATAGTTGTATAGTCGACTGCATACTGTAAAGTTATACAGTGTGTGTGTCAAACTAGCAGCCACTGTAGTTAAAGTACACATTTCATAACATAACATAACATTTTCATCATTTACGCCATTGGCACAGTTGATAGGAGCTGTTCAAGTGACTGATGTCTTTGCATTGTGCTTGTGTTAGCCATGGTGCAAGGCACTGTTTTGTTACATTGCTTACATATTGTTTGTGTATTGTCTGTCACTCTGTTACCATTGAATGTTTTCACAGGGTACCCAGAATGCTGCCACACAAACTATTTAAAAGTGGTGGGAGCAACATCTGTGCTAATTCCACACTCCTGCTGGCCACTACTCTGGTTTTATTATGTACTGATATCAAGAGACAGCTTTTCACCTTGATGAGAAACACTGTAGAGACAAGATTTTGTCACATCACTACTTACTAAAAGCAGTAAATAATATCTTTTTAAGTTACTTTTGTGTAACTAATTTGTGTAACAAATTGCCTCCCAAACTAAGATTTGTTCTGAGATTAAGTAAAATGATAATCTAAATACTTTCCAAAAATCACCAATCAAATCTCAAAGACTGTTGTGTTACTGTGTAGTTATCTGTTGCAGTGCAAAGTCAGCATTTCTCTTTCGATGTCTAGCATCCAAGTCCAACTCAGTTTGTGTAATATGTGTGGCCAGTTAATAAGACAAAGACATTCATTCATTTCAATCACAATATTGTTACCATAATTATACCTTTCATGCATAAATGTATTAGAAAATGAGTTTAAATATGGTGTGATTTTGCTATAATTTAGTATTTTAAAAATAAATTATTAATAGTGTCATGATGATAATCATGATAATACTGTATTCCTATTACATTTTTGACAATTTAGCTGCCATTTTCATATGGTACAATTTGAAAAGACGCCATTCTCCATATGTGGGCGCGTGCCTAGAACAGGCTCTCATATGGACTGTATGAGAGGGTTAGTACAAATAACCTACAATATATGGGCATTAAGGTTGGAGGATTTGCTGGATATCTGAGAGTGAATGAGTGGAACCTCAGAAGAAGGAAGGTTAGAATTGAAGGAATGCAGCACACTAGCAGCAGAAGCTTTGTCCATAGTTAAAGCGCTGCTTACCCTCTGTTTCTGAGCGTGTTATCGAGCAAGTGCAGCTTGCCTGTGTCATAAAGTGGTAGGTGGTTGTAGTGGGCTGTGTGTATAGAGAGCTATATGGGAAGAAGGGCAAGAAGTTGAAGTACATAATCGTGATATAACACTGAAAATATTTTTGTCTTCACTGTTCTTCTATCTATAGAGGGGGATGTTCAGAGAAGTCATGTAAATAAACTGGTAAAGCCCCATATTGGTGCTCTTGAAGTGTGACTCCAGTTGTGAATTTCATTACCTGATGTAAGCTGACAAAATCATAAAATAATCAACTGACAACTTGACTCAGGACTTTGCTTTAGCCCAGTGACTTGGAATAATCTGATATCCTGCCCAATTCCAAAGATTTAAAATAGTGTCATAAAAGTTGTGCAGTCAAATCAACAGTGCAGTCAAATCAACAATGCATTCTATGCATCCATTCTTTGAATCAGTCCGAAGACAGGCTGCAGCAATCATGTTGCACAAGCAGGAGGGAAAGATGCATTTAGCAGTATACACTGCTATACAACAGGACATTAACAGATTCACATTTTCATACATTCATTTAAACATGTTAATGGTCTTAAAAAATAATGGTATAAATTACCAAAAAAAGCTATACAGTTACTTGCCAAAATGAAATGTGTCTAAAAACTGTTTTTCTATCTTATTATCAATGTTTTAGGATTAATTAACCACCCAGCCATCCATTAATTATGTGCACCTTATTGGAGTCAGGTCCCAGTAGCATCAGGTTCAGCTAAGTAGTCCAGATGTCTCTTTCTCCAGCAATGTTTCCCGGATGCCCTGGCAGTATTCCTAGGTGTGTCCAGGCCATATGAAATAAATAATCTCTCCAACATGTACTGGATCCATTCTAAGGCCTCCGACCCCTTGGACAACAAGAAAATCTCCAATGGTAGGCAATTCACATGCTCGAAACAACTTGCCTGTCTAACCCTAACCCTTTCAATGTGAAGGAGCAGGAGTTCTACTTTGACTCCAGATGTCCAACCTCTATACCTTGTCTGTATACATACACGTTGATGCAGACAGACTGTATGATGCTAAGCACTACTAAAATGTCATCAATATGTGTCATCAGTCTACAACCAAAGATATCGCCATATCTTTTGTCTTGGGGAGGCCAAAATCAGATGTGGTATACTCGCCTTTATATCAGCCAACAGCTCAATGATAACATGCTACTTGCAAATGAATGCACCAATTTTAAAAATCTTTTCTTTTTGTAGTGAGTACTACTGTCTACTATTGTTATATTCTGTATAATGCAACAAAATAAATATATTGTTAAGTATATTAAATATATTTTGTTGGAAATATTTACATCTTTTTGTTATAGAGCAATATACTCAGTGTTTAAGATGTCGAACTGCATTTAAGCATTTTCTTTACAGTATGGTATTGCTACTTCCACTTACTGTAAAAGTAGGAATATTTCTTCCATTACTGCTTGTTACAAAAACTCTGCCGTGCTGTAATCCACTGATATGAATTAGAGCTGTCATGGCATAAGTCACAATCCTGCAGAAAGCAGAAATCTTAACTGCAATTTAGAATAATTTTTTTCTGTAAAGACCCTTTGTCTTTTACCTGTAATATTTCATAGAGTCACTTTCATCACTTTCACTTTAAGCCACAGTCCATAATGCTAATCACCACTGGCCACTGGCAGTGGACTAAAGGGTCCACCATGTACAATTCAGAACATTAAGCAAAGGCAAACTCTCAGCCAGATCTAATGTGAGTGAGTTTTCATGCACAGACAGGTTCTCTAGACTAATTTGCAAAGGTGAGCAGAGCTAAATTGAGGTCAGGAAAAAGGTAGTGATGTTATCAGCCAATTCATCTCCTTTGAATGAGCTTTTTAATTAAACGGAAAGAAAAGTCATTTAAGACAAGTCGTCCCATCCTGGAGACTTGCTGAGACAGGGAAGCCTGCAAGTGAAAAGTAATCAATTCATTTATCTGCAGTATTACAATTAGTGCTATTTGCTTTATGAAAATAAGGTCAGCCAGACCATTTATCTGTGTGCAGGATTTGATGGATGTATTGTTTACTGATTTCTTTTTGTTTTTTCTCTAGAACATTACTGTAAGGAAATCATTCTAAGTTTCAAATTGTAGAGTTTTTCCACTGCATGGTACCACCTCAACTCGACTCTACTTGCTTTCGGTGTCAGGTGCTTTGTTTTCCATTGCAAATAGTAGGCCCTCAGTGTAGCTGGTTGTCATAGCGACGCCACGCAAAACTGCCGTGAAGCTGCCGATACACACAGGAATGATGGTGAAGGAATGCTGTTTTTTGTTTCTCAATATGTGGCTTTTTGTCACAGCAAGGAGACAAATTGAGTTTCAGAAGACAAAAGACTTTGGAAAATACTTAGAGAACCATACAGCTGTGGCTGTGGTAGTGATGAGTCTCTCAGACCAATCTGTAGTCTGCAGTGTTTGTATGTGACTTTTTGGTACCACCTCAGCTCACCTGAAACTTCCATGGACTTTAAGTCCGGAACTGTTTTAATAACTGCACCTAGTTGTGCAGTGGAAGGTGAACAGCATAGTCTCGAATCAGGGGAATGCTAAGCGTTGGGGAAGCTACTAGAATTGGGGTAGCGGTGAGGATCTGGAGCAACAGTGCATCGGGAGAGACTGTGTTCGATTCACACAATAAGCTAGGTAAAAGAAAAGTGCCCTGACATCCATGCGGCGAAGTATGGTGTGGCCGCCCAAGGCTGAGGATTCGTGTCTTTCTATCTCCCTATCGTTGGTACTGTGATGGGGTCAGCGGTGGAGGTAGAGGGCCAAAGAAGGAGGCCAAGGCAGACCACACAGCGTGATGTAGGACATGCCTTAACAGCAACCATGACCTTTCTATATAAGAATGAAGCAACCTTCAAAGCTCATCAGCTTCATATTCCTACATTGTTTAATTGTCATATAACATGTTAATAGTTTGTCTGAGGCATCAAAAATTGTTTAATAAATGCCAAATGTTGAGAACTTTAATTAAATAGAAACAGGCTGAGTGATACTACTCTTGTAATTTGGTACCAGTAACTGTGATTAAAGGCTCTCATGGAGTCCTTAATCACCAGAATGTGTGGTCACCTTGTGGTAATTACTGAATCACTATTAATGAATTATTCATTTCATTGGTGGTTTGAAATATACACTGTCCAAATAATGCATGAGTCTATTATAATAACTACATAGACTATAAAGAATTTCAAATTAAGATTTTGAGATGTCCCCAAACTCTTCTGGCTGAATGAATAAGATGTCAGGTTATTGTCCTTGCTTCAGCTGTATCACCATAGAAACATTTAGGTCTTGACTTTGAAATGGTTACTTAGGGAAGACATGCAATTTATCAAGCTTGCCAACCTCTTTTCCCCTTGAGCAAGATAAACTCACTTTAGAAAACATTCAGCTATTTTGGATAACTTACTCCTCTCCAGTCAGATGAATGTTTCAAAAACTGTTTCTGGACAGTAAACATTTATGATAAGTTACAGTCTTTTTTGATAATCCCTCTATATCAGCTCAGCAAAAGAACACTATCCAGGGAATCAAACATGTGATCTGACTAACTGAGACTGATGAAGCTTGTGTTAAATTTAAATAAACATTGGAATATATTTATAATAATTAATACTGTAGCTGCACCAGCAGTTTTTTTAAAGCAATATCTACCTAGATATACAAAGGCCCATCATCAGCAAACATTAGTACTGAGTTCCAGTGGCATGTTGTGTTTGTTAATGCATGTTTATTAAAAGGCAAACTGATTATTAGAAAACAGTAGTATAGTAGTGTACATACACAACAAGAACTGTGGATCTGGACCCCATCGCTTTGGCATTTGAAAATTATTACAGCAAGAACAACCTCATTCAGTATTCATGGAAGAATTACTTCATGGAAGACAACGTAACTAATTGTTTTATATCTATTGGTTTTTAGGATTATTCATAATATTTGCATGTTTCTTACATCACTGAAGAGCCTATATTAAGGATTAATGAACACCTTAACTCGTGTTGTTTAAATGTTGGCCTTTAATAGAGTAATACCCAGTGAAACTCATTCCAGCATAAAATAGCACACACTGCAGTGGTAGCAGAACATTCCATAAAGCCATACTATATTTGAAGAATGAGCACAATGACAATTAAGAAGAAGCAATTGAACTGCTGCTTGGAAATGCAGCAGCCTCAAAATTATTTTTATTGAGGTAAAACATTAATGCTGATCTCTTTAATTTCTTCACCAAAAAAAACCCCCAAACAAACAGTGAGTGACTAGTAAACATCTTTTATTTGTAGCCTCAATTCTGCCTTTCAACAGCACGACTGCTCTAAAATTCACACCAAGATGCACTAGCAATCCACAGACATAATAATGAGGTTGTTACCATGTCGTCCACCAGTGTGTGTGCTGGCAGGCATATATCCTGTCTTCCCTCACTCTCTGCTGTCATAAGAGGCTTTATGCGAGGGTGGACCTCATGCAATGTAGCACAGAGATAAGATAGTATACTGTATGTGACAGGGAGGAAAACGCCACCTCGCCATGCAGCACATCTCATTACCCTGGTCCCCTTGTTGACAACAGGATCATAATTAATCTTCATTGGGCTAGTGGGCCGTCTGGCTGACAGGCTAAATGATTGGGGCGGTAGCGTAGGTGGAGAACAATCTTCTCCAATGTGGTGTTAAAGTGGAGTTTATTAGCAGGTTTAGCAAACGTGGCTTATTGTGACTGTTGACTCCTAAAGCAGAGCAGAAACACAGGGCTCAGTGGTTTGACTTTTTCCAGCATTACATAAGCATCCAAGGATTAGCACGCTGCAAATGACAGGTAGATCAGCATCAGTAGCAGTATAATTTAATGTGATGTAAGCTTAAATCTGCCTCCAGAGACTCACCACTACAGAGGTGCTGAGAAGTTTCATAAAAGAAAGTGTAGGCGTGGCAACCCACTCACTTGATTTAAACATCATTTATACTAGCCTTGGCCTCCCCAGACAAAAAAAAATCTGGGATTTGTTTACATCCTGGCAGTAGCCAGAGGGTGATCAATTCACCAAATCGATTGTAACTCCTTTTGAGCTCATCAGTTTATTGCATTGCAAAACAGCCTGGAGGAAAACAATTTATTCCACCAGTAATGGCATGCATGCATGCGTATAATGTGATTTCTGCTCAACTTGTATGCATTAATGTTTTTTGGCCTGTTTGACAGACTTTCAGAAAGGACTGTTGAAGGAAGTGTTTGAACCACAATCTATTTCAGTATGTCAGGATGCATAGTCTTTACCCTCAGATATAAGCACTGTGTTTACACATTGTCACATTTCATTAATTGCTATCATTTTACACCAGCCACAAACACTCACTCCCACCGTTAGCCATAAGTGGGTGTCACAGAAAGGTGGTTTCAGTGTAATCATCATCACAGGCTTGGACAACCTGGCATGGCTATTATTTTCAGTGTAATAGTAACTTCCTGCATGCAATTATAGAGGTTATCATTATGATGTCTAATTAGTGGATGTACATTTTTCTAAAGCGTGTAAGTTCATGCTTGAGTTTGGGTAGCAGTTTGTATATCTTATTATATATTTTTTATTTAGTTATGACACAATACACAATTGTGTGCACATTTTCTTGAGATGATTATCTTTTATAGATATATACAGACACACAGACTGATTTAATCTGTTTTAGGTTAGATTTTACACATGACAATTCCATTTTCTTCATCTCAGCAATATATGATAAATGATAAATACTCAGACCACCCAGTGATGTTATTTTGAAGCCTTTAGAAAGAAGCTGTTTTCTCATTTGGCAGAACAAAAAAGAGAGCCCAGCAGGTCTTAATATGTGTAAAAGATGGATATCCACAAGCAAGACAAAACAACCCACTTGCTTTGAAGGAGTGGAAAATCCGATCCAACGTGGCTCAACATGCTTCATTAAATCCAAAGAGAAAATGGTGAAGTGTTGGCACGTTCCCAGAGCTCCTATTAACCAGGATTCACACACAGACATGTTTTGTTATCTTGCTGCTTTTGATGCCACTTGAAATTAAAGCAGACTTCACCAGCCAATAAACGGGACACATTAAGTATTCTGCAGGTCAAAGGGGCCATGCATCTAAATCAGTAAGTACTATGATGTAGGAAATGAGCTACAGCACCATACATTCATAAAGCAGTCTATGGCTCACTGTATAGTTCTGTATTAAACTGCCAGTTGATCTTGTTCAGGGTCTTTAACATCGGCAATACAGATACAGACTCTTGTTTTCAGTGTCAAGGCAAACATAGAATTGAGAGTAATAGTAATCTTCAGACAGGCAGGCAGACATCATCATACTCAACATCTTTCTACAGAAATTATTCTGAACCTATGAAACCATCTCGCTGCACTCTTATTGCCTGACGTCTGATGACGGTGACAAATAATACCAGTTACTCCTACATTTTAATCAATGAGCAACCTTAAGTATGCCTGAAACAAAGTGCTTATTGGGTCATACAACTGCATCTCTGTAGCTCTTCCCTCAAACCTGGCCTGGAATTTATTCATTCCAATGAAATCACATTAGTATTATTCGCTGGAAGAGGTAAATTGGGCCACACAAAAGGTTGGTAAAACCTTTAACAAGTGAAATCACAATGTTAACCTATAGCAAATTATCTTGACAGTGCTGATCTCTGCAATGTCTGAATTCACACTGTCAACAGTTAACATTACAATAGCTTTTGAAATTAAAAGTAAACTCAGACGTATATGTAGGTGTTGATACCAGTTTTGAAAATGACTAATCTGACCTCATTATAACCTTATTTCAACTAGTGATATCTAGCAGTGTCGTCAGTTTGTAAACTGTTAACTATTAACAAGCTAATTGCCTGGATAGTCGAATTTTCCTCCCTTCGTTAACTTTTTACCAAGTAAAATTTTGAGCAATAGTCGACGCAATGCCTGTGGGAGTGAAAAGCATGGAGAGAAAGTACTGCAGAGAAAACTGATTGGTATAATCCTAGCTGGGCTAACTAGCAAGATAATGGGTAGCTTCACTGCTTGGTTCACCAGCAGGTGGCCACTGCATGTCTCCAAGCTTCAAACATTACCTATTTCACATGGATGAGTGAATGTCACAGGGAGACAAGGGAGAACCCTTGTCATTGTAAGGGTTACAGAAGAGAAGATGCCCTCTTATGAGCACTTAAATCTGTTTCTGTGTAGAAGTGTGTGGTGTTATTCTTATTCATCATGTCTCACTGCTCACTAAGGTAGCAAGCATTTTACTCTGCTTTTGAATGTGGTCATTCATTACAGGTGAATAATTTACATGTAATTTACCTGAGCGAAATAACAATGGTAAATCAGACTACCTATGGTAGTGAATTAGTTATTCTTTGCAGGAATTGCACATCACTAGCAATCTGAACAAATGACCAGTGCAGCCTTTTGTCTGGTGAAGACAGTCAAACTTGATCCAGTTTTTAGCTGTATAAGAATCCACTGTGTTCTACTATGTCTCTCTCTCTATCTTCCATTTTCTAGTGAAAGCAGCCTCTGTCAACACCGATGCCTTCTCTATGACTACTTTTTGTCTTACAGCATTGCCAATACCACAAAAAACTCTCCAAATATAATTCCAAGAATCTCCATTAATACAATTGCTCTGAGAGCCACTGGGACCGTTTCTTTCCAAGGCTATTAAAGCTTTTATCTTTTTCAGGAACCATTCTTATGCGTGTACTGTACTATGTTTTTTGCTCTAGGGCTATATTAGATAGATGCTACTTTTTTTTTACCTTTTACAGTGTTTTTACTGATTTGTCTTGATGAATTCCTGATTGTATACTAAAATGAAAATGTTCAATAAAAGAATACACACACACACTAAATTGTAGGTGATCATGTGATAGAATATCTACTGAGTGAATTATTGTGATCAAATATGGTAAACTGAGACTACAAATAACATGTATGAGTTTTACCATGGGAGTGGGTAAGAGCCATAGCTATACAGATCCTGCACAGGGATAGTCTACCAGACAGTCAAGTGGCCTCATTATTAGCAGGACTATGGAAATATTATTTTAAATCATGATTTAATTTAAATTAATTTAAATTAAATCATGTGTATTGAAAGTGTTCAAGAGAATTAGAATTTTACCACTCACACCAACTCTGTTTCCTTAGTAAATTTTAAAGCTTAAAAGCTCTCATCTAATGAGTCACTTCCACATTCATCATTCATTACATCTGCAATGTTGGTGCTGGTGCTATTTAAACAAATAAAAAATGGCTTTTGCATTTGATTTCTGATTCAATGTTACAACAAATCAAGATGTCATCAATAAATGATGATCTCCAAAATAATTATAACTAATAACTGATTATATTATGCAACCTTTGGAGGAAATCACTGCAAATAGCTGCCCAGAGGTAGTCTAGCCCACTCATGTTGTTAAAACTGCTCCAGCTGTCTGAGGTTTGAAGGGTCCCTTCTCCAGGCTTCATGTTTCATGTGTGACATGAGCTGATGTGACAAAACAGCAGATAATGGAACAACAATTCACTTACCGCAGATCAGAGGTGGAAAGTATCTTTTCTCAAGAAATATACAAATTTTGAGATACTTTTTTCAGATTAAATTACTTTAATTCCACTAAAATTTAGAGGGAAATATTTCAGTAAAGTACTTAAGTCAATATACTATTATTGAAAAACATTATTTAAAATCAGTAACTCAATCAGATTATTGTCCTTATGAATCTGTCTTAGTGCAGTACTTGTAGTTTTATTCTTTAACTTGAATAAAGAATCTAAAGTTGGCACTTGTAGTTGCCGGGAAGCACTTTTTTTATGTACTTGTACTTTTAGTCAAGTATTATGTTTATGTAAGCTACTGCAGTAGATCCTATCGTTACCTTGGAGCAAAGATATGTCTATTTTTATTTCTGGACAGGAATTAGGATAAGCACCAAGATTTGCTAAAAACTAAAACAAACTACAACATACATACAGTACATTCTGTTCTACTATGAACCATGATCTGAATCTGTCTGAATCTATGAGCTGGATATGTGGAAAGAGTTAAAGCATGCAGAAAGCACAAGGTCTTAAGAAGGCACCTTTCAGACCTGCGACAGCTTGAGCAGATTGCTCAAGAAGAACGGAACAAACCTGTTGGTAGGTGCAGAATCTTTCTAAGAGTTACAGAAATAATTAGTTTTCAGTAATTGCCTGTGAAGGTTGTGCAACACAACATTTGTTTAGGATACCTTCACTTTTGTCATTGACATTTTCATTTCTTTCACAACTCTTATGAGACATGGTTGCAGCTGGGTGTGTAAACAAGCAATTGTTTGCCATAAAAGGTGTAAAATGGTAATATTTATTTGTCCCCAATTGACTTAAAATAGTGTATTTTTATATTCACCAGTATTCATTGTACATACATGTACAAACCCTCCTAAAAGGATGTATCTGTAAAGGCTGTTAAGCTTTAGAAGTCACATTCCCATGATATTACTACAGCCCATCTGATGGACTTTGGCTTTCTGAATGTTAGTGGTACAAAGCTGGTATTTATCAGGTTAGTAGCATCCTTCTTCTCAAGCTTTCTTTTTCTCACAAAATTCGATCTATGAGAAATTCAGTGAGATACACTTTTATATGCAAAGCTGCTTTGTGGACTGAACTTAAACTATGGGCCGATGAGCATATATCACTGACCGTGTAATAATAAAGTGATTCCAACTCCCCTAGGGAAATAAAGTCCATCCAAATGTGCTTTAGAGTGGTATAAAACAGCAAGCCAACATAGGGAAAATGGAGAAAATATTACTTCTACCTAATTTCTTAAATAAGCATTTGATATTTTAATACTCACTGCTGTGTGTTCCTTGTAACTGTAACTGTTTTGAGGTGTGTTCAGGTCAGTCAGAGCCTGTAATCCAAATTTAAAAAATTTGTGACAGGTATTTAGAATTTGGAGTTCCTGCAACTCAATATTCCATCAGCTCTGTGAGGGATTATGAAGAACTAGTATTCTCAAAGAGGTAAAGTAAAATTCTCTCTTTGATGCATGACACTTACAATTAGATTCATTATTAATAACTCTGTAGGACAGCTCTGCAATCTGCCTAACACTTCAGACCGGCACAGCGCAGCTCATCCCACTAACTGAATAGTAAATCATAAAGGGAATTGAATGAACAGGCAAATTAGTTGCTGGATGGGTTAAGATGGCAATGTTGATCATGTCTGAATTAAATGCTTGTAAACTGTATTTCAAAAATCTGTACAATTTTATTTGAATAAAAAAGGAAGATGTTTTATCATAATTAATTCTGTCAACTTAATGTGCACAACGACTGATAAAGAACCTGATAGGGTTGGTGCTTTGTACAAACCTTATTTCCAGAAATGTTTGGACTTTTTGTGCAATGCCCGCAACACACTCAAAACCACATTAGACAGAAGGAAGAATAGTCCACATTTCAGCTAGTTTTTGGGAGAAATAGACAAGACACAATCTAGACTGTTGTCTGTGAATGGGGCAAAAACAATACAACAACTGACAATATGTCAGTATTTGCATATGTATGAAGGTACCACCGGTGTACAGGCATACAGTATATTGTGATTTTAGTTAACAACTATGTGGATTTGTAGATACAGTGTGAGTGTGTTTGACTGGTGTGCGAGCAGCCCAGACCTATCTATATTGAAAATGTTTGGCACATTGTCAGGAGGAAAAACAGTCACAACAGTGACCACGGACTGTTGAGCATCTGAAGACTGAAAATATTCCACTTGCAAAAGTGGAATAGTCCATGAAAATACTGTGTTTTCGCACTTTAACGTTTGTCAAAAGTCTACTTATGTATCCATCTTATAATGCATTATCTTTCATTAAAGATTCTCTTTTTACCAGTAGTCAGGTAAAATGTAGAATAATTACCAAACTTTCAATGGTGCTCACAGTTGACAGTCTTGTACCCTTCACTTTTGTTAGAAAATGACTGATCCAAGTAAACAATCTCATTTTCTTGGTTTTGGCTTCAGCATATGTAGAATCATAATTATAAAAGATACTGTAACTTGCAACTACCATATAACAGATTATATAAATGGGAAAATAAGTAAGGCAGAACTGCTTGCGGGGAAATAAAGTTTTCTCAATAATGAGACAGAAAGCTGTTAAAATCTTACAGCGGTTTAGTGACAAGGCCATAAAATCCAGTGAATATTGGACACGGTTGTAGTAACAGCCATTTTCGATGCCTTAACAGCATAAACAATACAGTTATGTTCTTCAGTCTTCTACTTTGATGTGTAATTCTGGTAAAATAGCATGAGAGCAATTTACTAGGTGCTTAGAACTGCATTACATTTCGTACATTGATTTATCTCTGGGGATAGGTCTATCTCAGCCTGGGTGATACAATTAAGTGTGTAGGAGGTAGTGTTTGCAGCAGATTAGTGGAGAAACCTCTTTGTTATTCTATGAAGACAATATTATACCTTTGAGCAGGAGAATGGATAGGAAAAAAATGAAGAAAAGACAGTGGATACATACTTGGAAGTAACTTGTGCACTGAGCCAGACGCAAATGAAAAAACAATTTAGTCATTATGCTTAAATCTGCATTAATAGCTTTTTGACACCAGGCGACCCTTTTATAGTAAACGTGATCATGACTATTTGGTGATGCAAAATATATTTTTTAATGAAAATGAAAAAAGTGCTACATTTATAAACAGGAAGAGAGTCGCAAGGAGGTGGTCGGGGCAGATGGAGGACATGTACTAGGCAGGTCTGACAAACAGCAAACCCGAGTTCAAGTCCAGAGTCCACTGTCATGTTGGGTTTAGGCAACAGAGCACTCTGGTTAGCGTTAAAGAAAGATTTTGTTTAATAAAGACACTGTGCATGAAGTGACTGTTATACTCTTATATTTATATTTTTTATCATGCCCACAGTCATTCCCTGACCTTAACCAACATATGTGACTTGCCATTAATGGTTACAGTGAACATACACTGCCAGTCAAAAGTTTGGACACACATAGGAATGTATGTTTTTCATGAAAAGATATACTACAGCTGTGTTACCATCATTGCAAAAGGGTTTCCTGATGATCAGTTAATACTTGAATTTATTAAACTTGCATTGGCAAACACAATATGCAACTGGAAGACAGTATAAATGTTTGTTGATGATATGCTTCTGTACATTTACGTATATATTGTTTAAGAAAACACGTTTACAGCTATACTAGATATTTCAATATTAACAATGTCTACACTGTAATTCTGATCAATTTAATGTTATAAAATCTCCTTTTTTTTCAAAAATATTTCTATGTGTGTCCAAACTTTTGAATGGTAGCGTACCTTCATTATGTCTTCAGAAAACATAGTCCACTTGCAATTATCCTCCTCACAAAAAATGCATTAGTGATTGCATTTTAGTTACAAATGTAAGTTGACTGTAAAACTGGGTTGTACTAAGGAACAAGGAAGTCCAAAACAAGCTGAAAGTCATGTGGTCTTGACATGTTATTGGCTTGTGTTGTGTTGGATAATGTGTTCATGAACATTTGCAATTTTATACTTTCAGCAGACAAAGACCTAACAGTTATTTTGGGTTATGTTTCTGTCTACCTGACATATGAACTCTAATGTTCACTCTGTTAGCTCTGTTTTGGGCCCCACTAACTAACTCAACAATGAATTTGATTTTGGTTTTAGTGAATTCCTTGCACACATTTTTCACATAGAGTATATTCTGAAATTATATTTTATTTGCATAGCTAGCAGTTGGATCCAGTCTAAACAACAGACACCTGGGTAACAGAGTTGGAGGAAATTTCTGCTAAACTTCTAGGGTCTTCAGTTAAATGTCAAACAATGTCAGTTGTGACTTTCTCATTTTAATATGTTTGTTATTCTTACCATAACCACCCAACAGCTAGGCTGTTGTCATTACAGTATAATGGCACATGATAATGTTGTTGACTGACATATTATTCTGTCAAAAATTATTCATGATCAAAAATTTTCAACTTTCAGTGGTACTAGCCAGCCCTCCTATCCATAGTGAAATTCCTAATTCTTCATATTGACTGAATAAATGAATAATAAACTGATAAATTAATGATTGAAGCTCATTTTTCCACAGTTTTAAAAATATTATGTATTGAGATTTAACACAGCAAATTAGTCATAATACGATGAGTATTAAATGCTTGTTGAAAAAAAAAGAAAGTGTTCCATACCAACTGACCTGAAATTATGTGCATTGCTATTAGAGGCACACCTGTGGCCTCAGCCTGATGTATCACAGACCTGCATGAACAGATGGGCTCTGCCAGATCATTAGTACCCACTATCCACAGGGGCATCTGTGGCATCATCAGTTTCAGATCATGAATATTCATGATTCATCTTTTCTCCCAGACATTGTGATGAACACTAAGGCCAAAGTTACACTGAGCATATGTGGCTGGATATGGACTAAATTATCATCCTCATACTCTCACTAGATTTTTGTGGCACATGACCATGGTGTGGGGGTGATGCATGGTCATGTTGCAAGGTGACCATCTTAGGTAAGCACGTAGAATTAAATGTTTTCACATATAATTTTTCATTCTTTATTCTTATGCAGTCTTTAACTTTCATCTCAGTCAGTATCATCATGTCAACTTAACATATCTATCAGCCACGAAATCGTGACAAAAAGGTGATGGGCTCCTCTATTAACCAACTTGTCTGTCATTATTTTTTGACCCAACCTTGCAAAAAGAGCTTTCAATGTTTTTGGTAGTCTGCACCTTCCTTATTTTGTTTGCTGTTGCACATTTTAATCTGCACTGTTGATTGCTTTTCGGCTGTCTTGGCTGACAGCCCTACAGACCTTAATCACAGAGCCAGAGTTTTATGTCACTGCTGCCCAAACATAATCAACTGGACAGATTATGCTAATGCACTCACGTCCAAAGAGCAGTATAAGCCCCAGTACCCCCACAGTACTACAATCCCACTCAGAGGAATGTAAGAGACAATTAATTTTCCCCTTGGATTGACTATTTTTACACCATCATTTAAAATACATTGTCAGTGATTTAGCTATTCTGTATCCTCTCCTTTCATTCACCTCATCTTTCAACAAGCCTAAGGGTCTGAAGTTGGTATATTAAAGCAGTCTGTGCTTCATAACACCTGTTGTACCTGTTAAAAGTGAAGTTTCTCCTATTTGGTTTCTCTGAATGTCTTGCATGGCTGATATCACTGACCTGCTCAGGTGATAAACAGATACAGACTGTCTTAATTCCATATATTTTCTGGCTTTGGAGCCTTTATACAGTACAATTTGGCCAACAAGCAGAAAACATAAAACATAAAAAAATATATTTCATCATAATTATTTTTCCAATCCCATTTTCTTTAGTTAACAAAAAGCATAATATCCCAACCCTGTCTCCTAAAAATTACGTTTGTATAGAACGAAACTGCATTCCCGATTACGTTTTTCTACAGGACGTAGATTGACCTGATTGCGTTTTCTGTGAACATAACGTAAATGACAAGTGACAAATACGTTGATTCTGAACGTATTAATGAAATGTTCACAGGTAACGTATTTTTGTCCACCAAAATATCCGATCTACATCTGGTTTTCTGTCGGCTAAAATATCAGATGTTACATTTTAACATCCAGACATTTGAGTTTAGTGATATTAAAGAGTTTTATTGTTGGGATCAGACATCACAGCAGTGGGTTAGTGTCAGAGAAAGACTGTGGGCTGATTAATGGATAAAAATGTCACTTCACACAGTCACTTCACAAACACAACGTCTGCATTAAAAATGAAACCAAAACACGATCTTTTCTCTAACCCTAACCTCAATACTTCTCTTGCATAAACCCAACCTCAGTGGGGACTCTGGTCTCGAACTCGGGTCTCCTGCATGTTAATCATGCACAGTAGACACCCTCCATCCTCCTTGCAAATCCTTTCACTTTAATAAATATAGCACATCATTCGTTCATTCACAAAAATACGTTTCAGTACAACATAAAAATACGTTAAAATGTAATCGGGTCGCAAATACGTTCTGTAGAAAAACGTAATTGGGACAGGGTTGAATATCCTCAAAGCTTACACTGCACGTGTCTGTAGGGAAATATTCTATCCCTCAAATATCTATCTAGACTGCTTATCCTGTAGATGGTTGCCGAACTGAAATTAGGTGAGGTGAACATGCAACTGGACGGGACCCCAGTCTATCACAAGGCTGACAAATTGAGACAGGGTCAAAATGTTTCCAAAGCCTTCTTGCTGTGAAACGGCAGTCCTTAACTAAAAAGTGACGAAAAAAAATTCTGCCTTTTTTTTTTTCAGCCATTTTTCGTCACTACATCCCCGATTACGTCGACTAATCGTTGCAGCCCTATACTGCAGCTAAGAAATATACTATTTGCTGTGAGGTTTGACATTTTAAAGGAAATAGCTATGTTTCTGTGACACACTGATGCAGTAGTTGGTATTGATATAAAAGAGTGGTGTGAATACGTAAGTTTCTTTTGGCTGCTTCCTTGCGGGGTCACAACAGCAGATGATCTTCCTCGGCATATTTAATATTGTCTCATTGACTCCTATTATAACCACATATATTTGATATATTGTAATCGTGACATATTATAATACTTTTCCCATGAATACCTAATAAATCTAAGCCTCTAGCTTCAAAATACAGGGAAAATATGTTTTAGGTGTGGCCACCTCCCCTGAACCACCAGGGGCAGCAGAGCTCACACACAAAATTACATAAAGTTTCAGTGGAGGCCCTTGTCGTCTTACCTTGCAAAATGCATGGCAATAAAAAAGCTGAACACCATAAAAATGGTGTTGGTGTGTTGGTATTGATATAA
>JAUBNQ010000013.1:19255297-19271253 GCA_032353495.1 Ctenopoma kingsleyae
TTAGCAATTATGATTGGTTTGTTTGTTGGTAAGCAATTTTTATTCAGTGTTTTCATAAATGCCTTATTTTTTATGCATTTTTTTTATATATTACAAAAAAGAGTTACTATTTAACATTGTAATCAAACCTTGAACTAAACACAGAACCACAGCAAACAAATCAAATAAAGGCCAGAGTCTTAACATTATTACTCTATATACAGTAAATGTCTTTACTGCAGATTGGCATTCAGAAATTTAGCTAATTTATTCAAATTTTCCCAATGCACTTGCATTTTAGTCTCTCTCTGCCTCCATGTACCTGGCCTGTACCACTACACTGTCTTCAGAGCATCTGCCCCCCTTCCTTCTTTCGCATAATGGTATGATCCTAGTCTGTCTTTGCATGTGATTGGCCCCATAGTGTGCCCATCAAAATAAAGTCTCGCCCCTGCCTGCATGGATTCTCAGCAGAGCTGAGCAGAACAGCTGAAGATTCAGCTCTCCCCGACAGGAGTCGGCTCTTCCAGCTCTCTACAAAGCATCAGCTCTTAGAGCTGGCTCGTACGCGAACAACCCATCACTAGCAGCTGGCTTGATCTCACAAGGTTATCGTTGCCTACGTAGGCATGACGTTGGCATGACTAGCAAGTTGGCATCAAGTCGGACATAAAACTAACCAGCATGCACTGCGCGCCGATCACTGGTGATCAAATCTGCACAGAACTTGTTCATCTCGAACAAGCCTATAGTTAGGTATGAAATAATCATGACTAATCGACAAAAAAAATTGAAAGATTAGTCGACTACCAAAATAATCATTAGTTGCAGCCCTACTGCGGTATAGTGTGAGGCTTATACTGAACCAGTGAATCACTCCATCTAATGGAACCAGTGGTGGATGATAGAGTGTACAACAGGCAGTGTGCAGGAGCTAAAAAAACATTTTAGAGTGGTAACTGCAATGTTTTCATGTTCATGTGACTGTTTTAGAAATCAGGTCAGAGGAAAAAATAAAGTCACTAATAGAGTCTATCAGGAACAAAAGTGGAAGTGTTATAGCACTCAAAGCAGAGAGAGAGAGTTATAGGGAGAAGGCTTCGGTTGCCTTAATTTAGCCAGGCTATAGGTAAAGAGGAGAGCAGCAGATCAGAAAATGACAGTCTCATGTGGAGTGGTTGAAAGTAACTGAGCTTTTTCAAAGCTCACAAACAAACAAAGCTGTACTTTTACTAATAATGATAAGAAGTACAAATTTCAGGTAGTTGATCATTTAATTGTCACTTATTGTCACAAAAGCTGGTAGCAGTACTTTTCCTATTATTAGTACTATTCCTGTGATTTTTGTACTTTTTATACTTTGGCTTACTAGTTGGGTTTTTTTCCTTCATTCTAACGCCTGTTCATCAAAAAAACTAAGCTTACTGCAGAATGTGTGCTGTTGCATTCTGTAAGTCCAAATAGTATGACCCATACTGTTTGTTATGTAATAGAATCTGTATACCTACAGAATTGTCTCCAAAGACTCTGACTGGCTACACTGCAAACTCAGTTTCCATTAGACTTTATAGTTGAAAGTTATTTGGGTTCTGGGGTTTAGCCTGTATTGGAATTCTGCTCCTGCACTGGCCAGCTGACTTTGATGTTGCTTCACAATTTCATGGCTTGCACAGATCCATATTATTCCCTCAGACCTTTTAATTGTGTTTTACTCTCTATTCCTCCTGTACTGAACTCAATATAAAATCGCACTAACATGCTGACATTTTCAAAGTCTGGGCCAACTAATTGTTATTGCCCAATGGTCATAATATTTCTTTAATATTGTATGTTACTGATGAATTTGTAACAACTCCCAGATTCATGATTGATATTTACCGTATATCAACGGTACAGCATGCTCAGACCTCCAGCCATGGTCTTTTAATGCACTTCTTATTCTTGGCTTGATTTTATTTTTCTGTAGTGAATCATATAGCTCATAGCCTTTTAGAATTAGTATCCAGGCTGTGTACATGCAGAGACAGAGAAATAGGCAGGCAGAGACCTTGAGGAGATAGAAGAGAGTCGCAAGGCCTTGCTACTCCTGCTCATTAGAAACATGAAAGGAAAAGGTGGGATAATACACTGCCAGCACTCAATTACATGTCTCTTGCTCTCCCTCAAACAGTAAATGCCCAAAATACGACGATGGGATGAATAATAGATCCCCACATCAAAGTGGGGACTCTCAGCTTTCAATGCCCAGGGCTTCAGTAGACCAGTCTCACAAATTTCTGTCTTTCAGCCTCTGCCCAGCCATGGATTTCAACAACCCCTTCTGGTCTATTTGCTCTCAGCGTTGTTAAGCCTATGAGATAACGTGTGTGTGCGTCTGCATGAATGCATGATAAGCAACAGACATTTGAAGCATGCACATAAAGCTTAGACCTCTGACTGCACTTGCTTACATTTGTGCATTACATTTACCTGCCTGTGTAAGTGAACATGTACCCGTTTGAAAGTCCATATGCCATCACATGCTTAGAGAAAATAACATAGTTCTCATAACATCACACCATTTCCACAGTTGCACAGTTTCTGTCTACACAACTCTGACTTTGTCATTATCTGTGTTGAAAATGCCCAACAGCCTTCCTCCAGAATCTCAGTGCCCTTATCAACAAAACCCTCAAAGTTGCCTGCAAATGAGTCATGTCTATCGGTTTCTGTTTCCTCCAGCTGACATTGGCTAGATCCATGGCGACTGGTTGCTGGATATCAGACGTGTCTAAAATACAGAGCTGGTGAGTCAACGTGTTTGTGCTGTAAACTGAATCCACAACATGTCACGTCACTCATGGGGACATGCTTCAAAGTGACTGGATATATGTTGTGGTCACCTGTGCTTTTCATTTGATTACACCCATAGTCTTGATTTCACAATATTTAATGCTGCTCTTATTGATTTTCCCTGTCCGTAAGAGTGTCAGATTCACCAAAGTCTCTTAACTGCACAAACTTTGCATGGATCTCTCATTTCAGACTGATTAGTGCCACCTGTTTATGCATCTGTGAGATTCTGTCATTAGCTTAGTCAAAGTCCCAAAAATTGCTACAGTATGTTCTGCTTCATTTGTGAGAAAGTATTATTCACATAAATGTCACACAGGAGTTAAAATAAGAATTTCACACTGCAGAGCGTGACACTTCATGTATCCAGTCAGACATAAACACCACATTAGCAGAGTCAGCTAGTCACAGCAAAACACCCAAAACAATTAGAAAATACCAATAGTGCGTCTGTCAGTGACATGTGATCAGAGCAGCAATGACATAGCCAACAGGTCTAAACCACTTTTGAATTTTGTTTGAATCTGAGAAAATTTTAAATACAAAAAAATTGGTTAATGCTTCAGTTCAGTTCTATTGAATCTTGTATACTGTTATGGCAATTAAGAACAAATCTGTTCTTTCATGAGGCCCAGAGCTTTATTTTAAAAGCATTGCTCATAGTGACAAAACTACAAAAACAGAGCAGGCAGCTGTTTTCAGTCAAATAGCTCAGATAAACTTGCTGTACATTGATTACCCACATCGAACACACTGTCTTGAACTGGCTAAAGAAATATTACCAACATGGTCATTCTTACAGGTTAAAAGAAAACTACTGTATATGATGTCTTTCAATATGTTTATTAAAATACGATCATATCAAGATTCACTTTTAAAACCCAAAAATCACAAATTTTCTTCAAAGGACATGATGAAAAACATGACTTGTACATGCAACATCCACTGTAGAGGAGGGATCCCTCATTCAGGATAGAGATATGTCTGTGAAGATTCTCAGTCAGGAGAGAGGATAGAGACATGCAGTAGATGTCATGATCTACACATACATAATATTAATTCTTTTTATTTTTTCTCACCAATACATTTGCTTCATATTTCTCTGTGCTGTGAAGCTCAACTGCATGTGCAATGCTATATAATTAAAGCTGGCTTCTGCTGAGAATGTTCTGTGGTAATTTTTCAATTTCTTACAGCATGAACAAATCTAGCAGAAACTGAGCATTTTGGGAAACCTCTGTTTCTCCCAATCAAATGCAATACTCTATGTTTGAGTACTGGTCTGGCTCTCCAACTCTGCATCAAACTATCTGAGTATCTCTGGAGTCTTTTCACCACTCAGTTGTTTACTGGCTGGCTTACGTGAGCTGGGGCACTGCTGCGCACAGTTTTAGATGAGCGAGTGATTGGGTGGAGGAGCTGGTGAGGGACTGTGGGACTTAATCATACCAACCAGAAAACCAAAACAATAAGCCAAGAGCATCTCAAAGCTGAGAGAAGTGCAGAGTGTGGTGTTAATTCCCAGTGGGATCAGCAGTACTTTCTCAGTACAACCTCTATTCCAAAAAAGTTTTTTTTTGAGACATGTTGCTGCCATAAATCTCAAATTTTCTCTTTACATTTTCTCTGTTAAAACATTTGATATGTTTATGTTCTACTGTAGAACAAATCTGGGTTTATCATATTTACAAACCATTGCATTCTGTTTTTACGTAGATTTTACACAGCTTTCTCTCCCTTCTTTTCTTTCCTGGTTAACATTTTTAGCCATGCTAGATTACCATTAGCATTATTTCTATGTATGTAGCATGTTTCTTGATGCATGTTGAACACAATGAATTGATTTATTCTGCATTTGTTGGCTCATTGCTGAATTTCTTGTTATGTTCCTCATCGACAGAACTGTCTTATTATGTCAAGCTGTGCACATGTTCTCTCAAGCACCACTTACTGTAAATACAGGTGCTTCTTAACAGCAATTTAATGCACTGTTGCTGTACTGTAAAGTTGTCATAATAGTCTGTTTATGTTCATGTTTGCCATCAGTCACTTCTGCTTCCACAATAAAATTCCTGTTTTCTAAAGTAAATTACCTTACAAAGCACCATGAAGTGTTACTTTAGCACTGACAGTAGCAAAACGGCCTGGTAGCTCAATGGGATAAGCATCAGACTGGGATGCAAAAGGTGGCAGGATCAACTCCTAGCTCATCCCCCATACCAGGTGTGTCCTTGAGCGAGACACAGCGCTAGCTCCCCGGGCGCCCCATGTGGCTGCCCACTGCTCCCACCAAGGGAGGATGGGTCAAATGCAGAAACCAAGTTTTGTTGTAACATGTAAATGTAATCAATGACAATAAAAGCTGATTATTATTAACATTAGACAGACAGTTAAAGGTACTTGCTCTGATGCTGCGTGTTTTGCTGCCTGTTTTCATAAAAATATGTATCAATTAAATCTGTTTTTTGAGCAGCTCCAAGCAATAAAGCCATTCTGGTGGTAAATATGAATTTTAAATCAGACATAGAGCAATTTTGCAGTAAAATCCTGCTGCTATTAGAATAACTGAACAGGCTTTTAGTCAGTCATGTGTGTGTGTAACTGTGCTGCGATTGCAGCACATGTTTCTATGAAGTTAATGTAAAACAAAAGAAGAATATTAAAAGCAATTTTAGAAAGACAGATTACACTAACAACAGTTTTAGTAGAGCACAAAGGGTTATATCTTAGTGACATTGCTGTGGCTTTAAGGTGAATACGACAGAGAAAGAATTGGCTCCTAGTGAAAACCATTCACTGCCAAAAACATAAATTTCCATAGATATGAGACAAAACCCTGGTGGTGCCTTTGATATTTCATGGAGCATTTCTTTGCCCATTTGATTTTGATAAGGTTAGAGACGGTGCAGCAGATGGAGTAGCAGCCCCAGTAAATGCGCTTTTTCCAAACAGGGATTCAATTTTTAGCCAGTGAATGAGTGACCTCATATGCGAGCAGGAAGTAAATATGTCAGGGGGAGCTCTGAATAACAGACTAGTGAAAGACAGGGCAAATAATCATCCAGAAGACAAAAAAGGATAAACACAGCTGGTTGATGTGGGGCTCCTTTGAGGTGCTGTGCTGCTTTTCAGTGAGTTTAAGATCAAAGAGAGTGGCAAGCCTCAGTGGTCCACATAAAGCAACTTTTGAGTACAGTTTGTTAGGCCAAGTCCTTCTCTATTTTCAAGAGGGAAAAGAAAAAGCTGACCAGTGTAATGAGACTGTGGTGAGATCTAGATTGGATAATGAGACTGATAGGATTAGGAAGAAAACTGGAGGCATTTCATTTTGACATTTTTCCATACTTTTCTACTATATTAAATCTTTACTGAAGTTATGTACAATATGTGGCTGAAAACATGAACAAAATATATACCTATGTTGTAAGAAGACAGTCAATCTGTTTCAAATATGTAATTTGACAAACCTGTAACTTGAGAAAAATCTCTAAAAAGCTAACACTGCATTTGAAGTATCTCTATTTTATCTGAGTGATTGAGTTACATTGTTTTAATCAAACTTTTTTTTCTATATGACATTAAGTTTTGAAATTGCTTTTTAAACACAAGTTGTCCACCTGCTGCCTTCATATTACAGCTTAACAGAACTTAAGTTTAATAGGTTAATATGTCCTTTTATGAGTTTTACATCTATAAAACTTGACTGAACGTGATGAAAAGAAGTTCAGTAATCTCAGTTATTTACTGACATACACAAAGATAATCTGTGGACAGGGACTGAATTCAACACTTCTTCTTCTTACTAATAATAATATTCTTCTCTTATACATTTTATTATTATTATGAATTATTATTATTATTATTACTGTAATAAATAAAATTACATACTTTTTCATTTCATTTCATGTATTATTATTAAAGACAAATGAAAAGACGTGTAAAGCTTTATTTATGCTTCTAGATAGCCTAATGTACATGTAAACATGTAAATTAGATTTAAATTAAAACCAGGTGGGTACACTGAAGTAACTTTGAAAGTCACCCGTGGATTGATGAAGCCAAGACTACCCTGATAAAAAGCAGAGCACTTTATTTTCTTTTAGTATCTTGGTTGTAAGTTTTCCATGTGCCTTGTGGTGTGTGATTTATGCTGTGGATGCACAAAACATATGGAGGAGGTGAAAAAGACAGAACAAAGGGAGGGAGCCAGTCTACTGTATATAAGCGTGAGTAACTGCACCTGTGAGAAGGCGGTTTTCTTCTAAGTACGAGCGTTGGAATAATTCCTCTACATTTCAATATACTGCTCAATAAAGTCTTCTTCAAGGCATTTAATATCATTATGCACCTTGCCCTGTATGTTGAATAGAGAAATAGCATCGTGCATAGGACATAGGGCACTTTACATACGTACACATACCATGTAATTCAATTGAATTTACAGGGTACCTTTTTTGTAAGAATGGTGTACCCATACAATATGTACAAATACATATTTGTAGTTATATGGTAACAAGGTGGGAACCAAAAAGTATACTGCACGTATCTTTTAACTACAGGAAACCAGTTCTAATATTACGTTACGAGCTATATTGTGATAAAGAAAAATTGCTACATTTTTTGTCAGGAAGAAATACTCTGTACAGTGGTGTGTCTCACTCATGTATTTATTTTTTGACAGTTGCTAAATAACAATAGAGGTGTATGGCACAGTGGAAGGTTCTGGATTCACAGACATTACAGTGAGTAGACACAATTCATTGTGGATTTTACTACCTTTGTCAGGTTTGTTGACAGTTTCAAAAATATAAATATAAATATAAAGCACCAACTTGACATTACTTGCTTGAGTCACACTGATAACTCGCTGATGACCCTGGAAATCAGTTCACTGTGATGTGAAGTTATTTCTGGAATCTTCATAGACTTCATAGACTAACTATCCATAATTCCACTGCACAAAAACAGCATTTCTAACAAGTTTCTCATAGAATAAAACCTTTGAAACAGAAAAGATCTGGCTCATTTTGAGACTTGGCATGGCATGCTGACAATTGTGATTTACTTTATAACTGATAAATATAGATTTTGATTCCTTCACACTTTTGCAAGAACAAGCAACTATTTCCTGTTGAGTTCAAAGTTACCATTTTCAGTAGTTCTTCATCTTGGTTACATTGTCCTGGTTCCACATGAGCCATATAATTGCAGACCTATCATAACTTGAAACAACAAAATAACAAACATGGAGTATTTGGGGAGTGTAAAACACAAACTCAGTATCATCATCCTGGCTTGATGATAGGCACTATGGACATGGATGGCCAAACATGTCTGAGGAGAACAGTAAATAGATAAATAAATGGAGCATGGAAAAGACTTCTAGAGTCAGAGATGTGCTCAGAAACACACCAGTCCGTAAAAGGGTAGACAGATGCAAAGCTGCAAGACATCCCATGGTATTCCTGAGGAAAAAGTAGTTTTTTTCTAGTGAACTTTTTAAAAATAAAATAAGTCTCTCAGAAGGGCAGTATAAGTATTTCTCCTTCAGTCCATTATTAAGATGCTTGGAGAGGAGGGTAATGTCTGGATTATAGCTTGTATTCTGCAGAAAGTCAATCTTTATTTTCTACAAGTACTCTGTGTCTATATTTAACTAATATGTTGACGTGCATGATGAGAAAAACAAAAATGAGTTGTTACAATTCATGATCCCATATAGTAGCTGCACTGCAGGCTGCTACACTGTACCTGCATGGACTCCTAATATACATAAATTAAATGTGTAAGCAGGCAAGCAACACATGACATTGATGATAAACAATAACAAATAAACAATAATAATTATTTAATTTTAACAAATTAAACATGTCAATAAATTGATATGGTGCTAAATATGCCTTAATATAAGTATAATTAACACTGTAACACAATTTGTCTAACAAAAGTCAACATGTTGTGTAAAACGGGGCTGTTGTAATGAAGAACTCACTCTGCTATATTCTGTGTCTTTCGGCAAAAACATGAAAGTTAATAGTTGTGTTTCTTTTTTCCAGTCAAATTCAAAGAAGCTCTTCAGACTTAATTTTTATCCACTTCTCACTAACAATAGAAAGAAACAAGCTGACTGGAACCACTTCATATGAAATGTCAAACTAAAAACAAAGTCTAAATGGACATCGTTTTATGTGTCATTTGAAAAACAGAGAGAAGACTTAAGATCAGGGATGTTTGATATTGGCTTTTTTTATCGATATCTGATATACCGATATAGTCTAACTCTTAATTTCCGATACTGATATAAACCAATACCAATATATGCGGGGTCCCCCCTCATAAAAAAAAGAAAAACTAAATCATTTTAGGTAACATCACGTATCTCCTATCATGCATACTTAAACTTTAAACATTATCTGTGCAAAATATGACAACTACTTCAATTTAAGTTAGGCAATGGAAAAAATTGCCATATTTATTTTGTCTCCAACAGCAGCTGAATTGATTTGGGAAAAAAGTCATATTGTGATTATTGAGATCAATATTGCCATATGCGATAGCGATATGATAAAGGGCACCTGTATACCTGTGTATATGCAGGACTACACATACATTGTTTTATTTGGCTTGTAAGTTGCTATTTTTATTAGCTACCAGTTCACCGTCGCCCAACTCAACATCCATGCCCACCATGTGCTCACCTGGAGCGGTGCTGATGCTCTGTGATCAAGCAGGACGACTGAACCATACATTAGTTTAACTGTGAACTATGTTGACGAGGAGTCTGGACTGAAAAGCTGCTTGTAAACATCATATTTGACCAGAGAACAAACGGGTGTTGTGCCAGAAAAGGCTGCCAACATCCTCAGGAGTGAAAGAGGCTGTGTGAGCAGCATCAGGTCTGACAGCGGCACCAGCATTATCAGAACAGTCGAGCTAAATAAGTGGACACAGGCTTCACCTGGTCATCCGTAGAGTTAGTAAGTTATAGAAAATATGTTATACAACAGTGTTTAAGCTAACAAACTGATCAGCCAGTCTCACGTTAATCAGCTGGTAAACTTCGAGTGAATGAGAGATAATAGATTGTCGCTTCAATCTATGTACTAATCATTTAAATCGCAGCATTTTGCGTTCATGTAATTGCACAGACTGACATCGCGATTGTGATTAGATTAATCATGCAGCCCTACTATACTATTGTGAGGTAAAGTGCAAACAACTGAAACAAGTAAAAATTAAAAATGACAAACAAAAATATCTCGAAACCTATACCTCAGATTTATCATATTTTAACATTTTGAGAGAGACGAGAAGTAGCTGAAGAGTTTGATGTGTAATATGTGCATGGTATGTAAAAGTTGTGTCATTAAAAGAGTAAAAACCGATACCGATATTTTACGATATTACATTTTAATGCCAATATCGGCCGATATTATCGGTAGGCAGATAATATTGGACATCCCTAATAAAAAGCTAACTACTTCTGTGGTTCAATTTAGGGTTTAATGCAGTGGCGCCACCCCATCTGTCTCTCATGAAGAAGAAGAAGACATGAATCACATAAAATAATTTTTAAAAATCATAAAAATTTAAATCAATGAGCTATATATTATACAGACCGTGAGTACTGTGTATAATCTGAATTCAAGTGTAGTTTACAAATGTTCGCTCACTCATTTATGGCCATGTGATATATTTCCTGTTCCTTTGGGGTGTAAAAATCTTTACCATAGACCCATGCTATAACTGGTGCATGCGCACTGCAACCCTCTCCAATACAAATTATAGGAGAACCTTGGGGCGCAAAATTTTGTGCCCAAAGCCCACCCACAAGACTGGCATCTCAGCTCCAGACCCAGAAATTCAAACGGAAATCCACCACGGTGCTTGTGTTTTGTTTACAGTCAGTCTGAGGAGCAGTTTTTGTCATGGAGAAATCAAATTCAGTTGCTAAAAACTTATCTGTTCCATAGAAGATCCCCACAGGATCTGACCAGCTGGACATCACAATAAAACAGAGGGAGAAATTACACTCTGTCTTTCTCCAGAAACTGGTATGAGAAGAAGTCCTGGCTAACTGTCTGTCCTGAGATCGGAGCTTTGTTTTGTAGTCCCTGCCTCCTCTGTCAGCCAGTCATCAGTCTGGATTCAGATTCAGATTTAATACATTTTCCTGAAAAAGTGAGACAGCATGAACAGACTTGATGTAGTGTGTCTTGCAATGTTCGACAATGTGAATATCGCAATGCAGCTTAATGAGGGCTACAGGATCGGACATAATGAAGAGAGCAACTGAAAAGTGCGCCACCCTTAAAATTATTTCACCAGCCGCCACTGGTTTAATGTTATATTAGTGTTGTATTATGCTGTATTAACATTGTGATTATTAACTTAATACCACCTCAGCTATGTATAAAATAAGCAGCTTAATGTTTGCACAGATGATGTAGTTATAGCATTAATACTCCTATATATATGCTGACACTACTTAAGTGCATAGTTGACATAAAAGAAACATCAATTTAGACTATTCGTAATTACACAACGTTATTGTGTCTCTAGCCCCACAAATCTTATAGTCTTACTTTTGAACTTGAAGCACTAAAACTTCTGTACTGGAGCCACCAGATAAGACATTGGACCTCAGTATTTGTGAGGAGACAAGCCGCCCTCCTATCCCAAACTGTCAGTCTTACTGATGTCATTTTGCCACTTTGTGACCCTCTGTCAATCCCAGAATGCACCATATTGTTTACTACCTGACAATGTGAAACAGGACAGTTGCTGTCATCAACCTTGATTCCAGGTGCTGCTGCTATTTTCAGCTAGGAAAACTGTAATCTCGCCTACACCAAAATGGGTAGAGCCCGCTCTGCCAGAAAGAAACAGGTAAGTGTTTTCTGACCATAAGCCCTTAACATCAGTAAAGTATAATTTGTGTTTGCCTTACAAAACCATTATAAATCAGTTCTCGATGTCTTGATGCATGCTCAATAATCCAGGTAAGGAAATCCTAGAAATTTGATTCTGTTCATCTGGACAAAGTTTTTTAGTGGGAGAAATATTTCAAGACTCATCTAAGTCTCCTCTTCAGTACCTACTCAAACAGTACCTTTTCATAATCACCGAAACTAGCACAATGGGCCGGGTGATCAATGATATGCAAATTGTCCTC
The DNA here is from genome assembly GCA_032353495.1 of Ctenopoma kingsleyae. Taxonomy (NCBI): domain Eukaryota; kingdom Metazoa; phylum Chordata; class Actinopteri; order Anabantiformes; family Anabantidae; genus Ctenopoma; species Ctenopoma kingsleyae. The sequence continues at coordinate 19,267,284 of JAUBNQ010000013.1, forward strand.
TGATCAATGGATGTGTGTATCATTCACAGAGGGTTGGGGAATGGCTGCAAACACTGCATTGTAAGATGGGGCTTTCAAACCCCAAAACAGAGAACGCCAAAGATTGGTCCACCCCTAGGATCGGGTTCTTCCGGCACAAACAGAGTAACTTAGTTTACGCAGTGCCAGGAGGATTGCTGCGAATTATACATCAGGGAAACCAAACAACCACTGGCTAAGCATATGGCACAACACAGAAGAGCTACCTCGTCAGGCCAGGACTCTGCAGTCTATTTACATCTACAGGATAGTGGTCACTCCTTCAGAGATGAAGAAGTGCAGATCCTGGACAGGGAAGAACGCTAGTTTGAGAGGAGTCAAGAGGCCATTTACGTGAAAAAGGAACGACAATTTCTGAACTGAGGAGGGGGCCTAAGGGTGCATCTTTCACCATCTTACAATGCTGTAATTGCAGCCATTCCCCAACCCTCTGTGAATGGTACACACCTCCATTGATCAGTGGGCAATTTGCATATCATTGATCACACGGCCCATTGTTAGTCAATGGAGCTAGTTTCGGTGATTATGCAAAGGTACTGTTTTTAAGGTTGGGGAAACCCACAGTCAGTTAAGACTGAGGAGGAGACTTGGCTGAGTCTTGAAATATTTTTGCCACTAAAAAACTTTGTCCAGATGAACAGAATCAAATTTCTAGGACATTAGAAATCACTACTCAAAAACAAATGTTACATGATGTGACAACCATGGTTTGGTTTGGTTAGGCATAGGCAGAAAAATGACTTCAAAAATTTGTGTTTATCCGCATTAGAGTACTTTCATCATAGTTACAATAATCACTATGTAGTTAGGGTTAAGGAACAACAATGGAATGGTATGAAAACACCATGAGTTGTGACTGGAAAACTGTAACAAAACAGAAGACTCGTTAACATTTTTTTGGGCTTTGCCACTTGAGATTAATTTTAATAGGTATAGCTGCGCAATTAATCAACTGTATGCTAATATTTTCGCCAACATTAAAACATCTTTAAAATTTGTGACAACCCCGGCCTGTTAGGGGAGGGGTTGTCTTGGCTTGCTGGTGTTTTTGTTTGCTTTCTTCCAGGTAATAGTGGGCAGAGTCCAATCTAGTTGAGTGGGAGCAGCTGGGCCCTGTGCTCCTGAACAACCATATAAATATTGTGCGTACAGCTCATCAGGGTTGCCGCTGCCTTTGCCTGCCACATCCTTTTGTTTGATTTTGCTCCACGCCACACTCATGCACTACACTTGCCACGCATCCACTCCCACATTTACTGATATACTGATCCTCATGTTTTGTTTTATTTTGTATTCGTTAGTTCCTTAATTAAACACTTAATTTGAAACATTACTCTTGTGTTTTGTCATGGCTACGAGCCGGTCATGACAAATGTGGGGGCTTGTCCATACATGTGTTTGTCGTTGTTTGGTTTGATTGTTTCGCCATGTTCAAGTCGGCACTTTGTTTTGGGTTTTTCTGGGTGTTGTCGCCCGGAATCTCCTTTGTTGATTGGCACACCTGTGTGTTTCGCAGGTCGTTTGGAGTAGGGAGACATATTGTGAATTTTGTGTTTGTCTGCTGGGTTTCCTTTTTTGGTTTGTGTTTCTCACTGTTCGAGGAGATAAGTGGATGCGCTGCTCTATATGTTCTTAGTGGTCTTGATTGAGACAATGTAGCTGCGTGGCCTCTTATAGGTACGTCGTGTTTGTTGTTTTGTTAGTGTTGTGGCTGACTGGTCAGAGCGTTTTATCCCGGAAGCATGTCCATGGTTGCTGATGGGTCTGGTTTTTCAGTTGCCTGTTTGGACCACTGGTCTTTGGTGCATAAATACCCGCCATAACGCCACATGAAGACTAGGGATGAGCTTAGTCAGTTTGTTTAGGCAGATGGGGGATTGACGCTCTTAAATGGCTTTCCACTGTTTGTGGACAGCGTGTTTGTTTTGTCTCTTTGTGTGTTTTGTTTGTGCGGTATGTTGGATATGGCTTGTTTGGAAGAGTTTTTTGAATCCCCTTCTGAGGATTTATTGGATGTGTTCACCAAGGAACAATTGTTGCGGACCATTTCAATGTTAAAATTGGTGAGAAATGTTTCAAGCAGAGTGTTAAAACTATTCTGAAGGCGAATTTGATTGAATTACATTGAATTAAATGTTTTGACTGCTAAAATAGGTTTAGAGGATGCTGAATCGACTCCGCCGTTTTTTCCCGGTGATGTAAATCTGTTGTATGAGCAAAGAAAAGAGTTGATCTTGCAAATGGAATTTGAGAAACAGAAAACTGAACGACAATTGGCTGTGGCGAGACTGAAATGTGACTTGGAACAACAAAAAATTAACCTTGAACGGGACAGGTTATCGCTCGGAGGGCAGGTTGAGTTCTGGAGGTGGTGCAGGTCTGAGTGAAGAGTTAAACTTCATTACTTCTCAATCTGGCTCTTTTGATCTGGTTGGTAACCTACATCTCATTCCTAAGTTCAACGAGAAAGACCCTGAGACATTTTTCTCACTTTTTGAACGTGTTGCTGATTCTGGGGAGTGGCCTGATGCAGATCATACAGTGATGTTGCAGTGTGTGCTGACCGGTAAAGCACAGGAGGCATATTCGGCTTTGTCTGTGATGGACAGCTTGAGTTATGCAAAGGTTAAATCAGCGGTACTTAAAGCGTATGAGATGGTTCCTATCGACAAAAGTTCAGAAATGGCGGAAAAAATGACAAACAGTCTTACTTAGAGTACTCACGGGGTCTGGTTAACAATTTTTACTGTTGGTGTGCAGCCTGTGATGTAGGTAATTTTGAGGACTTGTGTGATTTTTTTATTTTAGAACAGTTTAAAAGTTCAGTCCCGCTGCGGATAGCTTCATATGTCTCAGAGCAGCAGGTGAAATCTGTCTCCAAGGCAGCAGTGCTGGCTGATGACTACGTGCTCACACCTATTGGGGCTCATGGTTCTGGTTTTCAGTCTGTAAAGGAGGTTAAAAGACAGGAATTGGGTGATCAGGCTCTGACGTGTAACTTTTGCCACAAATGTGGTCATTGGAAAGATGATATCCTCAAATTTCAATCTAAACATTCTCATGTGAAACCTGCTCCTGCAGGCACTCCGGGTGGCTCGGCTTCATATGTACCTTTCGTCACCTCTGGTTTTGTGTCTTTTCCAGGTTCTGCGGATCAGGTGCCGGTGAAAGTCTTGCTACCTTTTTCAGAAGATACTGCCACCAGAGACTCCATTCTGGTGCGGGGAATAGATATGTCTGTCTTGTCTGTGCCCTTGCATAGAATCCATTTGGTTACGGATTTAGTGACAGGTGAGGTGTGTGTTGGCGTGCGGCCAGTTTTGCCTGTGGATGGTGTAGACATGATTTTGGGTAATAATTTTGCTGGTGGACGTGTGTTTGCTACTGCTGCTTTTTTGCCGGTGGTTACTCCCATCCCTGTGACCACCAGGACGTCTAATCAGGAACTTGATTTTCCTGAAGTGTTTACTGCGTGCGCTGTGGCGCATGCGATGGCCCAGGTTGATGGTGATGAGTGTGTCCACTCTGACCCTGTTATATCGCTGTCTGTTTCTCATTTGGATTTTGTAACGGAACAGCAGACCAATCCATCTCTGAAATCATTGTTTGATGACGCTCTTCCTTCAGGTGAGATCGGAAATTTGAGGGCCAGTTATTTTCTCCAGGACGATCTACTGTGGAGGAAATGGGTTCCTTTCAGCGAGGGTGAGCCGGTAACGCCTATTTTCCAAGTAGTGCTCCCAAAAACATATCGTGACATGACATCTAAATAACAAACAAACACATCTAAATACATCTAAAACAGAAAACAAGGACAGGTTGGGAATAGAAGGAACTATAAACAGACAGACAGTTGGAGCAGAGCTCTCTGTCATAATGAACTTATTGTACAGGGTGATGGCTGTTGGCAGGAAGGACTTCCTGTACCTTT
>JAUBNQ010000013.1:19290642-19311545 GCA_032353495.1 Ctenopoma kingsleyae
TTGGATTTTCTACAAATATTTAATATATATATATTTATATATATATAAATATTTAATATAAAATAAGCCTTACACTGTAAAGTGCCTTGAGATGACTTATGTTGTGATTTGGCACTATACAAATAAAATTGAATTGAATTGAGAGAAGAAAGGTAGATTTACTTTGTGCGCAGGATACCAAGTAGAACAGAATCAGGGCCAGGAGCATTGGAGGTTGATTCAAGCTGTTCAAGCTACAATGGCGTAGATGGGAAGAGAAATGGAGTTGGGGTAATCCTGAAGGAAGAGTATGTGTATAGTGTTGTGGAGGTAAAGAGAGTGTCAGACAGGATCATGAGTTTGAAGTTGGAAATTGAAGGGGTAATGTTGAATGTCGTCAGTGTGTATGTAGGAAGGTGCACGCAGGTGGACTATATCTTATGCAGAAGATGCAACCTGAAAGAAGTAGGAGACTGTAAGGTGGTGTCAGGGGAGAATGTGGCTAGGCATTATCGGATGGTAGTCTGTAGGATGAAGTTTGATATTAAGGCAAAGAAGCAAGTGAAGGCAGAGGCAAGAATTAAATGGTGGAAGTTGGGGAAAGAAGAATGATGTGCAAATTTCAGGGAGGAGTTGAGATAGGCACTTGGTGGTAGGGAAGAGTTACCAGATGACTAAGAAAGTACGGCTGGAGAAGTGTGGGAAACAGCCAAGAAAGTACTTGCTGTATCCTCTGGACAGAGAAAAGATAACAGGGAGGCTTGGTGATGGAATGAGGAAGTACAGGAAAGTATTCAAAAGAAGAGGTTAGCAATGAAAAAGTGGGATAGTCAGAGAGATAAAGGAAGTAGACAAGAGTATTGGGAGGCCAGGAGCACAGCGAAGAAAGAGGTGGCAAAGGCAAAAGAAAATGCTTAGTGAGTTGTATGTGAGGCTCAACTCGAAGGAAGGAGAAAAGGACTTTGGCTAGGCAGAGAGATTGAGCTGGAAAAGGATGTGCAGCAGGTTAGGGTGATTAAGGACAGAAATGGAGATGTGCTAACAAGTCAAGAGAGTGTGTTGAGAAGATGGAAGGAGTACTTTGAGGAGCTGATGAATGTTAAAAATGAGAGAGAGAGAAGGACAGAGTTAGTGAATCAGGAAGTGCAGGAGGAAGGGCTGCTATGAAGAGGATGAAGACTGGAAAGGCAGTTGGTCCAGATGACATACCTGTGGAGGTATGGAAATGTCTAGGAGAGAGGGCAGTAGACTTTTTCACCTGATTGTTCTTGATCTTGGAGAGTGAGAGGATGCCTGAGGAATGGAGAAGAAGTGTACTGGTACCGATTTTCAAGAACAAGGGTGATGTGCAGAACTGTGGTAACTACAGAGGGATAAAGTTGATGAGCCATACCATGAAGCTATGGGAAAGAGATGTTGAAGCTAGGTTAAGAAGAGAAGTGATGATCAGTGAGCAGCAGTATGGTTTTATGGAAACCAACAAAGGATGTTGAGTATGGAGCTGCCAGGCAAGAGGAAAAGAGGAAGCCCTCAGAGGAGGTTCATGGATGTACTGAAGGAGGACATGCAGATGGTTGGTGTGACAGAGCAGGATGCTAGCGATAGGGTGAGATGGAAGCAGATGATCCGCTGTGTTGACCCCTAATGGAAGAAGCCAAAAGAAGAAGACACAGCTTTGTTCTATTTTCCTATCATCATGGCATGATCTCTATTTCTTCATTTGACAAGTCCACTTTTAATATATTTCTGATCGCTTTGTTATCCTCTCAACAGCCTTTGCTCAGCACTCTTTTCTGCCATTCAGGTACCTTTCAGACCAAAATAATGATTATTAATAGCAAGTATTTCAAGTTTAGTGATGAAAGACAAATAAGGAAGGACTGTCAGGTCTGCCAATACCTGCACACCAATGGTTTTTATTATATTATTAACAGTATTAACAAGTGTAAACACTTTCTTCTTTTACAATACACTGAGGGTAAAACTTTGCTAGTGTGCTTTTCAGTCTGACACACAGAAGATTAGTCAGGAATAATTCAGTATCTCATATTTAGACCATGACTTGTATTAAGATTTGACATTTTCAAAGTTATGAAAAGTAAAAATTAGCATAATTGCAGTTTGAATCTGCATAGCACAATTTAATGACAGCTGAGAATAATTAATATGTTTTGGGGAAACTGTCGGTGTGACCCAGTTTGGGAAATTGGCTGGTTTCTCCAGAATGTTGTTTGTGTGAACAATGCAGCACTCCTGAAAAATTCATTTTAAGGGCCTTTCAATTAATGCCTGTGCTGCTTTCAGCAGTTTGAAAGGGGAAGTGGGAAAGGTCAGTTACTTGCTCATAAATCTTCATCTTTTTGTTCTCATATACAAGGTTCCTTATTGCAGTAGTATTTTCTTGCACTGCTATTTCCTAGTAATGCTTATGTTGAAATTCAAAAAAGCAGTTGCTGATCTTAAGCATTTTGAGATAAAAAGCAGAAACATTTCAGCATCCTATTTGTGAAGACTTCAGTCAAACAGAAGGAACAACTAGTGATGTGTTGTTTGCGAGCCGGCTCTAAGAGCCGATTCTTTGTAGCAAATGAGAAGAGCTGACTCCTGTTGGGGAGAGCTTCAGTGGCTCCTGCTCAACTCTGCTGAGAATCCATGCAGAATGGGGCGGGACTTGATTTTGATTTTATCTGTGTGGCCAATCACAAGCAAAGACAGACTAGGATCATAACATAACAAAAAGGAATGGGGGCAGACACTCCAACAGCACGTATAGTGGTACAGGCCAGGTACACAGAATGACAGAGCGACTTAAATGGAAGTGCATGGGGAAAGGTTAAGAAATAAACAAAATTTCTGAATTCCAACATACACTAAAGACTTTTGTCTAAAGTGTCATGTTAAGACTATAGTCTTTATTTACTCATTTTGTTTGCTGTGGTTCTTTGTTCAGTTGTTCATTTAAAGGTTTGATTAAAATAATAAATATTAACTTTATATTTCTTTTATAATGAAAAAAATGCATAAAAATAAGGTTTTAAAGAAAAGAAACTGAATAAAATATTGCTTACCAAAACACAAGCCATTCATAATTGCTAAATTAGGCTATAATAGAAGACTCCAATTGATACTAAGAGCCGTTTGGGAGCTGTAACAGCCGGCTCTTCTAAGGGAACCAAGCCAAAGAGACAAATCTTTGAAAAGAGCTGGACTTCCCATCACTAGGAACAACATAATATAATTCTGGAGGGTGATGTGAGAATCCTGAAAAGTGGCCTCATCTCAAGAAATTCAAATAAAACTAATTAAAATGTGACAGCTTAAAAATATTCATTTTGTTTCTTAGCATAAATTAATGAATGATTATATACAAACAGAGGCACATCTGATTTTCAGGGATTCAATGACATTATAACCATCAAAGCTAGGAGTGCTGGGAAAAATATGTTTAACTAAGTGGGAGGAAGATTTGATTTTTCAATTCATACTTGAACCTATTATACTAATAGTTCTGCATGTCGCTTAAGATGCTCTGCTACAATGCTGATTATCCAGATTTAATGGTGGTTGTTGCATAATGGCATAAGGTAATGCTCAAAATATCACAGCAGTGTTACATAACATAACATTTAAAATCATCAGGCAACAACATCCATTGATAATTTGTGCTATGATAAACAATGTGAATCTATTTGCAGTTAGCTACAATTTAAAAGCAGTAAAAATTTGATTCTTCCAAAATAATGTTTAAAATAGAACGAGCGACAGAAACAAACACAGGGCAGTCATCAAATGTCTTGCCCCCTGCTTCATTATGGTTTATATGAACAGGCAATAGTGAATGTAACTGCTGTATGTGTTGCTCACAACTTGCCCAAGTTCTTGGCTGTTCTCTTTGACTACTCCTCTACTACTACTATTTTTAATAATTAATAAATAAAAGAGGGAACAAAAAATCCCTAATCACCTGTCTGCTGTTTCAGTGTTGCTTCAAAATGACAGTAAACCACACTTTATTAGCATGCACTCTACACTGGTCTGACTTAACAAATATTTTTCAAAGGAATTTTTGCTCTTTGAGAAACATGTTTGACATGCTTGGGAACCATATTCCAAGCTGCCATAGGCAACTGTCAAAGGTTTTGAAGATTTTCATTTCAAATCTATATCCTAGGAGTCAAGACTCACACCAGAAGGACATGAAAGTGTTCACATTGATTTACATTAGCAAGCACATGCAGCAGCCTGGGGGCCAGAGTCCACTCACATTTTAAAAACTTTCCCCCTGTCAACAGATATGCTGTAGAAAAGGTGGACACAAAAAGCAGTTATTGATTCCTGTCTAGAATGTAAATGTTACAGTAATACTTGGCAGCTGATCTATTTTATAAAAATAAAGGCTTATTTTTCCCTTGCATCCACTGCAGGAATCTGTCCTGTATATAAAGTATGTATACAAAATGGCCTGTGAGACTTCACTTCTGTAGTATGTAGGACTTGCATATAACTTCTTAGATATTAACCTTCTCTTAGTTGCATAGCTCACTGGCTGTTTTAAATGAGCAGAAGACGATATTGATTGCTATGGAAGATGGCAGATTTAAGCTTATTTTTATTTATCACCACTGAGAAGAAAAACATCAAACATACTGAGAAATAATTTACATTCATTTAACTGCAGAAAAGACAATGGGTTCTTGCAGTTCTTCACAAAGACAAACTCACCAGGCCAAATTGATATAATAAATTACATGGTATTTCTATATTATTTATGGACTAAAATTCTAATAATTTTAATTTTGGTATTTCCAACTGAGACCTTTTGCCTCCAGACAGACCGCTTTATAACCCTTTGAGCAAGCTGAAAGATTTGTACTGAAATTATCTGAAGACACAATCTACATGCAATGAGAAAAAACACACCACACCTGCATTCTACACAGTGATGCAATCTATCACAATTGCATGATTGCCTTCCACCTGTCTTCTTCGCTTTGCGCTCCACATGCCTCATAGAGCCGTGCAGGGGCCAATGCTGGGAAACTGTAATCACAATCATCTCTTTTCAGAGCCAGGTTCAGAGTGGCCGCTCTGCTGTTTCAAACAGTTACAGGAACAGTTACACCTTTCTCTTAGAGCATTGACACAGACAGATCCAAGCAACATTTAACTTTGAGAGGAGGACATGGGAAGCTCCTCTGAAGATATGTACATATTTTGGAGGAGACAGATGGTTTGAAAGTGGAGTCAAGGAGACAATGTGTCAAACTGGAACCACCATCCCTTAACAGAGGGGCTGGTCTACAACACCACTTATTAGCCACATACAGTGTAGTCTTGTATCTTTCCAGGCAGTTTAGCAGCTATTCCCACTATTCCTGTTGACCTAACAACACCTCAGCGATTGTTGAGTGGGACAATGATGCACACAGTCAGAACTAAAGAGGCCTTTCTGTTAAGAACCTAAACTTTCAGGAAGTTTATAAGTCTAGTTGCCACTGAGTAGCGCTGATGACACAGAATCTCCACAGGTACTGTGGCAGTTTGCTCTCATGTTATACTAAAGAGTGCTTGATGCTTGATTGAAATTATGAAAACTTTTACAGTTGTTTCTCATCTGCTTACTGCTCCAAGGCAAAAGTGAGGGACATGTTTTGATTTGTCTGATTAGTATCTTGTCCAGTCTTTGTAACTTTGAGCACTGATAAGGTAAGAATACTCATCAGTCACTCTCAAAATTTTTGCCAATAACTGTATGCAACATATTCCATTGTGGAATTTCTGACATCTGCCTAGAACCATACATACATCTAAAATGAAGAAACACCATTACTTGTCAAATACTATAAAACAACTGCACAACTGTCATCTTTTGCTGTCTCACAAATTCAGCAGTGAAAGCACATCAGTTTGATTTCCTGTCAAATACATACAAAGAACCAGCAAGCTCCCATGATTCTGCACTTAAATATATTGTAGCTGATGGTCAAGATGTTATAGGAGCTATTTTACTATGCAGTGTTTTTTACTTTTCAATCCACCATTTGCTAGAATGCCTATCCATAATCCCTCAGAGAATGATCTGTTATTTTAATTCATGCCTTCTGGGGGCATCTATGATTTCTGCATGCACATGAAGAAGCATTAAATCAGCTACAAAGTCAACTTTCGTTCCATATGTTAGTTTTAGTGAAAGTTTGTCATTCAGTCACGTTCTCCTGAAACACACTCTGCAGGGAGTGAGGCGACAAGAGCCTGATTGTTAGCCCATCTGTCCCTCAACAGGAGCTCCCCGTGGTGCCTGGGTCTCTCTCTGTGTCTCTCTCCAATGAGCCCTAATGTGCCCAAGGGATTTCCCCTAAATTAGACATCAGGCTGTCCCTGAAGACAGCTTTATTATGCTGTGCTGATCTTTTTGCTTTGGACCCAAGACAGCTTGCTGTTTGCTCACTTGAAGAGACAATAATGATGCTACGTTTTGGTTGAACTTTGTCATTCATACGTCTTCATTTTTTATGTATCCAATTCTAGAAAACAGGAATAATAAATTGTGTTATGTCCAGGTGTTGTGCAGCTTTGGCAGGTTTAACCAGCAGCCACTTCAAATTGCTCACAGCTCAGCTGCTGTTACCAAGCTCATAAAATAGGCAGAGGCCACTATGTTTGTCAGCCTACTGTTTCTCACATAGTTTACTTTATGTTCTCCAGGTTTTGCTATGACAGTTGTTTGTAAAGACAGACATGAGGTTGATTTTGGTGGCTCAATCTTATTTTACAAAACCAAATTCAATGCACTGTTGGATGAGATGATGATATAAGCCTCCGGGCCTCACAGAGCTATGGTTACCATGTTAACCAGATGCCAATGCCATAGGTAACACTGAAGTTGAAATTTACTAGTGAACATATTCTCATTATGTTTACATAAAATATAATACGATACATTTCACACACACATTAGTAAATGACATCTGGTTGTATAAAAATATAATTTTTAGGACACAGGATTATGCCAGAGCACTGCACAACTTACAACCCTGAAAAGGTAGGCAAGTAGAAAATAGAAAGTTTCCAATCGGGTTTCAAAGTAATAGCATTAATATGTGCTTGGTATATTTCATTTGGCAGTACTATTTGGCACTGGATGATATTATCTTTAGATTGTGATATTGTGGGCTACACAATATGGTCTATAGTCCAGAGCGTGGGGTAATTAAAACAGTTTAGCCAGATTGTGCTGAATTATTATGACTTTGTCCTGCCATTTAATGATACAGGCTCATTTCAGTGTAACATACAGTAACTTATCACAGTATCACGGGGGGGCATACCCTGTAATTGCCACTTCCACAGTCCTCTTACTGACATATAGTAGTTACAGCTAGGAGGAGTAGAAATTATATAATGTATGTATGTGGTTTGAACAATAAGATTCTTGTCTGCCTTGAATGCCTTGAATGCTTCTTCGTCTTTTGACCTCACTTAGCTAGATGATCCCCCAAAGACACCTAATCCCACTGAATATAAATGGATTAAAGTATTTTAAAGTTTTTTCTACCTCTACACAGCAGAATCCAGAGTGACAAAGAGGTGACAATACATAACTCAAGCTCCAAGCCAAACCTTAAACAAGCACACTGTGATCACAAGGCAAACACCCCACTGTTCTAAAACGTACCATGTGCCTTTTATCTGCACTGTTTCCCACAGCAGATGCAGTCCAGCCCCAGAGTGCTTTTATATCCTGGTGACATATTGCTTTTGATAACCGCATTCTTGCTGGGGAATCCAAACAAAGTAAGATAATGGCAGTCTACCGTTCAGTAAAAGCTATGTGATCACATCTGTGGTTACGCATACAACAGTGTAGCAGTAGACAGGGACAAACAATGTTCAAGAAGCTCTTTGCCTCAAGTACTAGTCCACAGGAGAGTATCGCTCTATAAACTGATGATCACTGAAATACTTTTTGTCTCGTCTTGGATGCTTATAAGCAATAAATACTAATAAGAGGGATATGGGTCTGAGTAACTAGACTCTTTCCATTTCATCATCACTGTCAAGATCAAAAATCTGTGGGAGTCTAGTGGAAAGCAAAGTAAACTGGTACATAAATGCATGAGTATGTCACGTTAAATAGACATGTCAAGTGACACTTTGCAAAAAAATATTTAAAAAATTTACAGTAATTTAGAGTTTAGTTGTCATATTTTACTAAAGAAAATGTTAAGTAGAAAACAATCAGTCCAAATCAATGAGATGTTTCCTTCTATTTAGTTTGAATTGTCACAAAGGGCGAAAATATTTCACATCTGCCTTCTTCAGTGTGCAGCAGTCCTCCGTTTTCATATTTTCCCCCTGTACTGATGAGTACCAATATGAACTAAATAAAATCAAACATGTCATTGATTTAGGTCTGCAAACCCACTTTTTTGTTACCCGGAGAGAACCCGCACAGACACGAGGAGAACATGCAAACTCCACACAGAAAGGCACCCGCCCAACCCCAGGATCGAACCTGGGTCCTTCTAGCTGTGAGGCGACAGTGCTAACCACTTGTCTCCTAAAAATTACATTTGTATACAACAAAACTGCAATCCCAATTACATTTTTGTAGAGAACGTAAATGTCACATTGTACTGAAATGTACTTTTGTGAATGAATGACTCGCTACATTTAATAATGCAAAGCGATTTGCAAGGAGGTGGTTGGGGTGGATGGAGGGCATTTACTGTGCAGGACTGACATGCCAGAGACCCAAGTTCAACACCAAAGTCCTCTGTGAGGTTGGGTTTTGGCAAGAAAAGTACTGAGATTAGCGTTAGAAAAAAGATTTGTGAGATGTTTTGCTTTAATTTTTAATGCAGACATTGTGTGTGTGGAAGTTTTTATCCATTAACCAGCCCCCACTCTTTCTCTGATCCTAATCCACTGCTGTGACGCCTGATCCCAACAATAAAACACTTTCATATTGCTACACTCACATATCTGGATGTTGAAATGTAACATCAGATATTTTATCTGACAGAAAACCGCATGCAGATCAGATATTTTGGCGGACAAAGGTACGTTAACTGTAAACATATGATCATTAAGTTAATAGAAAACGTAATTGGGTCACAATTACATTTTCTACAAAAACGTAATCGGGATTACAGTTTAGTTGTATTCTAATGTAATTTTTAGGAGACAAGGCTGTTTATATCTACATACGGAGCGGGTCCCCTTGCACTGAATTCAACACACCATACACCGCCATGTTTCTACAGTAGCTCAGAATGGACAGACCAAACGCTAGCTCTAGAAGGGCATTATGTTTTGCTAGAATTTCATGACACAAGTTACAATAATCTTATATTGGAGCAATGGCCAATAGTCTTACAAAGTAAATTGGTTAAAAAAACCCAGTTTCTAAAAATATATCTAATGTAACCTCATCACTTAACATATTACTAGTTGCTACAGTCTTACAAGACAACATGACACCTCATAGACATCGTAGGCTCCCTCGCATGTGGAAATGGAAGGATGACGTTTGAGGGGTGCTCAGATGGTTACAATCTGTAATAGAAGCTGGTAATTCTTTCACATTTTACACATTGTACCTTTAACTGCAGCATTGGGGTTGTCACAGTTGGCCTCAGAGAATGCCCAGAAACATGATTTCAGTCTAATTATTTTCAAAACCTAAAGTGTGGAAATGATCATTTCTGTTTTTACAGGGAATTAAGTGCTGGACTGATTCTTGGCAGGGAGCAGTGACTCTTTTGAATGCTCTGCTGGCCTCATGGCTATGATTAGACAAATGAATATTTTCAGTGTTGATGCTAATTTAAGATACACTATGTGACCTTTTATATTGTTAACTACAACTTGATTCCCAAAAATTGCCTATTGTAACTTTAGGCTAACAAACCATTGGCTTCATATTTTGACAACAGATTTTTCAGTGGTAGCATTCTTGAAGGGTGTTCCCAAAATGTCAAACTATTCTTTTAAGTTGGAAAAAAGCTAGGTAGCAATAGTTTTATGAGCACCAGGAAACTTGGACCATCTTCCAACCATGTGTTTGGCCAATGAAGACCAACATAAAACACCAAAATGACAAATTTGACACAAGTGCATGTTCAGCTGGCTTGCTGCACACTTGTTGTTATTTTGGTAAAAATCTCTCTACAAATTCTACAAACTAAGTAGAAGTAAACAACCAAACACATTTGTTCCCACAGTTTGTACCAATTAACCATGTTTTTTTCCAGGAATGTTTATCAACAGGTACAGCTCTGTGCAAAGTATCTTAAAAATGATTAGGAAACCATGGCATCTGTAAATCAAAGTGTTGAACATTGCTGTTCCAGGAGTTTAAGTTTCTCACTGTAGAATCACAGTATCTGCAGTCTGATTCTGTCTATCTTTGCTCACGCCATCCCATGTTTCTTTTTCACCCTGTTTTCCTATATTTGTTCTCAAATGATTACTTTTCATTAATAACGGAAAATACCCAAATTCATTAAAATTGCAAACAATGCCTTCATTTATGGCTGATGTTTGTTAATTTTTTTTAAAGAATTAAAAGAAATCTGCAAATTTATTAAATTATTCAAAATTTTTCCAGATCAAGCAAATCAGTTTGAGCATTCCCAAAAATTAAGGGCAGCTGAATACCAGTTTCATGTCACGCTTCAAACCAACTGGGAAGAATCAGAAAGTGAAATTATGTTAATCCACTGGAAGCAATTGCCTGCTTTAATAAAACATATGAGTAATTTGGAAACAAAATGACTTTTTCAGAAAGAATTTCTTTTTGTGGTGAAATAGTAAAAAGCAAGACTCATGAACAGGTCTAATGTTGGGTTTGTAATATTGAATGTGTCATTAGGAAAATAGCTGGTCTCAAAAGAAAACCTGTACAGCTCACATCCACACTTTAATGGATTGACTGAGAAGGCAAGAAAATGAACAACTGGATTGCCGCCAGCAATGCATGCACATTTATTTCTCCGTCAAAGCCCATGGGGGGGGGGCAATGTCACAATTGTCCTCATTTTCCATTTTCTGCAGCTGGTTTTAATGGATACACAATGCTGGATGTAATGAGACAAGCGCAGAGTGCAGCGTATAACAAGTTCTATTGAAATTAATTTCTATTCTTCAGAGAGAAACTATCATTTCACACTACTAATGTGGCCTCTAGAAATAGCAGTGTCAGTTGGTCGGTCCATAGCTCCACAGTGATATTATCCATATTGATTAGAGTTATAGCTGTTATTTTTAGAACATTCACAGGGTGCTAATGGCATTGATCCACTGACCTTCCGTGGATGGCCACAAGCAGGTCAGAATTAGCATCCTTCAGCATGTCACTTCCTGACAGCATAGCTCTAAAGCTGCCTCAGTGCTGCTCTGAGGTGAATGCTAACAAAGAAAAATGTGCTACATGTTACAACATTGCAAGAGGAAGCTAAATGTCACATGCTGCATTTCCACATCGAGTTGTTGGGAATGCTCACACACTGACCAAAAATACTGTTAACTCCTATTCCTGTTAATTTTGCAGTCTTGTCTCCTACTTGCATGCACTCATTAACACAGATCAAACAGTTTTTATTTTCCCAGTTATATGCTCATGTTTTTTTGTTTTGTTTTTTGTTCTTCTCCTTGTAATTAGACAAACAGCTCCAGCTGAATCAGAATGCTGCTGCTTGATACTTCAATAAGACAAAAAGAAACAGACATTTCTCAGATCTCTGCACTGACTTACTGTGTGTCAAAGATACAACTGTAGGTTTATGAAGCACTAAATGGTTTAGGGCCAAAATACATTTCTTGATTGGTTGATCCATTAGAATTCCAGCTCCCAATTCTGTTTAATGGAGGCTTAAAACATTTATGTTTACCACTACCTTTTATCAAATTAAATTCGGGGTTATTTATTTATATCTCAAGCTGCACTACAATTGAGCTGCAGCTCCAGCTTAGTCTTTTTGATTTTAGTTTACTTCTCTTGGAGTGCTTTTTTATATTGCCATGTATTTTCTTTATATCTTGTCTCAGTTCATTTTTATATTTTTTGTAAAGTGCTTTTTCAGTGGAGTTCTACTGGCTAATCTAGTAAAACAGGTGATGATATAGAAAGATGTGGTTGTTGGTATATACAGTAACAGTTATATATTCATATGGCTTATTTTTAACTATACTGACAGCTTGTTTGTATGCTGCACACTAGTTTCTAGTATACTTTGTCATATACTAGTGTCAGGCAGCTTTTTCTGCACTTCTATATCACACCTGACATCAATAGATAGTAAGTGATGTCATCAGCTGTCCACAAAGGTGCATCTGGGTTAATCAAAACACATGAAACTAGAGACAGCTACTCTCTGTGTATATACAGTAGATATGTATAGTATATAAATACAGGTATAGCCTACTATATACAAACACTGTACCAAAAATATCCTAAAAATTATATATTTTATCAACTGAGTTGTTCCAAAATAAATATATACTCACAAGTGGGGAAGTTGCTTCTACGTAAATCACAATTTTCCAACATCAGTAAAATGTCAGCATTATATTGCAGTTCAATAAACAGAGAAGACTGTATCTTTAAGAGTATAGTCTTAAAGTGCACCAGACCACATTGGTAGCTGAATGGTTACAGCTCATGCCATATAGCAACACTTGGGACCTTTGCTGTATGTCATTCCCTGCTCTCCTCACCTATGCTTCCTTTCTGCTCCTCTATTAACATTAGCAACAAACAAACAAAAAAACAAATGCGACAATTTACCAGATAAACATATCTGAAGATGACATCCAAAACACTGGAATATATATTTATCAAAGTATTCATCTACTGTATATTTCTTTAGGTGACATAATATAGCTTACTATAGAGGAGAGCCCAAACCACAAGGCTGAATATTATAAAGACAGTTATAACATTTCTGTGCAGTAGAATTAAATATGCTTCAAAACAGAGCTGAGGTTGAAGAGAGTTGATAAAAGTTAAGAAATATGTTAACAAATTTGTCACGTGTTGAAAATCTTCGTGAACAACATTTCGCCATCATTAGGCCAAACTCCACCTTTAATATTTTGTCTTTAGTCATATTTCTCAGTATATTTGAGGTCCCATAAATAATTGAATGGAGTGGATGCACTCGAGAGAGCGCGTCCTCAAACGGGAACACGGGTCCTGCAATGCGGATAAATCATTTATCTGATATTGTACCCACGCTGCAGGTTCACAGCAGATCAGATGTTCAGACTCTCACACACACTGTTTACATATATATTTCATTTAAATGACTCAAAACTACCTCCACGTGATTCAGTTTAGACTATCGCAACTTCTCCGAGCACGCTGCCAACTTTACTCTCCCTGGAAGTTATGCATCACTCAGACTAAAAACTGAGACTCTGTGAAAGTTAAGCTTCGGGGGTGTCACTCATTCAAACACCCATGCGATTTAGATGAAGTAGATCAAATCAATCCTAAACCAGCCGACAGGAAACATAATGCGGTGGAAAGCAACAGCCAACAGTGCTGGTGCTTACCTTTTCATCAAGTGAGTATCTCCGCCCGTGCTGCGCTGCTCCTGCGCTTTGGTTCATGTTTCAGCACCGTGGACAGCTCCGATAAGCGAAAACTTAATCAGTCAGGCGATCGACAAAACCGCAGCTGAGAGTGATCACACAAACCCACAGTGGCGGGCGTGAAGGGAGTCAGTGAAACTAGTTTACCAGCTCATTTCGGGATGTTTACCGGTTCGTCGTTCCTTCTGTGACACGCACGGTTTCTCAGCCAATGATGCCTCGTGCGTAAAGACTCGCTCCGCTGGTGCGCCAGCTGTGAGCGCAAGCGGGCTGTTCATTCACCCGACAGTAATGCTAAGTTAGTCCTCGCTAACCCAAATATAACAACTCGGGCTTGGAACAATCTGGCTACCAGACGGTGGAAACAAGTGTAACCATTTATAATCCTTCAAAAATATGTTTTCCATGTAAATCCTAAATCATTACTAGACATGAGGGGACAGTTGTTGGCACAAGCATGAATCCTTGGGAATAGATTACATAACATGATAAAAACTAATGTTTGCTGCATGCTTAATATAGCTGGAAACATTTCTTGCACAGGGCTCATCAGTATTTTTTTTTACTGAACAGCTCATTTTGCCAAGTTTTCATGACTTATAGAAATTAGTTTGAAACAACTTCAGGAACCACATACTATTTAAAATGTAAGTTTTATTTGTAGAAAGCATGATTATTGTTTAAGAGCCTTTTGTATGGTGGCTCATGTTTAAACCCACATGTTTATATAACTCTTTTATTTCTTTTTGTATTTGTTGCAGATGGACTTGTTTGTGCTTTCTCTCTTGTACGTGCTTTTACTGTCCTGGCATCACCATCATTTATCTTCTTTACTCAAGTATCCTGTTCTGCCACTCTGATCCAACAAATCCATACGGAGACACCTTTAATTAGTAATCTATACTGTGCATGGGTGCACACAGCAACAACAGTAATTGTTGACTTCATCAGGTGAAACATTTGAGTTTCACTTTGACTAAGGACTGGTTCTAGAGGCTGTTTCAGCTTTTGGATTAAATATTGTCATTCTTACCTATTTCAAATGGTTTTTTCTCTGCAGTATAGTTTCTCTCCACAACTTAAAACTGAGCTTTGGAATATAATAACATACACAATGCACATAAGCTTGTGCCTTTAATAAGGCTGCAGTTCTTTCTCCAGGTTTACTGTGGCTTTATCAGTCCACACTAATCCCCCACAGAAACACTATAATCCTCACTGTCTGGAGCAGCAGGAGGACAATGATCACATGGTTACTGTTTATGTTGCTGATGGAGACTAGTTTACACAAGGTGCTCAAGTATGAAATAGTACATACTTGTACATCAGGATTTTTTTTGGAAGCAAGAAACGTCTTGGTGGTTATACTCAATTTGAAGCATGTTCATTATACAGTATATATCCCCCTGCAGATACAGTAGGATTTCAGATATTGGACAGGAAACCCCTGGAGTCTAGAAGCTGATGGATGAATAAAACCAGCAGGGAGAACCTCTCATTTAATCCAGCCTGAACTTAGTGAAGGTCACAGTAGTGATGAGAGCATGGTGGATTGTGTAATATGTGAATGTGAGGGAAGAAAAAAAACATGGCTCTAACAAAGCCACAAAGCATTGAAGGTGCACAGGTGAGTTGTCAGATAGGAGGATTTAATAATTTCACAATGAGAGGATGCAAAAGCAGAGAAGATTGAAAAGATATTATAGATGAAAGAAATTTGGCAAAACAGAAATATTAATAAATATTTTTATTCAAGTGTCACACACTTAGAGGTAATGTACAGACCCTAATTTACATTACCTTGGGTAGTCAGAGAAAAAAAGCAAGCCAATATACACGTGTCAAATACATTAAATTAGAGATAAAATTAACAAACTAAAGCTACAGAATGTAACTTTTTTCTAGTACTATATACTATATATGCTCTACAATTAAGCTTAATATGGAGAGGAGCTGTCCCAGCTCTGGGAACTCAACAGACTCAACAAATCCCACTTGAACACCACTAGACAAGAGTGAAGAAAAAAACTCCAGGAGAACCAGCCTTGAGGTGGGTGGCCATCTGCCTCTACTGTTTGTTTCACCGCAAAAAAAGTCAGCAATTACGTAGGATACATTTTTTATTTCTACTACATGTACATTTACATATATTAAAATGAAAGAACTCTGCAATATGCATCAAAATGATCATATTACAAATACTGTTAAATCTGCTAAACTGTACACAGCCTACAAATAGCCTACAGACACATTAGCTCCTGCTGTACACTGCTCAAAAAGGAACACTTTTTAATCAGAGTCAGTTAAACTTTGATCTGGTCAGTTAAGTAGCAGAGGGGGTTGTTAATCAGTGTCAGTTGTTTTGCACTAAAAAGGCAACAATGAGACGACCCCAAAAACAGAAATGGTTTTACAGGTGTAGGCCACAGACATTTTTTTCCTCCTCATCTTTTTTCACTGCTTTTCAGTAGTTTTGCATTTGACTAGGGTCAGTGTCACTACTGGTAGCATGAGGCGATACCTGGACCCCACAGAGGTTTCACAGGCAGTCCAGCTTCACCAGGATGGTATATCAATACATGCCATTGCCAGAACGTTTGTTGTGTCTCCCAGCACAGTCTCAACAGCATGGAGGAGATTCCAGGAGACAGGCAGTTACTCTAGGAGAGCTGGACATGGCCATCGAAGGTCCTTAACCCATCAGCAGGACCGGTATCTGCAACGAGGAACAGGGTGAGTACTGCCAGAGCCTTACAAAGTGACCTCCAGCAGACCAAACCATTAGAAACAGACTTTGTGAGGGTGGCCTGAGCACCCAATGTCCTCTAATGGGCCCTGTGCTCACTGCCCTGCACCGTTGAGCTTGAATGGCATTTGCCAGAGAACACCAGAATTGGCAGGTCTGGCACTGGTTCCTTGTGCTTTTCAAAGGTGAGAGCAATATACATGTGCCCTGGTCAGGATCTGCGAGGAGATACCCCAGGATACCATCTGTCATCTCATAAGGAGCATGTCCCAACGTTGTCAGGCATGCATACACGCACGTGGGGGTCATACAAACTCTTGAGTACCATTCTGAGTTGCAGCAATGACATTTCAGCAGATTGGACTAGTCTTATCAGTTTTTCAGTTTAAATTTCTTGGTGACTTCGAATTAAGCCCCCTGTAGGTTGATAATTTTCATTTTAATCAAATGATGTGGCATCCTTTTGTTCCTAACACATTACCCATTCCATATCAGTATGGATATCCAGCATGATTTTTTTTCCAGTTGAGATCTGTTGTATATATTTGTAACATGTATTTTATTGCAACCAATCTTTGTGTGCAGTTAAAGGGTGGAGAAGAACTGCTTGTTTCTCCTGCTCAGATGAGAAGGCACATCCCTTAGCATTTCCAGTAAAGGTCTTGCTACAGAACCCACTTTATAACGTAAAGTACTCTTGTGTTATCATATAAAATAAACGTGCACTTTAACAAAAAGGATGATGTTAGGAATTTAATTTTGGTATTATGTCAATATTACCTGAAAGCTATGTTCGGCTGCAGTGGCATTAGCTTGAAACATGCTTGGGAGAAGTCACACACTTGATATCTTCTTGTGATCTCTTACACAGTGATTTTACTGTGGCTGTAAGCTGTAAACTACACAACAGCATGCAGCTGGAGTTTGTCCAAGCTGCCCAGTGAACCTCACCATCAATAAGTAAAGGCCTACCCTTCAGTTAGATTATCACAGAGCACTTTGAAGACCACTGCTTTCTGTCACTTGAAAGCATGTACTGTATTGCATTTTAGAGAATGAGAAACAGGACCTTCTGATGCATGAAAGGTCGATGTGTGATAGGAAATGTGTCACTGTCCAACAATTGAAAACCAAAATGTCACTAGGGACTATGGGTTTATACAGCAGCAGACAGTAGCATCATAGAACAAGCTGATGTGACCTGAATGTTGTATGTTGTGTCCAACATCACTCTCATGTTCACTAATTCACTCATTCCTTCACTAAGAATCATAATCTATGTATCAACACTGACAGATGTACCAGTGTGCAACATTTTTTTTAATTTAAAAGACAAAGTCTTTGACACACCACATTTTACACTTCATCAGAGCATAATAAGCTTGTTGAGAAATTGTTGAGTCACAAGCTAAGCACCTAACAAACTACCCAATATTTTGACCTAACAAGAAAGAAGTCCAGTTGCCATAACTGAGATTCCAGATAAACTCATCTGGATGACTGAGAATCTTCACTGAGTTACAGGTAGGTAAGGTAAAACACACGTGCAGTAGCACTGCAACAGTGAGCTGGTATACACAGCACCATGGCCAATCTGAAACAGTTAAATATAATTCATCAATCATCCTTTTCCTTCCATCCTTTTTCTTTTATCTGTTTTTCTACTGTTACATATTGAAAAGGTGGAAAAAGTCTATTTCTATCCTCCTTGCCAGAATTTCCATTACAGTAAGCCTTTCTAGCTGTAGTACTGCATAGGAGCCTTTTTGTCTTTTGGTTTCCTGGCTTTCCCATTTTTATTAAATGTTCCTTTAGGATTTTTGCCCATTAGTTTATGTCACTTTGGGGCATACTTATTTTGATTGCCTGCAAAATACTGACTTCTGTCTGGGTATTTGATACAATAAAAAAACTTGAACAAATCTTTTCAGTCTCGTGGCCAGAAGACCTGCTGCATAAAGTGAGTTTAAAACATATTTACAGTTTTCTATCTTGAATTTCATATAATCTTGAATCAGTTAAGCCCCAGAATAAAATATAAACCCTAAATTAAGCATACTATTGCCACTTTAAAGAGGGGGATGAGAGGCCAGCACAATCCTTCTAGCCCAGTTCCTTGCTTTGGTGTTTTGTTTTGTTTTTTTCTGTCATTGTGCAGTTGATACACTTTGTTGCAGCTACACATTAATAATAATGTTCCTTCATGTATCCCCAGTCCTTACTTAATACACTTGTATACACTCATCTGGATAAGGTAGGAGCTATACAGCTGTGTCATGGAAGCAGTTTGTCAGGGCAGACAAGGCAGGAGGGACACTTGCCAACACAATGTCCTGGGTCTGTTAGTGTTATGAGTGATAGGTGTATCATTTGTAACTTGTAACACTGCCAAACATTTTTTCATATTATACTTTTTTATATATACAGTTTTTTGTAGATTCAATTTATATGACAAATGATTTACTATTGAATTGACATGAGTCTGTTCAGACAAGACTTTATTTCAAAACTACATGCACTTGGAGTCCTGTCAAATGCAACATTGATGCTCTTGACAGCTTTAAAGGTGGAGCTTTGGCACAAAATAAGATTATCACATCCTACATCTGTACATTGTCTTTTCTGTGGGGAACTCAGATATGACACATTTCTACCTGACTGAGGAGGCACACTTCGATCAACCATGTTTTTCCTATATCCACTCATGATTTGCATATATTGTATTGTGGCAACTTACTCAAACATTGTTCCGTTAAAGGTAAAAGAAATGTGAATGTGCCATCCTCTCCACTCTATTCCATCAAATCTGTTAAAAGAGATCAGCTATGGTGGCTATTCTTACAGAAAAAGCTCCTCATCCTTACAATAATCTGATTCTCCTGCCACACTGCCCTTGCCCACATGGTTGTCAAGTATACTAATCCCTGCGACTCTTTCATAATCTGTGGCCCACGGATAATGTGTCTGCTGTTACATAACAATGATTATTTTTTTCTTCAAAACCTGTCCCTTTTAACTCACTTGTAGACAGTCTATTTTTACTTCTTTTGATGGAGATGTATTAATACACTCATTTCCTCTGCACAATGTGGATCATTTTTTAGAATCCTAAAAAGGCTACTAATGCCTACTAACGCACTAATGAACACTCACTAAATTATAGCCCTCACGATGTGTATGATGTTGCTCTACTTTGACAGCACAGCACAACTCTGACTTTGTCCACTCTAAAATTCCTTTTAATCTGTCTCATTTATTCCTCCACTCTCATTCATACGCAGTATGTGTATTCTTTAACAGTATGATGATTGATTACTCTTTGATCCACATGGCATGATTATTCCCTATTGATGTAGCTAAAAGCTTTGGGTTAAACATGGAGGAACAAGTTGGTCAGAGAGCAGTGCTGGGCCTTGGTCAGAGAGCAGTGCTGTGTCAGTCCAAACCTAACCTCCTGATGTCCCAATTGTTCCATCAGTCTGCCAGTCAGAGCAGTACTCTCCTAATTCAATGACAGGAAACAAAACAGCGAGGCGTTTTTCTCCTTCAGTTCTCTTTCGATCTTTCGTCTTTCCTTATTTTCCCAGAGAGAGTGTTTATTTATACAGTATGTTCTGCAGCTGCCAGATCTTCATTTTTGATTCTCACCTAGCTGAGGAAATGCTGTTTACACACATGTCTGATGTGTTACATTTGGGCCAGTCAGCTGGATAGACGCTCAGAATTACTAAATAAATGTCCACACCAGCTCCCCAAGATGCCAGATTTCATTATTTGTGCTCAGTGCTTTCATTAGTAGTGGCCACCTCATAGTCATTCTATACACCACTGAAATGCAGTTTTAAAAAAAGTAATATTATCTTGGTTGTAGTGCCTTGTGTGTAGCCTTGATATACAAAAAGAACTATAGTTTCTTATTTTTGGCCATTTGGTGTTGGCATAAACAAGTTGTGGACACATCATTGACAAATCATCACCTTTTAGGTGGATTGCCACACAGGGAGATGCACATCTGGACTGAATGGTTTTAATGCACTTTCTAACAGTAGCATGATTACTTGATGCATATTAGGATTAGTTCAGAAATGAGTTGGGCTGTACTTCCTTCAGGTTTTTCTTTATTTAAATAGGCTAATTTTTTTTTTTTTTTTTTAAAGGCTATGATTAGAAGAAATTATTTTCTAATAGTGGATGTTGAAGGAAGATACATAAAATATATGTTCCTTCAACATCCACTATTAGAAAATAATTTCTGCTACATAAAATATTTATATTTTTACTCTTAGTATCAATATTCTGTGACTAGCCAGACTTGTTAATTAAAAGTGTTTCCTTGTTGCTTTGATGAAAACACATTATCTAAGCAGCATACCAAAAATATACAAAATATTGGATAGAAATGCTCTAATTGTTCTATTTTTTAATAAAAACAATTACCCAGTCTTTATAATAACGTTCAGTAGTAATGCCTTTATAAGCCATTAGGTAATAATGAACTGATCATTCAATTCAATTCAATTTTATTTGTATAGCACCAAATCACAACATAAGTCATCTCAAGGCACTTTACAGTGTAAGG
>JAUBNQ010000013.1:19311645-19334260 GCA_032353495.1 Ctenopoma kingsleyae
AGTAGAGGTTTGACTACAGCTACCTTAAAAGCCTGTGGTACATAGCCTGTTATTAAGGATATATTTATCTAATCTAATATGGACGTGCTGATCAAAGGTAAAACGTCTTTGAGCAGTCCAGTCGGGATGGGGTCTAACTTTTGTAATGATCATTAAATAACATATTTCTACAGTCAGGAACCTTCCAGCTGTATGTAGAATTGTCTATGCATTTGGAGACATCGCATAAAAGGATCTATATGAACGTTTCCACAGTGAGAAGTTCTGTGCGCATTTCTGCAGGCGTTGACAGCGCTAACTTTATAAATTATTCATGATTATTAATTGTCCCCGACACAGATTCACACTTGGTGTGACAGTAAATTATTTTGTGAAGTTGTGAAAGTACGGCGGCCGATGCATTTCAATCCAGAAAGTGAATGCAGGCTTGACGCTGGAGAAACATAACAGGGCTAATGCCGCGAAAGGTTTGTCCCACGTCAACACCCCACCCCCCCAAAAAAACGCATGCACCCCCTATTTATATATTAATTTACAGGTGTATGTATATTTTTTTATAACCTCAGCAAATGAAGAGCTGTGCCTTCCCTTAATAAATGCTTTAATAAAATAACTATTTAATAATCCAATCCAATCCAACTTTATTAATAATGATATAGATCGCCCAGTGTGGGAAATTCGGATGCCTGTGTTAAAGGGCCATATCTCAAAGCTGGTTGTAAGGTTTTGGTTAATTTCATAATTAAATTGTTTTTCTTTCCAGAAATCCACAGCAAGTTGTCAAGATACAAGAAGATCTTATGTGAGTTCAGGCGAGGGAAGAACTTGAAATTGTCCTATAAAGCTGTTGGAGTCGACAGAAACAGTGGCTGCCCAGTGCCACGATTGCAGAGTTTGCCATTGTGTCACAAACAAAGTATGAAGAAGTCCTACCAAGCTTATCTCGAGGACAGAGCCTGAAGAACTTTGTCATAAGCTGTTCAGATACCCGAATGTCAGGCGTGTAAGGACACAGACAAAGTGTGTGTTTGGAACGCCCTTGTAGCGTGTGGGATTGACCCAGCTGTGGAGTAAGCCAAACCGGGTTAGAAAACACACGCCATTGCTGTTGTAACGCCCAAGCGGGGTCTCCGATCCCAATCGAGTCCATTCTCCTTTGTTGTCCCTGGCTGGTTGCCCTGCTCCATTCGACTAACTGAGACTATCACCACCTTTAAGAAACATTTGAAAACTCACTTGTTTAAAAAGTATTTCAAATGAGTGTAACACGCACACACACACACGCACACACTCACAAAAAAAAAAAAAAATCGGCTAGCACTTAACAATCCCTAGCATGTTCTTTATCTTGGCAAGTTACGCCTTATCAGGGCTCTTAGTTTTCGTAACTCTGAATTTATGGAAACTGAATGGGAATTGCTGGTGTCTTCTCCTTGTAAGTCGCTTTGGATAAAAGCGTCTACCAAGTAAAGTAAAGTAAAGTAAAAGCGGAATCCCACCGGGGAAACGGCATTACAGTTAACCGGCCAACTAGACATCAAAGGAGCGGGATGCAACAAAGCTTAATACTCACGGTACCGGAGAAGCGGGTTGTTGAGGGAACAATCACGGGAATGGTGAAGAAACTACCGAAGAGGTAGGAACTCATGGATACAGAAAGAAACACGATGTCTGAGCGAAGTCCACAATCAGGGATGGATCCAGGATGAAACGGGAAGGGATCCAGGAGCGTTCCTCGGGGCCGTAGCCTTCCCAGTCCACCAGGTACTGGAAGCCCCGGCCCCGAGGGCGAGAGTCCAGGATCCGGCGCATGGTGTAGGCCGGGCCGCCGTCAATGATCCGAGGCGCTGGCGGAGGAGCCGAGGGAGGGACTAGCAGGGAGGTGGTGTAAGGCTTGAGTTGAGAGACGTGGAAAACGGGGTGGACCTTGAGAGAAGAGGGGAGTTGCAGCCGATAGGCGACCGGGTTGATCTGCGTGACAACCTGGTAGGGGCCGATGAAGCGAGGCGTGAGCTTCTTGGACGAGAGCAGGCGAAGATGACAAGTGGACAGTCAAACGAGGTCGCCTGGACGAAAGGAGCATCCCGGAGGGTGTCAGCAACGGTGCTGGTGGACATAGTCTGCATTGGCCCGAACGATGGCCGCCCGAGCCTTGATGCATGCCGACTGACACCGGTGGACCAACTCTCGGGCCGGCTGGCGTCTCCGGAGGGATCAGTTCCCCAGGCAGTGCACTCCGGATGGAATCCTCCAGAGGCCAGCGAAGAGGGGGATCCATTGGACTTGAGGATGGGGTCTGGGTCAGCGTCTGGGGCAAAACTGCTGGGACAGAGCATCGGCCTTGACGTTTTTGGAGCCTGGGCAATAAGCCAGATGAAAGTCAAAGGACTCGAAAAAAAGGGCCCACCTGGCCTGACGGGGGTTGACCTGTTTGGCCGAGCAGATGTGAATCAGGTTCTGGTGGTCGGTCCAGATCAGGAATGGCTCAACAGCGCCGCTCTTCCAAAGCCCACTTGATGGCCAGCAGCTCACGGTCCCCAACCCCGTAACGTTGCTGAGTGGGGGAGAATTTCCGGGAAAAGAAGCAGCACAGATGGAGTTTCCCGTCTGGACCACATTGCGAGAGAACGGCGTCCGCACCCACATGGGACACATCCACCTCAACAACGAAGGGCTCGGCTGGGTCCGGGTGACGCAGGATCGGAGCAGACGTGAAAAGGTTGATGAGCCGGTGGAAGGCAAGGAGGGCCTCTGGAGGGAGGCAGAAGGGCTGAGGTTGGTTAGTGGGTCTGGTGAGAGCCGTAAGAGGTGCTACAACTGAACTCAAACCCCGGATGAAATGCCGGTAGAAGTTGGCAAATCCCAGAAAGCTTTGTAACTGCTCAAGACTCGTGGCCACACCCTGAGTCGAGATGGTGTAGCCCAGGAACGTGGTGGAGCTCTGGTGGAAGGCACACTTTTCCAATTTACAGAACAGTTGGTGGGCTAGCAGGTGCTTGAGGACGGCTCTCACATAGAGGATGTGGTCTTCCTCTGTCTGGGAGTACACTAGGATGTTGTCCAGGTATGCGAACACCCACTGGCCCAGCATATCCCTGAGGACGTTTTGGATGAGGTGCTGGAACACGGCAGGTGCGTTGCATAACCCGAACGACATCACTAGGCACTCCCAATGTCCAGTTGGAGCGATGAACACGGTTTTCCATTCGTCCACCCTCCCGAACACGGACGAGATTGTAGGCACTGCGCAGGTCCAGTTTCGTGAAGACGGTGGCCCGGGAGAGGGAATTCAGGGCTGTGGACAGGAGGGGAAGCGGGTGCCGGTGTGGAACCTTGTTCAGTCCCCGATAGTCAATGCAGGGGTGGAGACCCCCATCCTTCTTCTTGACGAAGAAAAAACCGGCGGCCGCTGGAGATGTGGATGGTCAGATGAAAACTTGTTGGAGGGCCTCCGCAATGTATTCCTCCATAGCTCTGTTCTCCGCGGGGGACAGGGAGAACAGCCGACCTCGAGGCGGGACTATGCCGGGCAGCAGGTCGATAGTGATGTCATAAGGACGATGGCAAGCACGCTGCTTGCTGAATGCCTCGGCAAGGTCCCGGTAGGGTGCTGGAAACTGCTCGAGGTCGACGGGCTTGGGGGCTGAGGACTCCCTGGAGCACATGCCGGTTCTAGGAAGGAGACAGCGCTGGTGACACCTGGGGCCCCAGTCCTTTGACCAGAGAATGTGATTGTTGTGGAGTTGTAACCATGGGAAGCCCAAAATGAGAGGCGACGATGGGGCTGAGATGACGAGGAAGTGGAGTTGTTCGGTGTGGTGGCCGATGGACATCTGAAGTGGCTGGGTTTGGAATTTGACAGGGTAGGGTTGAAGTGGATGTCCATCGACGGAAGTGATGGGTATGAACCGGGTGACGGCCTCCAGGGATACTCCCAGCTGGGAGGCTAAACCTTGGTCAAAAAAATTGTCAGCTGCACCTGAGTCCAGGAGGGCGACCAACTCGACCCGCTTGTGTCCCAGCTTGAGGGTTACCCTGAGTGAAAAGCGAGAAGTTTTGGTGTTAATAACTGAGCCAGGTGAAGCTCCCCCGATGCTTACCTGGCCCCACCATTTCCCGGACAAAGAGGGCACTGAGAGCGGCGATGTTGTGCCAACCCGCAGTAGGCGCAGAGGCCCTCCCGCCAGCGGTGGTCCCGCTCCTCCTGCGGTAGTCGTCCAAGCTGCATGGGTTCCTCGGTCACGGGGCTGGCCAGTCATAATCTTTTGGTCGATGCGGAGAGCCAGGTTCACGGCAGCATTGAACGTCTGCGGAGCCTCTTTGCCTGTCATCTCATCTCGGATATACTCTGCCAAACCCTCGATGAACAGCGAGCGAAGGGCGTCGACTCCCCAGGGCAGTTTTTCCGCGAGGGTCCTAAACTCTGACGGGTACTGGCAGACGGTGTTGGTCCCTTGGCGCAGACGGAGCAGCTGAAAATCGGCGGCCACTTCGCTGCTGGGTGGAACAAAGGTCTTGCGTAATTCCTCTGAAAACATGGTATAATCATTGCAAACGGGTGACTTACCGTTGTACAACACCGCTGCCCACTCCTGGGCAGGAGAGATGTCAACAACGCCACTTTGGAGCGGGCCGTTTCGTAATGTGTTGGATAGCATTCGAAAATCATATTCAGGGTGGCGAGCAACCCGTCTGGGCAGCCGTCCACCCCGTTCCATTTTTCCAGCAAGGCAATGCGGGGTCCACCGGCAGTGCCGATTACCTGGCACTGTAAAACAGTCACGGAAGTGGAGAACTGTAGCACAGTATCCTTCAGGGAGTTAATGGCAGTCTGCTGAGTATCCACAACGCTGCGTAGATAAACCACTTCCGCCTTTAGACGCTCAAACTCCGCTGGGTCTATTGTTGGCTCAGACATCCTGTCAAGCGCGTAAGGACACAGACAAAGTGTGTGTTCGGAACGTCCTTGTAGCGTGTGGGATTGACCCAGCTGCGGAGTAAGCCACAGCGGGTTAGAAAACACACGCCGTTGCTGTTGTAACGCCCAAGCGCTAAAAGCGGAATCCCACCGGGGAAACAGCGTTAGTGTTAACCGACCAACTAGACAACAAAGGAGCGGGATGCAACAAAGCTTAATACTCACGGTACCGGAGAAGCGGGTTGTTGAGAGAACGATCATGGGAATGGTGAATAAACTACCGAAGAGGTAGGAGCTCATGGACACAGAAAGAAACACAATGTCTGAGCGAAGAGCAGGTGAGTGGACTTCCTGTTTATCTCCTGTCCTAACCAATCCTAGCTCTTCCTCACAGTCACCTGACTCGCTCACCTGACACCGAAGAAGTGACCCTCCACTTTAATCAAAGGAATCTGACAAATAGGAAGGCTTCTCTCCATCACAAAGATCATGCAGTAAAACATTTTTCACACTTGTCAAACACGTTAATAACATTGTTTTAAAATTTGTTATTATGATTTGGAGGATGCAAAAAGCTTTATAAATGTCTTGTTTACACTTACAGATCATTTGTTAAAGTAAAAAAGATCTGCAAATGATTTGTAACATAATAACATGGGGTGACCAGTTTACACTTTAGATTAGGGGGATGCAAAAAGGTTTGTAAACGTCTTGTATACACTTAAAGATAGTTTGTTAAAGTAAAAAACATCTACAAATTATTTGTAACATAATAACATGGGATGAACACAGCAAGACAGGTATTTTTGACCCATGTTGAGTTACCAACCTCTTCTCAATAGTGTGAGCAGACCCTTACTGCTGGGTCAGACATTATTCCACCCATCTCCTTTGTACATCACTCTACACATTAGACATTCAGTAGAAGCTGCTGGTACAGTGATAAATACACAACTCCTGACCAACAAACTCTCACCTGTGTTCACTGTAACACCTGGAAAAGCTGTGTTATTAGGTTGTATTGAGTTGTATTTAGCACTGCATCATCTAGGTGACTATAAATGTAAACAAATATTAACATGAAAACAAATCAATAACTACGGCTATTTACTGACTTACAAGTGATTAACACAGCATGGACAGATTTTTTGTTAATCACTACCTAAAGATTTATTAATGCTCATTAGACAGTTAACTATGATGTTTACAAATGTCTTAGAATGTATTTATAACATGTTAACATAACATTTCCTTATCACTTACAAAGATTTATAAATGTTTTGTTCATGATTAGTTCATTATTACCTAATGGCTTATAAAGGCATTACTACTAAACATGATTATAAAGTGTTACCCACAGTCTGATGGAAGTTTTGATCCTTTATATAATAATATATAAACTGTAACTTAACTGGTTGGAGGCATACAACCATGAGATTATAATTCTAGTTTTCCTTTCTAAAATGCATTGTTCCTCCTATCTCCATAGGTACAATCAAAGAGAATCAATTGTATAGATATTTTCCTCCTTTCTCTCTGTACAGAGCCAGCACTGACACAGTAGTGTACTAGTGAGCATTAACTTTAGTATAAATACAGATGAGTGGCCATGGGCGTTCCGTTCAGAGTGAGCTGGGTGGGTTGACCTTCCTGCCTCTGATTACTAGTCCAGCTTCTCTTAAAGTGGATGGTGATCTAATCAGAATCTCATCCATGCAGCACCATGCCCTAAATATTCTTTATACCTTTCTCACATTATCATTCTGTTTCAACATGCAACTCTTCAAACCTGTTTTCGCTCTCTGGGGGTGTTTTTCTCTCACCTTTTTATGTGTCACCCATTAATTATGAATGAGACAGACATCTCTGAAGAGAGTCAGAGGAGCAGAGATGTTGTATGGCTAAAGGTAGGAAGATACACTAGGGATTGGCCAGCTCATTGAAGAGGAAATAGAGAAGAGGTCCTGCAGTGCTACATATCCAAGTGTTCCTTTCCGTGCAAACTGGAGATGACTGAAACACAGTTATGTGATAAACATAGAAAAATAAATTTATAACATTGGTCTGCATTAAATACAATCATTCATTTTATGTGAATCTATATTAGACAGAGTAGGTCTAGATTTAATGGTGAGGAGTGGGATCTCATTTCCATTTTTCCATGTATTCTCTGCTGCATTTGGTACTGGCCATGACACACTTCAATGTGTGGCATGGTTGCACAGCTGACAGAAAGAGATTAATGCATGAGCCTATTTAAGACTTTGTAATTACAGAGAGAATAGAGGGAGAGAAACTAAATCCACAAAGGGAATAACCCTCACAATATCATGGACATCAGTGATGAATTAACAACTGAGCCTGCAACACATGTATCATAGAGAAATTGTATTATATATTAATGATGTTTGACCTAGTATGAGAAAGTACAGCATTATAAGTACAACTATGAAAATGAGATAACAAATAGTGATAACATGAAAATAAAGGATATCACACAGGGAATTAATGGTAATACATTTAAATTAGTCATTTTCATTTCTTTTTTGATAATCCTCATTAAACCACAAGGTCTCCTATTCCATTCTTACTGAAACTGCCCAAGACTGTGAACTGACTGTTGTTGTACTGAACAACAGACAGTACAGAACTGTCAAGTTGTAACAGCGTATTTTATGGATTTTTATAAAGGGTTCAAAACTCTAATATTTTAATAAAAAATATGTCCTTTATGTAGGATACAGTAGATCAGCTCCTAAAAGTGTTGTGACATATCCACAAATCCCCAACATAATCCAAAGAGATGGATCAAAGCTTTTTGTCAACCTTGTCACCCTATAATGATGTTTTCTTTCTCATGTGATTTAGTGCATTAAGTCATTAAATAGTAGAGAAAAATCTCTATCATCAGCTGGATTGTGTCCTGATGCAACATACAAGGTGCATGTTATTAAATTTAGGCAACAAAGACACTTTGGTTGTGGTTAGAGAAAGATTGTGGTTTGGTTTTAAAGTAAATATACAGTTAATATTGTGTCTGAAGTCGAGTTTATTTCCTTTTTAAGGCAACACGCAAATATTCTAAAGCTTAACCCAGTGCTGTGACCAAAACCATAAAGACATTTAAACACAAAAACTGGATGTTGTATTGCAAGAATAAATATTTTGGTGGTAAAAAAAATGTAAATATGTAAAACATAATGTATTTACTATGTGTTCCCTTCATTATCATATTTTCAGTTATTGTTTAATTTATATAGAATCATAATTTTCATGAGACAGGATTGCACATCTGAGTTCATCCAAATTCTGCACACACCCAGCCCTCCAGTCATCACTCTTCTACCTCATCATCATGAGCAATAACATGGTGAAGTTATATTCAAGCAGCAAAACTACCACAGCTGGAGGCTCAGGCCAGTCCTGATGGCCGCTAGGATTACACCTCCCAGTGATTCTGGCTCCAGTTTTGCTTCTTTTCTAGCTTTGGTTCTTTCCTTTCCTTCTGAACAGAAAGCAGGTAACAAGGCAACAATTTTCTCTCTTGGATCGATACAGTTTTTGGAATCTTGAGATCTTAAAGTGAATCAACATAATTTTGCTTTAATACTTCGGCTTTGAAAAAATACAAAATATATATTGCCGTCTCAGTTGCTGAGGATTAGAATTTATTGAAGGGCCTTAAGCAAAGCTCTTCAGCTAAGTAGTCCCACTATGGTGGAACAAGCTGCTTGCAGCCTCACTGTGAATATTTGAGATGGACCTGTTCTGCAGCTTCCTATGCAGTTAAAATAAGAAAACTATTCTTTCCCATCTGGCACTTAATGTCTGACAAAACTGAAACATTTCCTATCATGGCACTTTGCTTTCAATGTCTTTTCCCTGACTGAACTATTTGCTGCTTTGTACCTCACTACTAAGTCGCTCTGGAAAAAAGCATCTGCCAAATAATTAAGTGTAAATATAAATGCCATATTGGGTAATTGCTTTTAATCTGCAAATGCACATGCTTTGAGCAATTACTTGAATGTGATATTTTCCTACTGCATACTGATTCATTTGAGACTCTTTCTCGTACTTAAACATTTTCATTATTTTTTTAATCACATTTTTAATAGAGCAGAAAGCATTTACTTTTGTATTCCATTTTATCATTTCTATAGTGAGCTTAGGCTTTGATATTTCTAATCTCCAGCACTGCGTTAGTTTGGTGATTATCTATTGCCAATTCCTCTGTGATCGCTGATTAATTCCTGCTGATGACTCATATTTTACATATAGAGATGATTTCTCAATAACCCTGACTTGACATGTCAGTTGATTCTTAAAATGCTTAATATACTTTATTGGTTAATTTAACTTTAGTTAATTATTTGGATTAATTAATTACTTTTTAATTAATAACTTTTTGCTAATTGTGATGTTGGCTTGTGCAATGGTTATTAGACTTACAGATGATGTATTCTTACTTGCATTTGAAGTAAATATAATAAGGAATAGTAGTAATTTAGTTGATGGACAAAGTGTGTCCTGTTAACATTTTCAAAGAACAACTTCAGTTCATTTAGTTACTTTTATCCAAATAATGTCTAATAATAATGTTTTCTCTTCTCTCTTATTGGTTGCTTTAAAGTGAGCTGTTTATACACTGCTTAAAAAATGAAAGGAACACTAACACTAGTATAGTCAGTTAAACTTCTGGGATATTGATCAGGTCAGTTAAGTAGCAGAAGGGGTTGTTAATCACTGTCAGCTGTTTTGGTGTTAATGAAATTAACAACAGGTGCACTAAAGGGGCAAGAATGAAATGACCCCAAAAACAGGAATAATTTTGCAGGTGGAGGCCACAGACATTTTTTCCCTCCTCATCTTTTTTGTGCAAGGAGATACAGGATGAGTACTGCCAGAGCCCTACAAAGTGACCTCCAGCGGGCCACTGGCATGAATGTCTCTGACCAAACCATTAGAAACAGACTTCATGAGGGTGGCCTAAGGGCCCAACATCCTATAGTGGGCCCTGTGCTCACTGCCCGGCACCATGGAACTTGACTGGCATTTGCCAGAGAACACCAGAAATGGCAGATCCGGCACTGGCACCCCGTGCTTTTCACAGATGAGAGCAGGTTCACTTTGAGCTCATGTGACAGATGTGAAAGGGTCTGGAGAAGCTGTGGTGAACATTATGCTGCCTGCAACTTTGTTCAGCATGATTGGTTTGGTGGTTTGGTGGTGGGTCAGTGTTGGTCTGGGGAGGCATATCCATGGAGGGACACACAGATGGTGCAGTGGGTCCTCGGTTCCTCCTCGTGCATGATAATGCCCAGCCTCATGTGGCAAGAGTATGCAGGCAGTTCCTGGAGGATGAAGGAATTGATACCATTGACTGGCCTCCATGCTCGTCTGACCTAAATCCAACAGAACATCTCGGGGATATCATGTTTAGGTCTATCTGATGCACCTCAGACTGTCCAGGAGTTCAGTGATGCCCTGGTCAGAATCTTGGAGAAGATACCCCAGGACACCATCCATCATCTCATAAGGATCATACCCCACGTTGTCAGGCATGCCATTTTGTTCCATTTTGAGATGCTGCAATGACATTTCAGCAGATTGGACTAGTCTTATCAGTTTTTCAGTTTAAATTTCTTGGTGACTTCGAATTAAGCCCCCTGTAGGTTGATAATTTTCATTTTAATCAAATGATGTGGCATCCTTTTGTTCCTAACACATTACCCATTCCATATCAGTATGGATATCCAGCATGATTTTTTTTCAATTCAGATCTGATGTGTTTTAATTTTTTTGAGCAGTGTATATTGTTGTATTTTAAATGCTCTTGTATGCCATAGTATTCAAATACCATTCTATACTATATTATTCTGTTATGTAATATTACCCCACCCACAGCACAGCAAAGCAAGTGCTTCAGTCTGTGCCCCCCAGGGCCTTACTCACTGGTTTATGTGTCTACCTTTCTTTTTTGACAATAAACCTTTTACACGTTGATTTTTGCCTCTCTGCCTGTTCATTTTTAAGAAGAACTGAACCACCTCTGCTGAACATTTAGATTGAATTTTGGCCCAAAATGTAGTCAGATTTGACACAATAATATCTTGCTTTCTATCCCCTCCCTCTTTATTATGTCTTCCTGTAATGCCCTCTGTAAACTGTGCTTCGAGCTTAAGTGCTATACTGTTTACTATTGTCACTATCATCACCATTGTAGAAATATCTTGATGCACTCGCTCAAGTTTCTCATGAGCTTTCTGAAGCTAATCAGGTGGCAATTAGTTAGTTACAGTGTATCTGTGTGGCATTAAATGACAATGAAAAGTGCTGGCTGCTGTTATAAGGTCAGGTACACAGTGTGATATTAAATTGATATAATAACATATAGGTAGGTGGTACCACTGCAGAAAAACAAAGACAAGACATAGGGTAAAACAATAGTGTCTCTGGAGGGCAATTAGGTACACAAGTGGCAATAATGTCAATAATAATAATACATACAGAATAATACAGTTATTAAAACATCCAATACAAACATACAGAAGTACAGAGGTTAATGCTACATCACTGGTGTCATTGCAAGCTATCAGCTAAAGCAGCAAGAAGAAATCATAAACCAGTGGAAGCCTTATTACATCCACAGCTATTAACAGGCCCAACACATTTTGTTTAACTGATGCTTTTGCTGAATAAATAATAACATAGCTGGTAGTGCCACCCCTAGGGAGAAAGCAGATAGAACTCAACTCAACAAAATGGGTCGAGCCGGCTCTGAATACTACTGTAAGTATACATACTGACACCTTTGACTCTAAACACAGAAAAAATTATTTATGGTAGATAAAATCTGTGTTGATAGATGATTCCCAAATATTCAATTAAATTCAATTAAATTGAGCTTATTTATAAAGCAAAATACAACAAAAGTCATCTCAAGGCACTTCTGCAATCTAAGGTTTAAAACCTCAGACGAAACACTGGGAAGGTTGGTAGGGCCAATAACTGCAACTGGAATCATACAGCTCCAAAGCTGGCGGTACCTGCAGAAAGGTACAGAGAGCTTACATGCATTACAGCAGGGATTATTTATGGTTTCTTGTGAAAGTCAGTGAGAGCTTGTAGGAAACACTGTGAAACACAGTGACGACATATGTTGAAGACATACAGTAACCGTATCTCTGATAGATTAGACACGTCTATCTGTTAACCCACCAACAACTTTAGAATTTGACAGCAGCCGATATGAGGGGGCATAATGCCACAGAAATCTACTAGATTGTTTGGAGTACCCTTCCTTTTTTTGCACATCAAATATTTATTCACACATGAGCATGAAATGCACTATCAAATGACATGTGCCATTTCGTTACTTCTAATTTACATCTGAACCAGTGTTACATATTAAAGTTTGCACAGAAAATGCTTCATAATAAACCTCTTAACTTTGCGGCCTTGTCTGCACATCTGCTCTGACTGATTGTCTCTTAATGTTTTGCTATGAGTTTGGATGTTCAAACATAATTCCATACAGAGTTACACACTTGTTTTTGCTTTACATGTTTAATTTTGTATTTATACCCAAATGGCTCTGTGCATAAGATGCAATTTTAAACTTTAATGTGTGCACGCACTGCATTGGCCCACACTCCCTTTCTTGGCGGGACTTCTTGCCAGTGGATTAAAACAGCGAGTGTTAGCATAAATGCAATTAGAGCTACTGTCTCTGAGTTTTGTATAACATGATAAATGAGTGTCAAAGAGCAGTCAACCTGTCTGTGTAAGACCTGAGTCTAAAAAAGGGGATTTTTCTTTGTGTGTGTGTGTGTGTGTGCATGCGTGTGGCCTGGGGGGGGCTTATGAAAAATCAGAGAGTGCAGTACCCTCATAGTTCCATCTCTTTTAATCATTGCATTTCATTTTTGTTTTTTTAAACATCACTTCACTTTTATGTTCATGCAAAAATTGATTTGTAATGATTGCTTCCAGTGCAGACAGGATCTTAAGAAGGCTAAAATGTTGGTGGAGAGTGCAGCGCTTAGCAGCAGGAGGTCACTGACTGCTTTCATGACTGCAGGGGGCTGGTTTTTAAGCTACATTTAATTATTAACCACAGAGAAAGAATACTGGAGGATTAAAAAAATTGAATCATGTTCACAAGTAACTTCTGCAGCAGTGAGAAGAATTTATATCAATAGAAGAGGTGCTGAACGGGTGAATAAGAAGACAAGCAACCACAATACATGTGCCCAGGTCAGCAGAATGCAGTCTTC
The DNA here is from genome assembly GCA_032353495.1 of Ctenopoma kingsleyae. Lineage (NCBI taxonomy): Eukaryota > Metazoa > Chordata > Actinopteri > Anabantiformes > Anabantidae > Ctenopoma > Ctenopoma kingsleyae. The sequence continues at coordinate 19,324,843 of JAUBNQ010000013.1, forward strand.
AGAGTAATCAATAATCTATGCAGCTTAACAAGCAACATTAGAATACAGCTAGTAGTTCACTGTCAAGTCTATAGAATTAGAGATGACCGACTGATGTGATGTTTGTGTCTATTTTGAAAAGAAGGCCCAAAAGAAAGTTTTAGAGCTATGTTGAACATGGACCTACCTTGGGACTGAAGCTGGTGCTGTCAAACTGGTGCACAGGCCATATGTTCTTCCAACCTGTTGGGATTCATTAAGTTGTTTTGTTAGTGTGATGCTCCACAACAGGTGCCAGTGTGCATATTGTTCACGCTGTTGTTGTAAAGCTGTTGGGCCATGGTTGACATACTTTAGAGTCAAATTTTGCTGATTTATTTTATGGACATTGATGCAAAATATAACTATTATTTTGCTTGGAACTGTGCAGTGTGACATGATGGCTGAACTGATTTCTTCATACACCAGGCACCATAACATGACAGGTCTACAGGTGGTTCAAGTTATAACACAAAGCATTTTCACTTTCCTTTCCTTTGTCATTTCAAATGAACCATAGCTTTCCGATGCTGTTAGAGTACACCTGCACCTTTCTAACAGACTTACGGACTCCTAATGCGCCAAATGCATCAATCTATACTGCAGCCATTGTTGTTTTCGTGCTTATAGCTATTTCTGTTTTCTTTGGCTTTCACATCCCACAGGCACAACATGTAAATAAATTACAATATGCATCTGCAGTGAGTCTATATAAATTTATGCAGAGCTAATTCTCAACTGTGTTTCTATTTTGGGCAATTTCAGCATCAGTGTTAACATGCATCTTGCTTTGAAGTCAAACTCTGTTGAAGCAGGATGCCTTACTAAGATATGATCAAAGGAATTACTTTGAGACCAGAAATAAAAAAGCAATACAATAGATAATGATAGTTTCTGTATGTCAGTTTTACAGGAGGGAAAAGTCAACTCAACTCTGAACTTCACTTCTCACTCAAGCCATAAAACCTTTTTTTCTATTTGGGAAAGATGCACCTCATATAGTAGTTATACACAAGAGAGACCCATTCCACGGTTTTGTGTTCAGCATGTTTTTGTGAAGTATCTGAAGGCAAAGATCTTGTGAAGGCGAGTCTTCTATAAATACCCAACTTTATGGTCTGCAGCAGCCCTGTGATAGATGGGCGACCTGTCTGGGGAGTACCCTGACTCTCACCCAGTGATAGCTGTGATTGGTTCCAGCACCCTCACAACCCTTTATGGGAAAAAGTGGTTTCAGATAATGGAAGGATGGATGGATGGATGGCCTGCTACTGACCACTGACCAGAACCCCTGCACAAATACAATATGGAGATCCAGGGACAAATTGAGAACCTCCATTATTGGATGTTGTGGGAACACAACTGCTCAATTTACAGCCCTCATTATTAAATGCCACATCACCTCAAATCTACCATATCACATTCCTGGTTGGTCATCTCCCTTAATCCACACATTACAGTCACTCAGAGGCTCATAAAAAATATGAAACACTGCTGTGTTACCTACAGTAAGAAATGGTGTTTAAAGGTGCAGTTTGTGCAATTTAGAAGGATCTTTTAACAGAAATGGAATGTAGTATTCAAAGTTATCTTTTCATTAGTGTGTAATCACTTGAAAGTAAGAATCATTGCAGTTATTTTAGCTTAGAGCAAGTCTTTTATATCTACATAGGTAGCATGTTCCCTTTTCACAGAGTTCACTGTGTGGAGCCATCATGCTTTTACAGTAGCCCTGAACAGACACTGGCTTTAGAGAGGGAATTTAGCATTTTCATGTTGAAATCTCAGCTTAAATTTGGTGACTATATAGCACCACTTGGAAGACAAAGAAGAAAGAAGAGGAATGTGGGGATCTAAACTAACCTCATCACTCCACAGATTGCTACTTGATGCAGGCATAGACAATGACATGGACGCTGACAGCCACTGTAGTCTCTCTCACTATTGGAAGAAGGGGTGGGTATTGAGATGGTTGCGATCTGCAACCTTACCACTTGATGTCACTAAATCTCGCACACTGAATCAAACTGAAAGTTTTTAATATAAGCAATAGAGCTTAATTTTGAGAAACTAAATGGGTCTTCCTTTAAAGTAAATGCAAACAAAGCGTTCACTCTATGGATAATTTGCTTGACAGTCCTGCAGCTGAATGAAATGCCAGAAAGGTATGAAAGCACATACATTTCATAGGTTTTTGGCCATTTTGGCTACAACTGAAACTGAGCCAAAAATAATCCAGCATTCTGTGGAAAACAGGTTGCCACTTTTTCTGCAACACAATGTGACATCATCTGTCAATGTACTGGGTTGGTCAATCAATTACAAATAACATTTGTAACATTAACACTAATCTTCCAGAGGTGCACTTTCCATAATTGCATAATCCTGTCTGTGAGTATTACAGCCAGTACAGGTTTGGCAAACACCACTGTGTCAGCCTTGTACTGGCTGTCATGACATTTGGGCATTTTACCTGTGGGCCACTCTGTGTGAATACATTTTGTTGCTACCGCTAGTAGTTACATCACCAATGAAGATAAGTGAAAACCACTTCCTGCAGCAGCCATACATGCTCAAGCCATAACACCTCAACCACCATCTTTCACAGAGGAGGTGCACTGGATCTAATACAGATCCTTCTCTCCTCCAGACAGTGCTTTTTTAATGCCTGCGATATATGTTTATTTAGGTATAATATGTCCACAATGTTCACCAGAGCTCAGCTTCTTCTAATTTATGAAAGAGGCTTCACCTCTTTCAGTTAAATACAGCCATAGACAGATCTGCCTGCTGGAAGCTCTAGTAATGTAAGTTCATAGATCAATGACAATATATCGAGTATTACAGCAACTACAGCAACAAAACAGTGTTCAATTAATCAAATAGGGAAGATGAAAGAAATGCAAACTATCATTGTTTATCACAAGTTTTGGACAAAAGGACAGCAGCCTACATAAAAACAATAATCGACACTACATGTAGCCACAGGAGAGAAACTTTTCCATTTTAATACTTGTTAAAGATTGTGAACTTTATTTGTGCTACGGCACCAGTAATTGAAAGTCTGTCTGCGCAGACAGGCAGTTCAAGACAAGTACACTATGCATTATTGATGCACTCTGCTAGATTGTCGTCAGTAGCTGTGGCCATCATCACTATTGGAGATGCCTCTTGCTGTAATGCAGAAGTTGATGCACGCTGACGTTTATTTCAGTTGACACATGCACCGCTGCAGCGCCCAACTGGCAAGCGTCCAAGGAGCTTCTGTGTCATCTATTGCTGAGACGCAGGAAATAAAACAGCTGGAGCAGAAAAGTGGTCACACACTGTAACCCACAAAGAGATTTAGATTTTGCAACTGAATGTTTTTTATGGTTGTATGGGGAACCAAGTTTTAGCAAGTGTGATTATCTTGTCCTAGGCCCAGAGAATCCAAATCCTCATTTTCAGCACCTTACCTTTATACCCAGATCCAGCAGGCAAACAACGTGAAAAATAAAATCACTGCACAAAAATAGCTGTGTGTTTTCTTTAGCATCATGAGTGTGCTACTGTAATTCTTGATATATTTACTGAATATGAGACAAAACAAACCAAAACAACATTCCAGGATTTAAACAGTACCCGAACAAGATCAAATCTGCTATTTACACTTCAAGCACTAGACAAAATTTGGGTCAGTTGCAAATCCATTCTAAGCTTAGGATGATCTGGCAGCTAGTTGAGGGTTGTGTTGTCCTAGAATCCAGGCAGTACATCCAGCTGCCACAGCCAGTCCCTTGGTAAATGCTAAAGTGTGAATGCATCTCAGTGAACTGATGAGGCGGCTGGAAATGGTGATGCCTCATATAGGTTCTGCGACACATTCAAGTGCCACTTAGAACAAATGAGCTTATTTGGGTTATTGGTGTCACTGAAGAAAACTGATTGCCAATTGAAAGTGTTCTACACAGTGTATTAAAATAAATAAATAAAATTGTCACAATGCAATTTAAAAAATACATCCTTTAGAAGGATATTGAAAATATTTTTATGCACTCTCATAATATGTATTAAATGAACAATGATTTTTATCATTATTTTGTATCATAATAAGTTCAGATACAAGTGCACCTCAAAAAATATAAATAATTATATAAAAATATAAAAAAGTGAAACTCATGTATTTTAAATACATTAGACTTAAAGTGAAATATATTTCAAGTCTTTTTTGTTTGTTTGTTTTAATTTCAACAATTACGACTTGTAGCTCATGAAAAACAAAAATCCAGTATCTCAAAATGTTACAATATTGTTATATTTCCTAAGATCAATTAAAAAACAATACAGACATTTCCAGTTCTGAAATATAGCTATGTTTATTTATCAACATACTTGGTCAAGACTCCTTTAGCATTAATTACTGCATCAATGTGGCATGGAGGCGATCAGCCTGTTGCACTTTTGAGTATTGTTGGGTCGTATGTTTCTCGTGTTCCTCTAAATTGGCTGGTCAGCCAAGCACAGTAATATCAGACTCAACAAACCAGTTGATGGTGCTTTTGACACAGTGGGCCAGTTCTAAGTCCTGCTTGAAAAAGAACATCTGCATCACCATAAAGCTTGTCAGTAAACAGAAGCATAAAATGCTCTAAAATCTCCTGATAGACAATCTTTTGGACAGTGGAGATGACATGTCCAGATGATATGGATTGTGTGCCTCTCCACTCATCCTCCAGACTCTGGGACCTTGATTTCCAAATTAAATGCTAAATTTATTTTGGACAATCAAGCAACCGTCCAGTTGTAGGAATGCAACAGTTGTAGCCTATTTCCTGAAGAGTGGTGGGTCTTGATACACTGACTTGCTTGACAATGTTCTTAAGGCTGCAGTCATACCTGTTGCTTGTTGCTTTTTCTACCATACTTTTCCCTTCCAGTCAACTTTACATTAATATTTGATACAGCACTGAGCAAACAGCCAGCCCTTTCAGCAATGACCTTCAGTGGCTTACCCTCTTTGTGGAGGGCGCTGACGATTGTCTTCTGAGCTGCTATCCAGTCAGCAGTCTTCCACATGATTGTGATTGCATGTACTGATGTAGACAGTGAAATACATCGTATTTATACAGTATGAATAGTAATTTACACTAACTTGAAAAGAAATATTCTAATATTTTGGGATACTGAATGATTGATTTCCATGAACTTTAAGCCATAATTATTTTTATTTTTTATATTATTTCACTGCTTAATTATGGAAAAAACAAACCTTTTCACAATTATCAATTTTTTTCAATGCACTAGTACATCACTAGTCCCTTTTATCAGGGTTTCATCCAAACTCACAGTTGGGAGCAGATCTTATTTTTAGAAAGCTTTGTTAGCACAGAGCCACAGGGCTGTTTTAAGATCCCGGACCATGTCTTGTGTATTTTTAGAAACTATTTTTAACAAATGAAGAAACACACACACACATACTGGCAGTTGCTGCTATGTTTGATTTTGTGTGTCTGTACATGTGTCATCTGTATTTTATCTGTAAATACATGGCCAACTGGAAGAGTCATAAAATGACAAAAGTATAGACACAAAACTTTATGTTTATAAACCATATGTAGCTAGTAAATAGTTCCCCAGCCACCACCTCACCCTGTTACCTGAAATATTTATACTATATATAAATACTTTATACAACTTAGTATCATAAACTTTATTTTTCAAAAGCTACTTGATCCGAATGCAGTGTGCCATTATTTAAAAATATAAATTAATAATACATAATTACTGATACAACATGAATTGAAGAATAACATGATTTCTGAAACTGTATCACTGCGTTGGATTGTCAGAACCTAAGGTTCAGTTGCAATTCTAAAGTGGTCAGTGACAATTACAAATGACAAATAGCATTGGTGTTTTTCACATTTTTGCCATCCTCAGTGGCTAACCCCAGAATCACTCACTGCTCACATCATTTCCATTCCTGCTGCAGAATGCTACACTGGAGCAGGCAGGCAGCTTGAGGTGGATAAAATATAGAGCTTAGTAGATTTAAGAAAGGATACGATAAAGCCAGTACAGATACTGTAAAAATTGCCCATGTCTGCATCAATGCCGATCTACAGGATATAGTACAAGATCATTGGTGTTGCTAAACTACCTGTAAAGGGTATTAATTTGGAAAAAAATGTATCAGTTTTTTCAGAGTTTTATCCAAAATCACAGTTAGGAACAGCTCTTATTTTTAGAATGCTTTGTCAGCACAGATCCACAAAGCTGTTTTAAAAGCCACAGACCATGTCTAATATATTTTTAGAAACTATTTCTAACAAATGAACACATGCACACACACACACATACAGACAGACAGTTCCCAATTTAGGTCACTATCACATTTTATTACAAACTGCATGGCCAGGCTTCTGTGAGATCTAAAAGCTCCACAAATGGAAATGACTGAGGCTTTTTACCAAATGAAACTACTCTACGTGCATCTCTTGTCGTGAGCTCGATGCTGTGAGTCAGAGACAGGCTCAGGAAGTCAGAAAACTATTAAAAGACAAATTAGCACAATGTTGATTTCAATACCACATGAAAATAATTTCTAAAGGTTGCTAAGTGCTTTTATAATACTAGTCTTCTGTATGTTGTAAGTAAATTACATCACTGTTCACATTGAGAATAAAAGTGTGAAGTGCTGTAGCTGAATCATTTGGATATTTGTTTCTGCATATGTGCAAGAGTGTGTTAACTAAATGTTCCTGTTAAAAAGTCCAGTCCTGTCAGCCTGTCACCACACACACACAGAGTAAAAGTAAATTATAAATATTACATGTTTGTCCATTAGAGAAAGATCCTGTATTACAGTCGTGTACCATCTGTGAATCTCGCTCCGTGAATGTGAATGGTGACGAACTGTGCCATTCTTGGTGAGAGAACATAACAAGCTAGAGGATCAAATCGGTTTGAAAAAGTGAGCTTCTTGTTCTATCTAATTCTAAACAAGCCCACAGAAAACTACATGAGGGAGTGGGCCCAGGATGAACACTACCACAATACAGGAGAAGTAACAATAATATTTGCTAACATGAAGCCATGACATATAGTTTTACATTCTTAATAGCCCAACTAAATTCAATTTCTAAATATATAGCCACATGAAGTAATGTCATTACTTGACATATACTACATATATATTTGACAATGACATGGCAGCTGACAGACACCAAAGACTCTTGAGCTTTACGAAAGGAGGAGTTGGGGGTGGGGGGGTTATTCAGATGGTTGCAATCTGCAACCTCACCACTAGATGCTGCTGAATCATACACACCTCCCTTTGAAAGTCTGTCTGACCTCTGACCTCACTAGACTGCCATTCAAACTCCTGTAAACAATGTATGTGTAATATGTATATGTTGTTTGTGGCAATAGGTTATTACGACCAACAGTTGACCTGAAAAAGAAAAAAGCAAGGCCATGTACATATAGAGAAAGAAAGTTGGCGTAAGGAGGAGGTTGAGGTGGACAGATTGATGGATTTTCCTATAGGAGGCTGATGCTTGATTCCACATTGAAACTTGTTTTTTTATCCATGACTGACCATCTGGGGTGACTTGGTTAAGCTGGAGCCATCACACCCCAAACATGATGAGAGAGTAAAAAGTAAACAACAAACCTAAAAAGAAGATTTTCCAAACAATTTAAAAAATGTTTTTATGAAGTTCCAGTAACCAGAAATGAATAATGCAACCCAAACTTCCAAAAGTCCCTTAGGCAGTATCCTCTTTTTCTCCGAGCTATGGAAACATTATTTTTTCTGACAGCCAGAGGCAAGCTTACTATTAGGCAAAAGTAGGTGAAGGCTCTCGGATAGGTAGAGAGAAAAGGGGGAATATTCATTTTCAGGTAATTAAAAAGAAAACTATGAAACTAATAAAAAAACACTAGTTATGCTTGTAAAATATTTTGCTCACATGTATTATGAACAACAGAAATAATTAGGAATGTATTTCCACCAGGTGTTTCTGTTTGCTTTTGTTTGCTCTTCTCTAGTGTTTCTCTTTTATTCTCTCACTCTGCAAACCCACCAGGCAGAAAACATCTCTCACTACAAAGGGGAACAGATGGAGAGGAAGTCTTAAACCATCTACAGGGATCTGCAACTATTATACAAGACTGAGATGACCTCATTGCCAGATGCAAAGTGACAACACAGTGCTTGACCTGAATTTAGGCAAACAAATGTCTCACTTTGTCTAAACACAGAGCAGGTTTCTTCTCAGCGTCACAATCAATAATTTATGCAACAGAAATAGATCCAGAAGTACACATACCGCTACTGGATGAATTAATATGTGTTCACAAGGCTTCCAAACCTAAACTTGATAGCATTATATGGTGAAAGAAAAAAAACAAACAAACAAACGGGCTAAAAAGAAGTAGGCAGTGTGGTCTGGTTTAGGTGAAGACAGATTTTTATTTGGAAATGTGTCACATTGTACCCACCCTGTCTCCTGAGAAATACGTTCGTATAGGACGAAACTGCAATCCTGATTACGTTTTGATACAGGACGTATTTCCGATTATGTTTTTGTAGAACGTAATTGTCACATTGTACTGAAACTGAAACATAAACGAATGAATGACGTGCTACATTTATTATTGTCAAGCGTTTTCCAAGGAGGTGGTTGGGGAGGATGGAGGGCGTTTACTGTGCAGGATTGATATGCCAGAGACCCGATTTCAACACCAAAGTCCCCAGTGAGGTTGGGTTTTGGCAAGAAAAGTACTGAGGTTAGGGCAGTGGTGGCCCGTCAATAGAGGGCACTTGGGCGCCACCCCACCTGTCTCACATGAAGAAGAAGAAGATAGGAATCACATAAAATAATTTTAGAAAAACATTAAAATCTAAATAAATGATCTATATATTATACAGACTGTGAATACTGTGTATAATCTGCATTCAGGTGTAGTTTAAAAATGTTCTCTCACTCATTTACAGTGACTGAACGGTTGTGCCCCAAAGGAACAGGAAATACTCCTGTTTCTTTGGAGCGCAAAAATCTTTACCATAGACCTACGCTATAACTGGTGCATGCACACTGGAACCACCTCCAATACAAAGTATAGGAGAACCTTGAAAAAACACGGCCACAAGACCGACGTCTCAGCTCCAGACCTGGAAATTAAACCGGAAACTCACTGCGGAGCTTGCATTATGTTTACAGTCAGTCGGAGGAGCAGTTTTTTGTCATAGATAATGCTAATTCAGATGCTAAAAAGTGAATTGTTCCACAGAAGAACCCCACAAGAAAAGATATTACTTTCTCCAGAAACTGGTCTGAGAAGAAGTCCTGGCTAACTGTCTGTCCTGAGACCGGAGCTTTGGTTTGTTTTCCTGCCTCCTCTGTCAGCTGTC
>JAUBNQ010000013.1:19334743-19346940 GCA_032353495.1 Ctenopoma kingsleyae
GAAATTCTGATCTTTCCGGGCAACCACTCTCCTCAGCAAAATATCTCAATTCAAATTGGCTCGCTATTGCTAACACCAACGGAGTTTGCGAAACCGAACCTTGGGGTTTGGATAGATGACAAACTGAGTCTGAATGATCATGTAGCTGCGATCTCCAGGTCCTGCAGGTTCACTTTCTATAACATTCGAAAGATTAGGCCTTTTCTCTCACAACAGGCTGCACTGCTCCTCGTCCAGGCAATGGTCATCTCTAGACTCGACTATTGTAACCCTCTCCTAGCTGGAGCTTCTGCAGTCACCATCAAACCCATCTAGATGGTCCAAAATGCGGCAGCCCATCTCATTTTCAACCAGCCGAAATACACCCATGTCACACCTCTTCTCAGCTCTCTCCACTGGCTCCCGGTAGCTGAATAAAAAGTGGTATAATGCCTTTAAGTGCCAAATGCCATCTGAAATAGGTAGGTCTTAAGTTTCGATTTAAACAGAGGCAGATTGGTGAGGCGGCAAAGCGCCAGGGGCAGCGCGTTCCAGTTTCGGACCAGCAACTGCAAAAGAGCAATCCCACCATGTTTTTGACCTCTAACAGATGCTGTCCAGCAGAGCGCAGGGTCCTGCTTGGTTGATGAAACTTTAAAATCTCACTTAAATAAGACGGATCAAGGTCTATCACCACCTTTAAAAAATATTTGAAGTATTTCAAATGAGTCTTACACACACGCATACACACACACACGCACACACACACACACACACACACACACACATTCACAAAAAATTGTCTAGCACTTAACAATTCCTAGCATGTTCTTTATCTTGACAAATTGGGCCTTATCAGGGCTCTTAGTTTGTAGTAACTAAGAATTTACCATACCCAAATGGTAATTGCTTGTGTCTTCTCCTTGTAAGTCGCTTTGGATAAAAGCGTCTGGCAAGTAAAGTAAAGTAAAGTAAAGTAGAAGCAAGGCAGAATACATGTGTGTAAATGTTAGGAAAATTCTTTATACTTTAAATTCACTGGAGATCATCATCTGAATTCCAAAGATATTGGTTTATTCTTGCTGGCAAGGGAGCACAGAAGCTTACAGCAGTAAGGTCTGTCAATGTCTGCTCGCAGGCAGCAAGGTTGCACAGCTTCTTATAGTCATAACAGAATACAAAGGTTCCATCCCCCCACATACACACATGCATACTGTAACCTAGAAAGGACTCAGGTTAAAGGTTAAGTGTTCCTTGTACAGGGATCATAACTCCAAAGTTGAGGGGAGGACACAGAAGAAAAGGTATAACTCTATAAGTAAATTGTTAACATATGGCTGTAAGGTAATATAGATTTACATTATTAAAAGGTTAACATAAATTCACTAAATTGGAGGCACCACAAGGATAGGGTGAGATGGAGGCCGATGATCCACTGTGGCGACCCCATAAGGGAGCAGTCGAAAGAAGAAGAAGTTTTGTCTTAAATAAGTGGAGCTATTCACTATAGGATCAATGTCTCAGTATCTTACCATTCCTCATGTAACCCCACGCCAACTCTCCATGGTGCTGGACAAATCTGCAGTGCCTAAAACTTTACAGTACTGTAAATAAATGCAGTCTTTGGTTTGCCAACTATTTAAATACCAAAACTCTAAAAGGGGGGAATTTTCTGTTTTTGTTTGTTTAATTATGTTTTTGCTGATTTTATTAATTTATGTCATTTTATTTTATTTACTATAAATCCTTGAAGTTAGAGGTGATGTGTGACTGACATTTTATGTTTTGTCCTTCATCCAGTGGATGGCAGCAATAGCTCTGACGTGCTGCTTAGCTACTGCAATTACGCAGAAGAAGACGTTTCCGGCGCAACAGCTAGGCATCATCATGCCTACAAATGTGATTATGGAGGAAAATTTCGATAAATTATTAGAGCAGTGTGAAGCTCAAGAGCTCGAGGTAAGCATTGAATTGCGAATCTTGTTCTTTGTGCCAAAAATAAATGTATTACAGGCCTTCTGTCCTTGGAGCTTTGGTAGTGTTTCTGATACCCAGTTAGTTAGCTTATGGCAAGTCAAGGCTAACACTATCTAAGACGCTGTTTTGCTTGAAGCTAATTTTACTTTAAGACAATGTTAAATTAACTTACACGTTATGATCGTCCTTGGACATGTTCTAACAAGTCAACAAATTAGTCTAGTTCAATTAAACGTAACGTTAAGCGCTAAGTGGAGATTTAGCCAGCGATGTTGTGGGCTACTACCACATAGTGAGTAGCAACTTAGCTAGCTGGCCAGAGATTTCGTAGTAAACGTAGCTTAACTACAGCTATAACCATAGTATCGTTTTATTTAGGATGGTATGGTGTTAAAAGCGAATGCTAGGTTAACTGTGTGGCGTCAGGTAATCATAGCACCAAAATAGACAGATAAACAATGCTATATCTTTAGTTGAAGCTGAAGAATATAATAATAATAATAATGCTAGTAGAAGACATGAAGGCTAATACCTGCTGTTAGGGCCACAGTATGTAGCAAAGATTTAGGTAATCTTTAGCTATATTAGAGTGTGTACTAAGTTATATGGTTTGCTTAAGCATAAGCTCTGAGCTTCAGCATCATTGAATTTCTTTTTAACAGGCTCCTGGAGGAATTGCAACACCTCAGGTCTACGCTCAGTTGTTGGCGCTGTATTTACTTCATAATGACATGTAAGACAACTCTGTATCTAACTCTGTCTTCAGAAATTACATTGCTTCCTGTATCCAGGAACAAAAGTTAAAAAGAAATGAATGTCTTTACAAATAATACATTTGGTTTGTAAATGCATGTGTAGCAGAAGTCTGTTCAGTTTTAACACTGATAAACTTGTTTTACAGTGTTGCCTACACCTGCAGCTTTATTGTGTGTGTGTTGACTAACATATGTTGTTGTGGTACAAACAGGAACAATGCCAGATATTTATGGAAGAGGATTCCTCAGTCAATAAAATTGGTAAGCATGCTAAAACATATACAGAGTCTGCCAAGGAAACACTGCTGAAACCCATTTTGTCATAATATAAACAGTCCCCTCAAAAGTATTAGGACAGCAAGACCAATTATTTCTTCTCATGTGATTCAAAATGTACTGTATTCTATGGTTAATGTATTTACATGTAAATTTCTCAATTCTGACATCTCATATTCATCTTAAACCCAGATGTCGTCCACTTACACACAAGTGATTTGTCCTTGCTGTTCCAATACTTTTGGAGGTGACTCAGTGTCTGGCTCATGCTGGTTTCATGTTTATTTCCCATATTTTACATGTTTTATATTTACCATTTTTATCTTTAATTTAAAAGTCTGATCTCGCCACATGAAAACAATGCAGAGGACTTTGAAAAGCATTCAAGTCTAAATTTCTGCACTGTATTTTACCTCTCCACAACCACCTCTGCCTGCATAGCTCTTAATCATCATGTGCTGGCAATTAATAACAATAGGTTGTTGTGTACAGGCAAACCCTGAATTAACAGCTATTTGGGCTGTTGGCCAGCGCATTTGGCAGCGAGACTTTCCAGGGATCTATACAGCCATCGCAGCTTACCAGTGGACAGAGACTATTCTTCCAGTCATGGAGGCCCTTCAAGGTAAAGAAAAAATAATCTTTCACTCTCATTACTTGAATATGTCATAAAGCCTTTCAGACTGATCCAATCTACAAATATTTTATATGCTTTATGCATATGGCTCTGTGGAAATTCTCTGTGCAGACATTAAACAGAACTAAATATTTAAAGTTTTTCTGTAATACTCAGTTATAGCCAGCAGGGGGCCCCAGCTGAACACATTTGATGACCAAGCTAAAGGAAAATAAAACATGGTTAAAACAATTAACGTAGCAAATTCTGCAATTTAAGATTTTTTTATGTCCAGCATGACATACGTAGGAGTGTCATGAAGGGTAGTGCAGGGGGCTACAACACAGTAATCAGTATAATAAATCAGTTTACATGCTCACGTTTGATACAGATATTTCTAAATATCTAAATATTTTTGTTGTGTCTTGCTTTTATGGATCAGCCTCTAAGACAAATTTTGAGCAACAACACTATTTTATATTATTGCCCTCATGTCTCATGCAAGTGTTGGGGTATTTGTACCATGTGATGATTCCCTTGTGCAACAGTTTAAGAATAGCGTCTCCCTCATGTTTACGGTACTTCATGTTGATCTGCCATGGATGCTAATGTACAGTATTTCATAAGACATTCGCGCAGACAGGGATGGTTATGTTTTGAGGATGTATGGGAATGAAACTTCTTTTAGTCCAAGTTCACCTAATGTACATTTTTAACAAGTATATCCTCTTGCTAACAGTAAAACATTTTGGTGTCTGTTCAAACAACCAGTGTATTGCAAGGAAATGGAAAGTCCCAACAGCTGATTTGCCTTACACTTAATTTAACCATTCATTTCTAAAATTAGAAAAGTAACACCAAATTAATGACACATTACCAGAGCTGTGAAAGTTGATGTAAACCTTGAAAGTAAACCTTTACTTTTGAAAAGCATTTACTTGGAAAATTTGCATATTTTTTTTCAAAGTAAGACTTGACTTGATGGATTAAAATAAAATGAATCATCAAAGCTGCTCATAGACTTTAATTTCAACAGTATATGGCATTCAACAAATATGTTTTTCTATTTGGAAAACAAACTGAAAAACAACTGAGTCATGGGATGTTAACATTGACTTGTTTACCATTTAGATTGAGCACCATTTCTCTGTGTCTCCTTTGAACCAGTCACATGGATCCTGTTTGTCTCTGCTCAGTCCACCTCTTCTATCACTGTTAGAGGGGACACAGTGCCCACTGGGACATTGACACATGCTGCATTAGTTAGGAGGGACCATTTCTGTGAAAAGATCCCAGGCCAGCAAGCAGGCAGGAATGTGTGTTCTGGTTGGTCAAAAGGATCGGATATCACCAGCTGTGAGGGGCTGCTATAAAGGACAGGGCTGTTAGCTCTCAGCCAGAACAGATATCAACATTTCACAAGGAGCAGCTAATGCTAAGGAGACATTCTCTGAGTCTGCCCTCCATTTTAGTAACTTTTTGAAACCAACAGACAGACTGAAGTTTTCTCTTTTTGGAAATTGGGAAACTTATTGGTTGAGGTATAGGCAGAGACTTTTCCATAATGGATGTCCAGAGGACAGGATCTATGGTTCGGCCCCCTAGCCCCATGGATAGTCTTGAGAAGCAGCTGAGCTGTCCTATCTGCCTGGACATGTTCACCAAACCTGTGGTCATCTTGCCGTGCCAGCACAACTTGTGCCGTAGTTGTGCCAGTGATCTATATGACTCACGCAACCCATACCGCTTTTCTGGTGGTGTCTTTCGTTGTCCTACCTGTCGATTTGAGGTTGTGCTTGACCGCCACGGCGTACATGGTCTCCAGCGCAACCTCCTGGTAGAAAATATCATCGACATCTATAAGCAGCAGCAAGAAGGCAGTGGCAGTGGAAGTACAGAAACTACGCTGAAGCCTAAAGAATCCAAAGAACCAAAGTGCCAAGAGCATGAGGATGAGAAAATCAACATTTATTGTGTGACCTGCCAAGTACCCACCTGCTCCATGTGCAAAGTGTTTGGTCAACACAAGGACTGTGAGGTGGCACCTTTAGCAAGTGTTTACCAGGCCCAGAAAGGAGAACTTAGTAATGCTATCGATACCCTTGTGGCTAGCAATGGCCGCCTACAGGCCCTGCTTAACCAGATGGAAGATGCCTGTCGTGCTGTACAGGAGAATTCTCAGCATGCTAAGCAAGGGTTAGCTGAACGCTTTGACCTATTATACGCTGTCCTTGAAGAGCGCAAGACCATCCTACTGGAGCAGATTGGTAAAGAGCAAGATGAAAAGGTGGCAGCTCTGCGGGCACTGGCTCAACGCTACAACGAACGACTGCAGGCTAGTTCGGAGCTTACAGATACAGCTGTGAGAGCATTGGAGCAGAGTGGCACTGCTGAGTTTCTGATGGCCTCCAAGGGCCTCATTGCACAGACCAAAGATGCAGCTAAAAGCTCATTAGGGGAAGAGAGGCCAGAGCCAGGCTTTGAGAAGATGGACCACTTCACTTTGTCAACAGAGCATATTGAAGCAGTCCTGACAAAAATGGATTTTGGAGTGAGTGATGACGATGAATTTGAAGATGCAGAGGAGGAAGAGGAGGAGGAATAATAAAAACTGAAGTCGACTTGTAGGAAATACTGTAATGTGCTTTTGAGGAATCTTTTTGACACCAGTGTTTTTGGCAGGGACTTTGTTGTTGAATGAAGGTTACAGTGGATGTGGGCTAAAATGGCTTGCCCCTACTTTCAGTGCAATATTTCATTTCAGTGTCATATTCCTACCTTTTCTTAACTTCCTTTTATACTTTTGTACTTGTAAGCCAGTTAAATGAAAAAATAGGTCTAGATAAATGTAGATCATCTGAAGAGTGATTACACATCATTTTCCTTTTATTGTATTTAGCTTATGAGAATAAGCACTGTCTAATTGTAATCACCAAATCTGTCTTTTATGGAATGGAAATAAAGCTGCATGAAGTTAAGCATACATTTAATTTCTTTCTAAGTCTAAACTAAAACGTGGCTTTCAAATTAAGGAAGCATACAAAGGAAGAAATCTATGAAGCCTTGGTATTATGTTGGTCGTATAGATTTTCCTTTAGGAGCGTTTCCATCAAAATGTTTCCAAGTCAGTTGCTGCTCTTACTTGGCAATAGACTGTATTTAAAAATAAAAGCCCTTGCAATGTCCTGTCTGCTTTGCCTTTGCTGGTGAAAAGTGAAGGCTATTTTTAAGAGGTGGGGGGTTGAGAAGTGATAGCAGCCCTGGAATAGACTGTCAGAGAAGGACAGGCAAGGTCCTGTTTCTCCATAAAGCTCCCATGTCTTGCTCAGCAGCTCCAACCCAACTCCAAAGTGTCAGAAAGACTGGCCCAAGTGTCACAGAAACCAAAGTCTAATGGTCAAGAGGCCAGGGTAAAAATACATGTGCACCTGGGGAATAGGTTACAAAAAGCCCCTTGAGATGACCTGCTCGGCCGTGTGGCCTCATTTCTTCTCTGTTATGCAGCCAGTCAGGTGCAAGAACGTTATTCCTACACAAGAAGCAGCTGTGACGTGTGGTGGTTCACTCTGAACAGATAACAATTGTATACTGACTAGAGAGGAACACAGGTCAGTCAGTCTCCTGTTTAGTCACTGATCATCTATGAAGCCCCGCACTGAATGGCACCTTAAACTCATACTGTATGTTTTAATCATGGTGACAGTGTTAGTAAAGGTCACCATAAAATAAAGTGAAACCATAACAGAAGTACAATTCAGCAGCTTTAAACACTGTCGAAACTCAGTTTTCTACGTTGATATTTTCCCCCTATTTATATAAAAGAACAATAACAAGGAGAGCAGGAAGATCCTCGGACAGCTGAAGGGGAAAGTGCTATTGACAAATCTCTTGCCTTCCACTCACAGCTGTCTTTTCTCATCCCACTTGTTATTGTTACTGCTGCTAGCCGCTGACTGTTGGTACACATAAACTGTTGCTAGGCTATAAAACCCGAAAGGCCACAGCCCTGGGGCGTTTACGTGATAGCGGCAGGAGCAGCAGCAAACACATGCCTGCGTGTGTTGTTCCGTGCTGTTGTGTGAGGCCTTGTTATTCTTACCATTACCTGCACAAACTACAGCACCATATCAAGTCAGGCTTAAATAGGCAGGACAGCTTGGAAGTCTAAGCCAGCGCCGGCTGATAAAAACTTCAGTGCTCTGTGGAATGTTAAGTACATCACATAATATCCATCTGTCATTCATCTTAAACATGTTTCATATAACTATGGAAATTTTTGTTTCTTTTAGCTCGCAATTCACAAACAAATCAACGGTTTCATGATGAACGTAATGTACCATTTAATTTAAAGTAAACCCAGATGCTATTAGCAATTAAAATAAAGGAGCCTAGTTCATTGGTTTAGACGAGCATTGTTTTATTTTAAAACCCAGACTGTGTGTGTGTCTGTGTGAGACTGTGTGGCTGTTTGTGGTGAGAGGACGAAGCTTCCAACACACATAATTACAGAAGGAAACCTTAAAAGATTCTTAATGTTCAAGATACTGGAAAAATATTAAATAGAAAATGTTGCACGCAGGCCTCTAGCATTGACTTGACAGGTTACCAAAACATACTTGCCTGTGACAAGAAAAATAAGAGCCCTGCTTTGAACACACCATCAGTCTTGATTCAGTGCTATTTAGAGTGGAACCTGTAGCTGTTGCTAATTATCAACTTTATTTGAACAACATGTTAAAATAACACCATACTCTTCCTGTGTGTTGATGCATTTTAAATTGAACCAGAGCACAGTTTGAGCATGTGTGCACTCCATATGTACCTATCTGATGTTAGTGTCTCCGGTTTTCGTGGATTCTTCACAGAGAGCACGCGGCAAAGGGCGTACGGCCTCGTGGCCCAGGCCTACACTTCCATCGCAGCAGAAGATTTTGCTGCCTTTGTGGGCTATTCAGTGGATGAGGCAGTAAAGGGTAAGACTAAATTTACACCTCACAGGAAAGGTTTACTCATCCCTGTTGTTTCAATTCAAAATGTCCTAGAAAATTCTGTTCATCTGGACTAAGTTTTTTAGTGGGAGAAATATTTCAAGACTCATCCAAGTCTCCTCTTCAGTTTCAACTGACTGTAGGTTTCCCCAAACCTTATAAACAGTATTTTGGCATAATCACCTAAACTAGCACTATTGACTAACAATGGGCCGTGTGATCAATAATATGCAAATTGTCCACTGATCACTGGACATGTGTACCACTCACAGAGAGTTGGGGAATGGCTGCAATCACAGCATTGTAAGATGGTGAAAGATGTACCCTTAGGCCCCCTCCTCAGTTCAGAGATGGCCGTTCCTTTTTCACATAAATGGCCTCCTTGACTCCTCTCTCAAACCAGCGTTCCTCTGTGTCCAGGATCTGCACTTCTTTATCTCTGAAGGGGTGACCACTATCATGTAGTTGTAAATAGACTGCAGAGTCCTGGCTTGACGACGTAGCTCTTCTGTGTTGTGCCATATGTTTAGCCAGTGGTTGTTTGGTTTCTCCGATGTATAATTCATGCCAATCCTCCTGGCACTTAACTGCATAAACTATGTTACTGTTTGTGCCGGGGGAACGCTGGTTTGAGCATGCATCGAGAAATTCAAAATGTAATTTCTTTGTAATGCAGTCTATCTCCATTACACAAAGATTTCTACATTTGTTGATGAGGGTAATTTTTCCCACTTCTATCTTTGTCCAAAAGGTGTGGTGAGCCAAGGCTGGCAGGCAGACCCCGCTACCAGGATGGTGATGCCCAAAAAGCCCGGTAGGTGGCAGTATTGCTCTTAGCAACAGCTCTGCTGGCCTAACTGCTTTCTGTTCATGAGTAATCTCGCACCCACCTTCCTGCTACTCTTCCTCTAAGATTTTACTAGGCAGACATAAAAGTGTTGAGAGCAGGGATTTAGGAGCCACTTTTAATCCCACTGAAAAACTGCTGACTTTTTCCTCATTGAATCTGTTGATTTATTTGTCTTTGGTGAAATCTCCCTTGTATAATATCCAAATTTCCCATTCTTTCCTGCTCCAAGCCCTTAATTTTCCTTATTTTCCCAGAATTTTCATCAGCACGTCCTCAAGTTAGAGGTTCACAGATTGATCTATCTTGTAATAGAAGGGTATTGATTGAGGCAGACAGGAGAGGAGGAGTTTGTGGTCAACTCCTCCACTCTGCAATCATCCAACCTTACTGCCGATGCATCTGCTACACACATGTCCAGCCCAAAAATACTAAACCACTCACCATTAATCCCCACATGTCTGGTTGTTTTTGCTTCTACCCCACTGGGACATAATAGCACTTGGTGATTTTTAGGTAGTAGAGAGCTCATCCAGGTTGAGTTAAATGTTAAGTATGTGAATAACCCCCAGGCTGTATATCTCACAGTTTCATGGGGAGTCTCTGTAGGTAGTGTTAAACAGGTTGGGGGAAGCAGTGAGCTCATGTGCAGATGTGGGGCTGTTGCGTGGTCAACTTGAAACCTGGGCTCTGAGGGAGAACACGTGGGCCGCAGAGTTAAAATCCAGAGGTGAAAGGAGATGGATAGCACTTGGCACTATGAGGAATCCCTGTCTGACTCACTTCTCCTCCTCCATGTCTCTCTCTCTCCTGCTCTCTCAACAGATCCTCCCCCTGTCTCATTGGTTCCAAATGAGCAGCAGTTGGCCAGACTGACTGACTACGTGGCTTTCCTTGAGAACTGATAACCCGTCACAACCACTGCCACCCCATTTTTTTTTCTCCTGCTTGGTACTGAGGGAGAATACAAGTTCAGATAGACTCTTCCTCCCTGCCCTGTCCCTCTCCTGGATAAAGACAAACCAAAAACACACCTATCATCTTGCATGAGTGCTGCGGGCTCTTTTCTAAAATCTACCTGCTTATGTTCACTGAGTCATATACCTTCCCCTATTAATTCATATCTTGGAATTTGACTGTATTTATATTTTTATGCTTTTTGCAGCCTACCTGATGTGTAAATTTGAGTCCGATTTCAAAGCAGGTATTACAGGAAGTATGTCTCACACCACTGTTAGTATGTTTTTATTAACTCCGCAAACCCACATAACACAACTACACAAACCAGTATGTACAGTATGTCCATCCTGTTTTAGCACTTAAAGATTACCTTAAACAAATGTCATTAGGTAACAGAAGTCTCAGCTTTTTCTTTTTTTTCTTTTGAAGTTTCTGGTTTGACTGGTGAATAAATATTTTGCTGTTTCTAATTCAGTTTTCTTTCATTTTGTCATTCATGTTTCAAGTTTTGTTTCAGGTTGGTGAGAGCGCACTGGGTTCAGTCAAACATGTTGAATATTTAAATAGATTTAGCCGTCAGGGTGTTCTGTCACATTTGTCTGATATGAAAACAAGCATGCCTTTTGCTGTGGTCTGGCATTAACAAATTCCATACATGGAGAATAATATAATCTGTATTACCACATTGAACCTTCAGCCAAAGCTCTCTGGTTTCCTCCAAGTCTACCTCCAAATGACTTGAACTGCTTTGTAAAATTTGTTACAGTGAATTTAGTAAGTTACAATCAAATGAGGGTGTCTGCTGCGTGACTACAGCAACCATTATAGTAACATGCAAATGCATTTTTCCCTGTTGATGTCACCATGTGAAGATTCAGAATTTCCATGTGGCAGCCACCTCACCATTTTTAGCCCGTTCCATCACATCTTTGAAGTAATACTGCAAGTTATGGTTACATATTAGCAGTAGGATTGATGATCTCTAATATTTTGTTTAAGTTAACAGCACTGATAATTGCTCGTTTTATTTTGTAAAGGCATGCCTGGCTGCCATCTGTTAGTTATACTCCAAAATAAAAGCCTGGTGCTGGTTCTTATCTTTTAGTCGCGTTTGCATCCTGTTTTGAAGGAGAATTTGAAACAGTGGTGGTGTACTTGACAGTTATTTGATCTTCATCAAAGCAAGTTGATTTGATTTTATTTAAAAGAATAAAATAATTAGTTTGACTCCCCTGCACATATGCATCCTACTTGTGTAGTCCATTCTCTGCTATATATAGATATGTGTTAGCATGTGTTTGTGCATTAGCTGTACAAACACGTGTCTTCATCTGTTTGACCCAGCTCCGGTGTCATGACGTCGCAGTGTGCAGGGTTCAGTGTGTGTATGGGGGATGCAGCTGACTCTGATTACTGTTCGTGTTCGTGCTGACCTTGGCTCTGTCACAGTCGAACTAAACCTGAACATGTTGGCAAATGCAGATGCACTGATGAAATGCTGAGCTGAAACTGCAGATCCCAATGTAGCGCAGTGTAAAAGTATGTTCGAACTGTAGTGATCTGGACAAAGCCAGTGTGTCCATAGTAAAAGAGAAGAGCACAACTACAGATGTTTACCATGCGGCACCTGGGTTGTGTGGTTGCTGTTGTTCCACATTACAGAGTATGCGTTCTGCTACTGATCTGATCTAAGCGTGCTGCAAATAATGCCAAGGTTGTGGGTTCAATATCCCTATGGGCCAATATTTATTTAATTATTAACAACAGCATGTAAACACGTGGCGTGTTCTTGGGCAACA
>JAUBNQ010000013.1:19362593-19374271 GCA_032353495.1 Ctenopoma kingsleyae
GGTAGTAACATTAGCTTCAGGTTAGTACTAATTTAATGGATTACAAGACACAGACACCGAGTGTTAGTAAGCACACATACACAAAGACACACACCTGCAATGTGTTCTTACAGGGATATTCCAGTTGAGAAAATAAAAAGTTGAGAAAATGTAATGTAATGTAATGGATTACAAAACACAGAAGCACTGAGTGATTTACGTTGCCATGGTAATGGTTACACAGACACAGAGTGTTAGTAAACACACAGAGACACAGCTGCAGCTCATTAATGTGTCTACAAACAGGGAAAATAGAGGGAAGAATAGCTCCACAAAATCCTACGAGGCAAAAACAGTTGGCCATATTGGAAAAACACTTTAACAAACACACTCATATCTTTTTGTGGGGTAATTCAAAGAAATGCGGGTTTAGTGGCGATTTACAAACACAGGCCTTCTCTGATTTGGAGGAGACTTGGGAGATACATTTTAACATGGAAGTGAATGCGCTGCTTAGATGATACTCTGTCGACAGTTGACCATGCCATGCGTAAACCACAAGTCCTGTCACTGAAAGAAACATATCTGTGCAAAGAGGACAAGTTTTCCTACGTTTCTGCGTCTAATTTGTTTATGAAAGATGAAAGTTGACTGAAGAGGAGAAGAAAAGAAGCAAAAAAAGTTGATAAAAGTTGAAAACTGATCAAAAATCACCTGAAACGTAAACTGCTCAAACTCAAAAAGTATAAAAGCTGATTTAAAGTTAAAAAGATGAAAGTGTCTAGATTTGTTAAAAGTTGAAATGACTTTTCGATGATGTACGATGATGATGAAAAGAGGTAAGTTGATGGGAAGTTGAACGATGATTCTCATAGACGGCCATTCGAAAAAAAATTATTAAAAAATGAATAAGATGAAAAGTATAAAAGATGATACGATGAAAAGTAATAGCCAGCATTGACTAAAGAAGAGGCATGTTTTGAACTTTTAACGAAGTTTCTACGACGAAGCATCTAGGACGCATTAATCAGCGAAAAATGGGGCGGAATATGGGGCGCCAGTTCCCCCACAACAAGAGCAGAGAATCAACAAGTCAACAATCTTTTATTTTTGCAAGCAAGTAGACAAGCTTAGACACAATATTTCACAGAATTTGATTCTTGCAAAGAACAGTTTCTATAAATGTGATTGCTCTACTTCAAATCTGTGCAAATAAGAGAAAAAGTGCATTAGCTTGTGGATTATGTTGTTTAACAGAATTACATGTTAAGTTTCATTTACTGCAGATGTTCTTTTTAAACTATCCACTGGGAAATCTGCTGTGGAAAATATGAGTGGAGTCAGCAAAGTCGCTGGACTGCACTCAGTGGTTGTTTATGTCAAATCATGCATAGACACACAGTAACTTGTCCACACTTTATAGATAATGTCTAGACTTTAAATACAAAACAAAATCCCAAAGAAGGATAAGAAGACAGAACAGACATGTCAGACATGATATCTCAGATGTCTTCTTTATGACTCATTCATCACATAATGAAAACATAAATAATATAATTTGATTTGCTTTATAAGATGATTTGCACAATGTAACAGTTCTGAGATCCAGATGTTATTTGTTTCAGTTTATATTATACTGAGTGGTTGCATGTCGGAAGAGATGGGGTGATTTGCTTTGGCATGAGTTTAGTATCTTTGCAGTGTACCAGAGTAAACTGCTGTTAGTCTCTTTCTGCTCACTGTGTAAATTCTGACATAGAACTTCCTGGTGATGTGGCCTCTGATTCTTGTTGGACATCGAGGACTGACAATGTGTTCTTTTCAGTAACTCAGCTTTTTTAACATCTGTGGCTCAAATCTGATGAATGCATCTATTTGCTCAAGTGTTTTAAGCCTTGTTTTAAAAAGCAACTATTAGTAGTGGTGTACTGTAGTGGAGTAGTGTGCTTCCTTAGGTATTAGCAGGAAATGAATATGTTCAGGAACATAACTGAAAAGCACAGATGAAAAGTTGAAATATAACACTATCATGGCGTTGGCTTTGGAACAGTGATGACAGCATCTGTTGACAATTTTTCAGCCTTCACAATCCATTTGCACACCACAGTATGCCATCACAAGTGTGTTACTTATCAACTCCAACTGGATAGAAGCTGTACAGTGTATCATGTCAGTGTATGAGATGAGGTCTACATGTGTGTGCATGCCAATGAGAGCTTTAGATAGCAAGATACAGCTGTTTGAATATTTAACACATCTGTCCAAAAGAGTAAATTCCCACCCACAGAGAGAAAAAGACACAACTGGTGTAAATACATGAAGTCTCACCACTAATCATGAACAGTTGTTTTCAGTGAGGGTTTTGGATTTGAATAATTGTCCTCTAGTGTAATGTTATAACATGCTAACAAAATGTAAGTGGATGTGATGTGGGACGTTCAACACACTGAGTCTCACATTAACTAAAGGCGTGACAGGAAACTGTGCAAAGCCAAAATGACCAAATCAAAGTGTGAGGTTTTTCACTAATCATGGATAATAGCTGTAAATGTATCTGCAGCACTAGTCACAAAATTCTTCTATTCAGTTGTTATGGCTATGTACAGTATTTATGCTACATAAGAATTACACACAGTGCTGTAACATTACCATTTCACATCACATGTTAAATACTGTATTTTCCTCTAACACTTGGTCATTGGACTTCAAATCATGAACACTACATTACACCAACTCTCAGAAATGACTTCAAACATTTTTTTTTTTAATTATGTTTTCATCACAGTGTGATTTATGTTAAACACTTAACATTATCCTTTTTATAGTATATCCTTTAATAGTTTTATCATCAATGAACAAGATTAGCAAAGTAAGGAGGTAAAATCATAGCTGAATCTAGAACAGACAATCTTTCAGGCAGTGTCCCTTTTCTGCAAACATTCATCTAAGGGAATTGCCCTTCCATATGAACTGAGATTAATTTATGTACATTTTCACAATACTTGTGAAGGGTGAAGGAACTGTAGTTTTCTCAGTAGAATATTCATTTAAATTATTGCAATCCATAAACTTGTTAGTGCAAAATATCATTGTTGTTATTTTATGGGATTGTTAATGTATAATATAATATAATATAATATAATATAATATAAGTAAAAATAATACTACTAAAAATATCCCCAGTAGCCTGGTCAGTTAAATCAAGACATTTTGTTATACACTCCCTTTCAAAGCAATACAAATTTGATGAGTGGTGATGGATAGGCAACAGCATGGGAAGGATCCAGAGGAATTGCAATCCAAAAGAGCAGTGAGATCACACCTGTGTCCACATGTAAATAATGTTTCTTGTTAACCACATATGTTTATATTGTTAAAGTTATATGGCATATATATGTTTATCCTCGAACCTGCTAAGTTTATACTGTACTTGGTGTTTACACTTTGTCAACTGTTTGACTGCAATTTCGCTTGTAGTAAACTTGCAGATGTTTGACTTTGTACTTCAAATATCAACCAACCAGTTTGTATGCTGAAGGTAGATCTCCACATCCACTTCAGGGCCCAGTTTACAGTAGTAGTAAAACTGTAGTGCAGTTATACAGTATGTCTTTTCAAACTGTTGAAGCCAAGACCTTCTTCTGGGAGCTCAATGTCACAAAGCCACAGGTGGCAGCAATGTTAACTAACAATGAGTTAGATTAATTACCTGACGTGTTACATCTGGAGCAGCAAGGAGCTCATAACATGGATGAACTTGACATTTAAGGCTCAGTTGCATTCCCACTCTGCCTCTTTTGGAGTGGAAGCACATGAAATGATAACTACACCTTCAAGTTCTGAGAAAAGCCTATCTTTTTTTTCATAGCTCCACAGAAGATAGTGTGTTTATGGTTTACCCTCCATATGACTCATTTATTTCACATGAAATGAATTAAAACTGTAATGAAACGCTGTCATCAGGTCAGTTTGCTGATTAAGCTATAAATCCTACTAATCAGTCAATAGAAATACAAGGCATATATTTTGATTATTTATCTGTCACATATTTAGACTGTCAGGACTGAAAAATCTGTGCAGATGTTATTTTAGTTATTTAAGTTTACAGTCATCTTTTTCTGATCAATCACAGCATTTATTCTGTAAAAGAATCAATCTTCACAGTGAAAACTCAGATTAATGAATCTAAATATTTCAAAGTAAATAAAAGAGGAAACACTTCTACTAAATGTGCTGTTGTGGATCCAACACCTGAACCAATCAGCTCTTAGATCAGGTGAGAGTAGGCATTTACCCGTCATGCCCTGAGGTTTTGCAGTTGCTGGAGACCAACTGTAGTGCCTTGCTCCAGAATCTGCGACCACCTTGATCTCACGGGGTTATTGTTGCCTACATATGAATGACGTCAGAGCGAGTTGGCGTCAAGTTGGACAGAAAACTAACTAACTGGCATGCACTGCGCGCCGATCACTGGTGATCGAATCTCCACAGGACTAAACCTAAGCCTAATAGGTTGATTCAAGGTGAGCAAGTCAGAGTTTCATGAGTCTGAGTTTTCACTGTGAAGATTGATTCTTTTACAGAATAAATGCTGTGACTTATCAGAAAAGCAGATTTTATCTTAAACTAGACTGTTAAATTACAGATTACTTTCAGATTACTAAAACAACATCTGCACAGATGTTTCAGCCCTGACAGTGTAAATATGTGACAGATAAATAATCAAAATGTCTACCTTATGTTTCTATTGACTGATTAATGTTTTAATTAATAGTTTAATCAGCAAACTGGCATGATGACAGTGTTTCATTATAATTTTAACTAACTTCATATGAAATAAGTTAGTCATATGGAGATTAAACCATAAATACACCATCTCCTTTGTAGCTTTTTAACAACAAACAGGGATCAGCAGGGATTTTGAAATTTCATATAACCAGTAACAGAGGAGTGTAAATCTACTAGGAATAGTGAGAGTAGTAGGGAACTAGTGTGAAAGGGGAAAGAGCACTCTTAGAATAGAGGGTTAGTGGACTGATCAATCACAGTCACCAGAAGGGGCAACTGTGGCTCAGTTAGCCATTCGTCCATGAATGGCTACATGTTGAAGTGTCCTTGCACAAGACAGAGAAACCCCTCAGTAGCGCCATCATTCTTGTGCAGCTGTCCAACAAGAAAATCCCCATGGGGATCAACAAAGTATGTCATCATTATCAATCATATACTGTATAGAATGATGAGATGGTGATGAGGATTAGTGATACCAGATGGCAGTAATCCAACTTCAGGATGCCAATTGAAAAATATTAATGAAGAAGAAGAAGACAGGAAGAAGAAGTCAGGCAGTGGAAAACATGGCTAATCAAACAGTTCCAATAAGCACTGCCAATCTTCTGCTCCACACTCCAGTCCACCAGGTGCATTGAATGGCTTGGATTAGAAAAAAAAATGTGTGACTCAAACTCAGAGATAGGTAAGTGCGGCTCAATGGAAAAGCTATAAACTAACATGAACCGTATGTGTGTTGCTTTATTATGCCTGTTATTATGTCTGTTAAGATATCGTAGTACAAGAACATGGGATTGTTAAGATTGAAGTTTGAACTTGAGGACTGAGTTCCTAAAGCTTCACGAGTTCACAAGTTGATCCAACTCAGTGTATATACTGTATATGAACATCTACAATGTCAAACGTTCTACATTAATTGTAATTTGATGTGCAATCTTAAGTTTCAACAAGGTGCTTAGTAAACTGGTGATTAACTGAAATTATGTTACTGATTGTTAACATTATTGTGTATTTCCAGTTTGTGATATTTTGTGCTTTTACTCTACTACATTTTATTGACAAATATACTTTTTACTCCACTGCATGTATTCAGCAGGTGTAGTTAGTGGCATACACCTCAAGAAGTAAATAAAATAATATTTGTTTTTATTCTCAAAGACAGGCTTGTCCAGCATTATATGAACTGAACGAGTCTTCTGTCTAGTGCCAGGAGTGGGTCAGGATGCTGTGGTGTCTCAGGGGGAGGGAGAACATTATGTTTCATGGTGATATACTACAATGTTGAGTGAAGTGCTAGTGTAGTGTTTATTCACACCAAAAGACCATAGAGCTTTGTAAAATAATGGAAATATAAATTTTAAAGTATGTTTCGCACAATAAACTGAAATGTGCGTAAGAGTAGTTATAGATTCTATTCTTACTAAAGAACAAATCCCAAAAAAGAAAACACTGTTGAATGTCAGAATCTTCATTAAAACAGCATAAATTGGGTTTATAAAGAAATTTCTTCTTTTGATGAAGATGTCACTTCCCCCAAGCCTTAGGAACTGAAGTTTACAGATGGAAAATATTTGGTGCCTCAAGTGGCTCATATAACCATGCTGGTTATATGCTGGCTATCATGGAATACTGGCTTGGTGTTTGGCCTGGTTGCTTTCTGACATGGAGATGCAGAAGGGAAATGCTTATTTGAAATGCTTTGTGGCTCTCTTTTACTGCTTAGCATGTGATGCTGCTACCATGCTGGCAAGCTTGTTGTGCGGTTAAACTGCTTGTTAACATGAGGGACCAGGACATGATTAACTGATTAATTTGATATTTGGTATTAGATTGGAGACCAAAGGCCAGGTGAGCAGGCCTGACGAAATTGCTTGTCCAATTGTGTTGGTCCAGCCCTTGTAGTTTAACCAGTGTAAGGCTGGGTCATGTCATTGACCCTTTGCTGCATTGAGGTAACTATTAACAGCATTACCAGAGGTAGAGGAATAATAGCTTGACTGTTGAGTGGCACATTAATCTGTGTATTCATAACTGTTCTTTTGTACAAGACTTAATTCAAAACAAGAAAGAAAAGAATGAGTTGCTCATGTTTATTAGAAAGTCTAGTTCATTTTTATTTCCTCTATATGCAGAAGAAACACAAATTTCAGTAAAAATCGAATGAAACAAAACTAAAAACAGCTTGACAAGTACATTCCATTTCTCAATACCTGGAAGTCGTGTGTTTGAGCAGTGGATCCAGAAGTGCGCTTAATGTTACACTAATGTTTTTGCATCTGAGCTGTTGTCATTTAACATACAATACTTGTGTAAACATTGCTGTGGATTTTGTGACTGCAAAATAGTTAAGGAATGATTCCACAGGGATCATGTGTGATCATGTGTGAGTTAGAAAATAATATAAATCAATAAAAGCTAATGTTGCTATGTGAATGTGGAATGTAAAAAGAAAACATAATATAAAAAAAGATTACTACACTGAATAATGCAGGACCTGCATGATATGATTTATTGTTCACCTCTGTCCAAGATATTCATATATGATCCTTACTTAATTATCAAACTGCATTTTGAAAACTATGATAATTCATGATGTTCCAGAAAACTTGGCTTTATGAAACTGAATGCACAACTCCATCTGTAAAACAAACATATTATGTAGCACCAGTAGGTTAAAACTAATCATGCAGCAAATTGTGTTGCCTTCCTTCTTGTTGTGTAATCACTACTTCAAGAAATTTGGGGATAAAGTTCCTTATTGTGGAATCCAGTGCAGTCACCATTGCTTTGGCATTGCATCCTAACAGTATGGCCATTTTGGATGGTTCTCCTCAGAATCCCCTAAACAGAGGTAAAACCGGCCATGTTTGTCACTCCTGTCCTATGTTCTTATTGCAGTGATGACTCCTTGTTTGATGGGTGCTATTGGAAAAACAAAAGAATAGTTAGTCACTTAGTCTTTGTGCATATTTAGACTGTCCACCAAAAGACAATTAATAATAATGTTGCAGAAAAGTATGGAAGCACATAACATTTATTGGAAAACAATGTTTGAACTGAATGTATACTGAACCAGTTCATATTTGTGGACCAGTTTTCTTTACTGAAAAAGCTATACCTTAGCACAATTCATAGCAATGACTATTGATACCACAATATTAATATTAGGGCAGGATAGGTACCTGGTTTTCCACAGGCCTGCACACACTGCTCATATGTGTCAAAGCGATTCTGGTTTCCACTGCAGCCACCATACCAGAAACGTGCACAGCTCTTACTGGGGGCGTCATAGTGCCACTTGAGAACAAATTTGGCACAAGTGCCTTCTTCTTTAGGAAGCTGGCAAATGTCCACAGTTGTTAAAGCGGCTGTGAGGAAGAATAACAATGAAAAGTATGAGAACACATGCAACTAAAAGGATTTCACAGCCCATTTGAATGACAGGGCTGAATGGTTTAATTTTAATTTGTAATTTAGATTAGATATATGAACAACAAGTAGTGTTATGATTCTTTGTAATTATCATTACACCTAATAACTAACAGCTTCTTTTGTTAGTGACCTGTTTGCGTTGTGGAATATAACCAGTACAATGCATTTAAATGTTTCAAGAAAGAACAAAAGCGCTTCTTTCAAAGCAGATTTTTATTCTTCCACAATTAACAAGTGACATAGTGCATTTGGTTTAGTGCAGACTTTGTATTAATGGAAGTCGATTCCAATGGTGGCAAGGCACTGACAAATTGTAGTTGCTTTGTATGAGGGCTGCTGCCAAAGAAAACAATGAGCCAGAGCTTTCCATTAATTTCTCTGTGGTTATGACTTGATTTGCCTCTGTGATGAAAGTATTTTTCCATACTTGGCTTTTTACATCTTCCGCAAGCCATCTTGATCATCAGTGGAGGACATGAGTGGTTTTCAATTGAACACAAAGGAGCACAGTTTGTGAAAACTGAATTATGTAACTGTGATATAACACTAGATGCAACACTAGAGACCTGACGTTCCGATATACACCCAACATTTTGAGTTTTCTGAAAAGGTCTTATCCATGAAGGAAGCATATTATTTTCTTTTATATTCACCAGCATTTGCATTGCAACCAGATCTGGTGACAGTCATGTAACAGAGTTAAAGGAAAGGAACAGTAACATAATCTGCATATAGCACAGCAAATTGTTGAATTGAGATATATTCTGAGATCTTACCAGGAGCTGGGAGGATCTTCACCTGTTCAACCTGCTGCACATTTGGCTGAGGTTCTGGCACTGTGGAAACATATAAATGTGGTTTCATCTTAAAGGAACACATTTTTAACAGTTGCTGAAAAACTATGAGGAAGGTTTCAGTGATGTCAGCGATGAAGTGCAAAGTGGATAGAAATTATTAGAGACATTTACACTAAAGTAATCCTCTTTTAGATCACAAATTATTGAAAACATTCCTGTCTGGCCATGCAATCAACATGTGATCAGGTAAAAAGTAAGCATTACAAAATTATAAAATTACATGAATGAAAGCAACTTTAGTGTATGTTACTTGTGTGTATTTTTTATTTAACATTAGATGAGCTCCACCCACCTAAATTACCTTTTCTATAGCTGTGAAGCTTTCACATGTGCAGCAGTGGCAGGTTAACCATCAATATTCACTATAAAATTACAAAATTTGCTTTTTGAAATTAGAGTTGATGCATAGTACACTTTTTCTACCAGCTACAATAGTCACAAGCAGATATGTGGAAAAACTAGTTTCTGATGGAAGTTCCAGTCCCAAACAAGTATTTTTCTAAAGTAACCTGCAAACCCATATTGTTAATTTATGACTTATGACAACTTAATGACATGCCCTTAACCTCTTGACATAAAGTTACTACTTTAGGTAGCTAGTTAGTCAGGCATGCTTTTAAGTTTGCAGCTTTGAGATGCACATACCCTTCTGTTCTTTTGACTATGGAAAGCTGTTTAAAAAGACTCCAATGTGAGTCTCATGCACACGTGTTTTTGCAAGTGGTGACATCCCAAGCCCCAGAGGCAGGACAGTCACTATTATGAAGTGGTGTTTAGCAAATGGTCCATTGTAGGTTTTGAATCTGAGGTTGAAGCTTATAATATTCTGAGGGAATGCACTGCTGTCTGGTGTGGTGGCACATTCTAATGCAGAGAGCCTGTCAGCAACAACCACTTACCTGACCTCATGCAGTTTTTCAAGCAGAGGGTCTCAGTGTCGAACCTATTTTCATTGCCTCCACAACCTCCATACCAGAACTGTGTACAGATCCCGTTCTTTCTGTCAAAGAACCACTTAGCCTGATAGTCTTTGCACGGCATTCCAGGGTCATAGTCAAGTGAACATGGGTCTGCCAATTCATTAACTAGAACATGCAAAAAACAACAGCAGTGATGAAAGACAGACAGAGAGAGAGGATGAGTTTATGTTCAAATTAAATGTACTTTAAATAAATGGCATCAGGCATATAGCAGTTACTGTGTGATGTTAAAATGCTGCTGGCAACATAAACTTATATATGAAGATCACAGATGTTGAATAAGGCTCTAATGCGGTCAATGTTTAGTATTGATGTGGTTCATTGTTACAAAAGAAAGAAACGGCATTCAGCATGGCATTATATTCATACAAGAGGTGAGTCTAATCACAGTATTATATATAGTACATTTGAAAATTAAGTTGTTAGTAGAATGAAAGTTGATGAAGTATAATTTTCTGCAGGTCAACTGAAAAGTTAGTTATAACTACAGCTATTGTTAAATGTTAGTTCAGTTTAGTCATCTAAGATTTGCATGACTGTACAGTCTGCAGGTTAGGGTCCACTGCCCTGCTTTTTTTCCAACTATCCCTGCCCTATCCACTGCTGATTGCCTGGATCAGGTGTGTTCAGTCAATAATAGATAGATGGAAAAGAAGCAGGGCAGTGGGCCTCGAGGACCAGGTTTGGGAAAGCATGGCTATTCTTATCATTATGACTGAATGACAGAAAGGTAAGTGAAAAGCATAGCTCTTCTTTACCCTTAGAGTCAGTAAAGATGTTCTTATGTCAAAGTTATGCCATACGTTTTGTGCCTTCAGAAGCTGTAGCGGCTGAACATGTTCCTGAAACATTCCTGAAACAAATATGTGCTCTGCAACCCTCCCCAGTGTTCTTATTTCCCAGCTAAACAAAGTTACTCTGATATCACAACCTCAGCTGTTTGGCTTGTCAAAACAAATTATGTAGAAATTCAACAAACCAAGACTTTATCAGTTTTAGTAGCATTTGTTTCAATTGTTACATTTGTGCTTCAAGAACAGCTCATTACTTAACTCACTTTGGTTCCCATTTGCAGTGCACTCTTGTTCTGACATATAGCTGATGAGCTCAGACATCAGCAGAAGTAATATAAAAACAAAACTACTTCCTATTTCCCAGGAATGAGCTCAAAGTCATATTCACAGACTTAGTATAAACACTTTAAGCTTTATATTAAAAGCACAAGGTACTAGAGTTTCATAAAACTTTATGGATATGTGCCCATACGCACAATAGAAACTTAAACACATACGGTATGAATGCACATGCAGTCACTCACCAGTTTCAGGTTTTTCCAGTGGTGTTGTATTTACAGCAACAGCGCTTTGGATTATTGGTTTATGCTCTGCTGTTTCTGTCATATGAAACAAACAATTGTTCAGCAAATTGTGTGTGAGCTAATTCAGGCAAAACAAACTTTCTGAGTGTTTCTATATTTATTTCTGGTTTTTATTTCACTTTAGCTTAACTTTAAATAATTAATTGGTTTATTTATTAATAAATGACACAATAAATATTATATAATAAACATACAGTATAGGCCAAAAGTTTGGACACACCTTCTCATTCAATGTGTTTTCTTTATTTTCATGTCCATTTTTAT
>JAUBNQ010000013.1:19374371-19393683 GCA_032353495.1 Ctenopoma kingsleyae
TCATAGTTTTGATGCCTTCTGTGAGAATCTACCAATGGTTTCATGGTCATGAAAATAAAGAAAACACATTGAATTGGTCCAAACTTTTGGCCTGTACTGTACATGGATTACATATTGTCACTCCCTGTTTTCTAAATTGGTATATGTTTGCAGGAAGTGACAAGGTCAGACCCTAGAGGCTGAATATAAACTCTGCACAGCTCCATTCATGTATGAATAAATCCATTTTATATGATTTGGATGAAGGTAGTAATGAACTACAAAGCGATTACGTTTTGTTTTTTTTAAAGACCATTGTGACTGGAAAAGAAAAACATACAATTACACTCAGTTTACTCAGTTACAATAAACAGCTGCAAGGCGAAGGGCAAAATGTTATTATCAGGAGGTACTAATCAAGATAAAACAAACCCACACATTTGGTATATTGTAATTATGTAGCAGAGAAAAAAAATGTTTATTGCTTTTTAGGATATTATGTAATCTGTTGGGACAAAAAGACACTAACCAACACTAACAACAAATTTGTGTTCATGGATGGACTTACTGGTTGAGATGATGCCTTTACGGGTGGAGACAATGTGACCATCTGAAGTGTGGGCAGTGACCACAGCATGATATGTTTGAGCGCTTTCTAAGTTGTCCACTGAAATCTCGTTGCCTGACACATTGGTCTTCAGTACTGGGACATGGTCTTGTAACCGTGTCACAGCTACCTCAAAGTAGACGAACAGCTTGGGGTCTGGGTTGCTCCAACGCAATTTCAAGCTGCTGGAGGTGATGTTAGAGACTTGTAACTCATCTGTATCTTAGGGGATAAGACATACAGGTGTTATGGCAGGATAATGCAAAATATAATCACAGAAAACAAGCGTAGATCAGCAGCAACTGTACTTTTTAATCTGGGAATAATTTAATATTAATAATTTAATAATTTTTCTTTTGTGAAGAGTGAGCAATGGTGCACACTGTTTAATAATGACCAGTCAGCATGGCCAAGTTAAGCTGCAGAAGAAGTACAGAAACAACCAGTCTAAACCCTTACAAACTGTTCATATCAGGTGCCTCCACAGTATGGTCCCGGTCAATTTTGACCCGGTCCAAGAAAACCCTCATAAAAAGTATCTATACCAAATTTTGAACTACAGATCTGTTTAGAAAATATATATAGCCTATCTGACATTAATAAATTCAATATTAATCCTTAATTTATTATTTAGACACCACAAAAATGTACTTTCTTTAGGTTGTACATCACTCGAAAAAATCTTTATTACACTTTATTGTGTTCTGTTTTACCTAAGACATGAAAACTTCACAGCCATGATTTATATTTATTTTAGAAAAGCTGCCTGCTCCTCTTCCTCAGAATAATCTTCATCAGATTGGTTGTAACCAGAGTTTTCCTCTATGTTGTCTTCCTGTTCTGACAGATGCCCCTCCAAATCACTATTAGCTTCCTCATTGTGGAAGATCTGGTCAAAGGCCTCTTGAATACTAAGTTTTGCTGCCAAAACCTCTGTACCTCTGTCACCGAAAGGGCAGCTCAGGTACCTTTTTTATAATCTTTATCTTTTTTATAGATAAGACACACACAGAAACATACAGTTTATAATTTGTCTAATTTTAGGTTATGCCATTACTTTGCAGGTGCAGTAGTTGTATTACAGGTGCTGTAGTTACATTGCAGGTGCAGTTGTTACAAGTGTACCTGCACCTGGTCTGCCCACACACACACACACACACACACACACACACACACACACACACACACTCGCACATACACACACAAAAACTGATTCTAATTTTTTTTAGATTATGTTGTTACATTGCAGGAGTAGGTGCAGGTGCAAGTGTCTGTGTCAAGGCACCCTCTGACCTCTGTATGACACTTCCTTATGTGCACCATATATGACCACTCCTATTCGATACTATTTTACTGTTTACGGTTTCGAGGCTCCCCCATGACCCTTCAAAGACCAGCAGGTGTCTGTCCCTGCGTGAACCTGGGTCACCTCTGTCACCACTGTCCCATAAAAAAACATACACAGACATAGAATACACAGTTTCAAGATTCCCTAGAACAGGGTTAGGTAACCCTGGTCTTAGAGAGCCGCAGCCCTGCACCTACAGTTTCTGATTGGCTGAACACACCTGATCCAGGTTATTATCAGAAAGGCCAGGGATAGTTGGTAAACAAGCAGGACAGTGGATCTCTAAGACCAGGGTTGCCTATCCATGCCCTAGAATAACCATTTTCCTTGATTTGACCCACACTACTGGATCCAGGTCAAATTTGACCCGGAACAGCCTCAATGTGTAAAATTTTGTAGCACCTGTGCAAAAGTATAAAATTTTAAAATATTTTAATTTTTGCGTATTTTGGGTCACTTTAGGGAAAGTCATCAAATTTCAGGTTAAAAGAATGACATTTAGGGTATTTTTATTGCTGTCAAATGTCAAAATGGGTCAATTTTGACCCAAACAGTAAGTAAGGGTTAAATCAAACAGCACTTACACAGATATTGCCTGTATAACTATTTTGATTTTATTTTATTACATCCACAGTCTTACCATGGGGCTTTCTTTGGTGGACTTCTTGATGAGTCTCATGATGTTTCTGATGTTTCCTTAATATAGAAATATATAATATATATATATATATACATACAGAAATGTACCACAAAATAGTAAATTAAACCACCAGCATTTCCCACAAATTAATATTGAACAGTGGCATAAAGATAGTATATTTGACAAAACTTACTCCTTTTGCTGTGATGATGTGAAAGGTTTTTTTAGTGGTTGGTCACCCTGGAACCACTTGCAATTTTTGGAGACTTCAGGAGACATGTTGAAGACCTTTTCAACTGAAAAGAAAAGTAAGTAAAAAGTAAAAACACAGTGCCCGACTCACATGGACTTAGCAGTTTCAATTCATGGCCTTAGGATACAGTATGTCATTTTTATTATTTCATCTCTGAAGCTCTGGGCAGAGCAGGGAAGTGCTGTGTCAAGCAGAGAGGATTCATTTCAAGCGTCAAGCTTTCAAGCTACATATCGTATCTTTCCAAAACAGAAAACATAAAAGGAACAATAAAGTATTCAAATTGATTCACTGACACTGACATCTGTCTTCAACTTACTGCTGATATACTTTGGCAGAAGCTGGCCAAATGTCTGGATGTGTTTGTCATAAAAGTGTGAGATGCTGTCCATCCTCTTGAAGAAGACATCTGATGGCTCACTCGCCATGCGTGACAAGACACGAGTATCCCCAGCACTCAACTTGTCACCCACACCCATGATGACCAGGAAGAAACCATTGCACTTGACCTCAGTAGCAATACGCACCAGCTGCTCCTCTTCTTCTTCCACACTTCCTGTCACAAAAAGTATCAGTACTTTTCTGTCACGTTGGAGTGGTGCCTTTTGAAACACCTGCTCCACTGTTGATTCAATAGCCTCTGCCAGTGCTCGACCGCCCTCTAACTGTGGTGTCTTCTCTAGTAGGAATTTGACAATATTCTGAGATGACTGGTGCTCAGTCAGCCCAAAATCCACAAGGATGGGAGAACCTGTTTTGTTGTGGAGGAACTCATAAGGTGCTTGCTGGATCACCGCCACTCTGGCGTGGTGACTGGATGATGCTGGAGTTGAAGACACTTCTAGATGTTCCACTATGTGTGCTATGTAGCGTTTAATTTCTGTAAAGACAGCTGGGTAGGTAGACTCAGAGCTGTCCAAGACAAAAGCTATGTCGATGTCCACATCTGTGGTGAAAGATCGCTTATCTCGACCAGCAGATGAGGGCACGTAGTCACAGGTTTGGTCCGGAGAACAGATGTCTAAAATGAAAAAATGTGTAATGTAACGTTATGTGATCATTCAGCTTCTTTTAGTTGTTATTCTTTTGTACAATAAATTATGAGTAAAGTAAAAATAAATTTCCAATTTTATTATCTATTCTCTCGAAAGGAAATAGAATTTTTGGCATCACCAGGCAACAAACCTGGATAAAAACTCTTCAAGGCAATCTTGAAATTTATATTTGTCAGCCATAACAATAAACAATAAAACCTAGCTGTTATAAAATGCACAAACACAGAGCTCTTACCTAGGCAAACATGGCAGTTCATCACTTTTTGGATAACTGAATTGTACTGTGCACTTCCTGCATTGGGAAGGACAATAACTTGGCCCAGTGCTGTGTTGTTGAACTAGTACAGAAAGAGAAGAAAAACTTTTTTTTTTTTAAATATAAATATGCAAATTAAAACAAATATGCCTTATACACTGATGTGAAAGTTTACTTTTTTATACACTGCCTGATTGGTTTATTCTTTTTTACCTGCAGTGCTCTGCTCAGTGCTCTGTCATCACGGTTTACCAAAAATAGAGTGGCAATTCCAGCATCATGGAGGCGGAGGGCTGCGTTAGTAAGTGCTTGTGCCTGACCGGCTTCCCCACCTACAAAGAAAATGGCCACCTTCCTCATGAGGAAGCCACTACGTACTCTCTTAAAGGTGTTCTGGGCCACAAAAGTCATGGCCGTACTCAAACTACGTTGCATCCTTGTCGTCGGGATCTGTAGTCCGTCAACACGCTGCACCAGAGCACGTTTCTTCATTGCTTCAGCAAATCGAACTTCCGTGATAACTTTGTTGTTGTACAGGGTCACAGCAACACGAGCTCCTCTTGGACAGTTGCTCTCTGAAATTGTGATGTCTCTGATTATGCGCAAGACTGTGTTACGTGCATTGTTGAAGAATTGGCTTTGAACTCCCTGAGAGATGTCAAGGGCGAAGGCCAGCTCAGTGGGGTAGAGTGGACATTCCTGCTGACCTAATAGTATACACATAGAGATTTTATTCTCTGTATAGTAGTAAATGTGGTATATACACAGTAATTGAAACAATTACAATCTAATGAAAACTATTTTTTGTACTTACCATAACAGCAAGCTGGTAGAGAAAAAGACACAAAATGTGTTAAAACACGTAGAACACAACACATGAACATCACTACTTTTCAACATCTTAAAATGACACTGTTGATAGATATTAAATCGTACTCACGACAGTTTTCTCGTATCTTCTTAACGAGGTCACATTGCTGTAGGGACAAAGGTGTTTGTAAACAAAAATTCTGAAATAAATTTACCCTCAAAATGTATTCTGCTTTGTTCATTCAGTAGAATTTGATACATATAAATAATTGCCTACCACAACACCTGGTCCTCTTGGCCCTTTCTGACCCTGTTGAAGCAAAGACAGTTGTGTTAAGAGCTGATGGTTAAAGATACACAAAAGATACACAAAAAATACACAAAAAACAAAAACTTTTGTATTATAAATATATACACTACCAGTCAAAGGTTTGGACACACATAGGCTTTACCATTTTTTCCATGAAAAGATGCATGTCTTCAGCTGTGTTACCATCATTGCAAAATGGTTTTACAATGATCAGTTATCCTCTTAATATAATAAACTTACATTAGCAAACATAATGTACTATTGGAAGACAATACTAATGTTTGACGATTATAGGCCTCTGTATGTTTATGTAAATATTCTTTTAAAAGACAGTTTTATTATTTACAATGTCTACACTGTATTTCAGATTAGAATTTGATGTTAAATAATCTGCTTATATTTCAGAAACATAGTCATTTCTGTATGTGTTCAAACTTTTGACTGGTAGTGTATATCAAAATAATTTTTTTAAAAATATACAAGTCCAAGAAAAGTCACAAGCATTAGCAGACCATTGAAGATAGTAGAAATTGTAACATGTAACATGTTCCGTTATGGTGGGGACATGACAGTTCTATGAATTTACATAGTCCATAAACAAAGTGTATAATTGTAAGTTGCTCACATATGGGCCAGGATATCCGGCCTCTCCTTTCTGTCCTGGTGGACCGGTGTCTGACGACACACCCTTGAAAAAATTAAGAGAGAGAGAAAATATTTCGTTCTTAAAGATATTCATCAAAATAACTTGGCCTGAAAATTGACAACATTAATGTGCTTGCTCATGCAACTAATTCACTGCAAAGAATGTATAATATCTGTTTTAAATCAAAACTTCAAAACTAGTCCTCTAGTTTATCACAACAAATATGTGTCCAATACTGCTGTTTAACAAGGTGACTGAGTGTTGGAGGAGATCACCTAGTAAAACCACACATATACTAATACTATACTAACACACAAATGCTAATAAAAACTTACCCTCTGTCCACGATTTCCTTTGGGTCCAGGTCCACCCTTAGTTCCAGGTGCACCAGCTGCTCCCTGTTTTAATGGAAGTACAGCTGTCAAGGGACTAACATCAAAAGGTAGGCACAGTGGCCACACTGTACAATGCATCATTAGATTTGAAATCCTCAATTTATTTTTTGTATAGAATAGTATATATAGAATAGTGTATAGATAGTCAGTGTTTCTCTTTACCTTTGGTCCTGGGAATCCTGGAAAGCCTTCATCACCCTGAAGAGAGAAATGCATCCATACATAATTTGTGCAATAGTTGACCCATTAAAGGTGTGTATGGTTATATATACAGTACCATGAAATGTGTAACAGTGGTTTATAGATA
Source organism: Ctenopoma kingsleyae (assembly GCA_032353495.1). Taxonomy (NCBI): domain Eukaryota; kingdom Metazoa; phylum Chordata; class Actinopteri; order Anabantiformes; family Anabantidae; genus Ctenopoma; species Ctenopoma kingsleyae. The sequence goes on from JAUBNQ010000013.1 coordinate 19,380,978, forward strand.
ACATTGGGGAATTGTCCACTGTACTTGTTACTATTCAGAGCTATATAGTGTGCTCTTAGGACTTTAGACATCTATTAGAAACAAACATTAGAATTGTTATGTATATCACAGTACAATGGATCACAAATCACTTGCCTTTCTTCCATTGGGCCCTGGGACACCAAACCCATCCCTACCATCTTCACCCTATGAGGAAAACATTGAGAAAATTGCTTAACCAATATGTTTTCTGAATGCTTATTAAGTTAACAACAAAAACTGTAATCTCAACTGTGTAACAATCTGGTTCTGCATTGTGTGTGTGTATGGGGGGGGGGCTAATTTTTCATCACTTTTTTATCATAATGCATATAAAGAAAATGCAGTTTCATTCTTACAGGCTCTCCACGGGGGCCAAGTGGTCCAACAACACCCTTAGGTCCTGGGTCACCTGGCTCTCCCTACAAGCCACAATGCAGAGAATCAGACACATACAATAATACTCAGAGGACATTCAAAAACGATGCCAAAACTTTAAATTAGGAATGAAATATTTCTTTAAAGTGCTGGGTCTGTTTCTATACATTTAATAAAATTCAGATGTGCTCTTTGCATGTAGGGTCTTGATGTTTTCTTATAACTCAGTTATATTTGTTCAGACATATTACATGCGTAATGTGAGATACAGTAGACTTAGACCAGTGAGTTTATGAATGAAACAGATCTGCTATGGAAGAATATGCGCCACACCGCACTGTGTTCCACTTAGTACCTTGCGACCAGGAGCTCCTCTTCTACCCTTTTCTCCAGCAGGACCTGGTCTACCCCCGGGACCCTAAATAATAAAACACAAGGACACTGAAGATAAGTTTACTTTCTTACAGACATAGATTAAAAAATATATTGTTTTTAAAATAAACTCATCAGATTTACTCACTCTGGGTCCAGGGTTTCCATCTTCTCCTCTGGGACCTGGAGTACCAATTGGTCCAGAAGGACCCTTAAAAAAGACAAACCAAACATTGAACAACACTTTTTGGACATGATGATGTACAGCTGGACACATATTTCTAGAGTCCAGTCACAACAATTTGTCATATCGCTAATGCAGCTAAAAACGTATTAACAGAAATTACATTTACTATCATGCATGTTAGATTAGTATGAATCACAAACTTACTCTAGATCCTCCAATACCAGGCTCTCCCTGTACACCATCCGCTCCTGGCCTCCCAGGATTTCCCTTTAATCACATTAAAGCACCAAAATGTTAGTTACATTGACATTTCAAGAGTCACTGCAATAAAGATGAATAAATGCAAAAGGAGTAAATACAGTAAATGTTTGTTATCACCAAAAATGGACTTACAGGTGATCCAGGGGAACCTCTTCTGCCATCACCTCCCTAGTGAAGTATGAGTGGAATTAAGTCTTGGTTAACAACAGCTAATTCTTAGTTACTCTTAGTTAACTCTCTAGTTACAACAGTGCAATCAGTATTCTGCAAAGATTATGAATATATGACAAACATTTTTTACCAGTCTTCCACGTTCACCAGGGGCTCCCTTCTCTCCATCCTCACCAGGCTCTCCCTATGATTTCAAAACAAATATCACAGTAAAACAAATACACTCAAATGCAGTGTTATGTATATAATATTAAGCTGCTAAACTCCCAAAAATAGACTAGAAGAATAAGATTCACAGTGTGTTGGCAGGATGTGTTTCCTATAGAAATACAGTATGTACTGTGGGGCATTACCGGCGGACCAGCATCTCCTGGGTCTCCTTTAGGTCCTGCTTGGTTGTTGTCTTGTCCACTTGTACCCTTTAGACATGAGATGATGATTAGGGATGTAACATTTTCGATTTTGGTTACATTTAAACGCACAAATCCTAAATCTATCTGACCAAGAATGCATTCTTGTTTTAACATACTGCCTGAAGGGCAATGGTCAGGAGGAGAATTTAACACAAACATGTACTTCATGATTTCATACAGAATATTTTACCGTGGGCCACTGTTGAAAACTTAGTTGAAGGGCATTAGAGCAGTGTACATTAAAGAAAAGCTGTAACTTGATGACTAAGTCAAAGCTGGTCTAGGAATTCTTACACTCTCATGTGTGTGCATACAAATTGATATATGTAATATTACTCTATAACAAGCCTAGATCAGGTGTGTAGCACAATATGTCAGTTTATAGATGTGTGTAAATTTGGAAAATACAGTAAATTGCAATATAACCAGGTTCTACAATACTCACAGGGTCTCCTCTGATTCCAACCTCTCCTCTATCTCCTGATTGTCCTTTGGCACCTTTAGGACCCTAATACCAATAAATATATTTAATGAGCATTCCCCAGCCTTAGCCATGAGATAAACATGTTTGGAAAAATTAAAATAAAGTCACTCACTCTTCTACCAGGGTTTCCTCTGTCTCCTGGGGGTCCAGCCACTCCACTTTTGCCCTGAAAAGATATGATACATACCATGTCAAATAAAGCTGACAGGTATGTGTAAACCAACTCATCTTTGCCACAAGAAAACATTGATGGAACTGAATTGCCACACCATTAATACAATAACTATAATAATATACATATGATTCTATATAATGTACTGCATTTAAAAATGGACTCAATGTAAAAATCAAATATAACAAACACATACCTCTTCTCCATTAATGCCATCTAGCCCAATTTCTCCAGATTCACCCTGCAACATGGTAGCAGTTGTTTGGGTAATCAGTGCTTTTTCCCTTTTTCAGTTTTATCTAATAATGAAAGTTCTTTTTTTTTTTTAAACTCACATTTTCTCCTGAGTACCCACGAGAGCCCTAAAAAGAAGAAAGAAATAGTGTTTACAGCATTATATTAATTAGAAACTTTATTCACGGTTTAAACAAACCAAGACAGCTTACATGTTAAAGTTAATATCAAATCAATTACCTTGACACCTCTTTGTCCAGGACATCCCTGGAAACCCTGGGTTCCATTCACACCAGGAGGACCTCTCTCTCCCTATGATTACAGAAGAAAGATGATAAAATACTCTTATAATGTACAGGAGGGATGATATCTGAAGGAACACAAAATTTCAAACAAGAAACAATAAAAAAACAACCAAAAACATGATTAAGTGAAAAAATATTGATTGTGACTACATACATAAATAAGACATTCAAACTTACAGGTCCACCCTCATCTCCAGGATGCCCTTGGCTTCCTAGTAATCCTGGACTACCCTGAAAGACAAAATATCCAAAACTGAGCTTGTGATTAAAAAAAATAATTCTAGTATGATTGAAGGGCTTTGAAAGGAAAGGCCTTTTTATTTTTGGAAGTGCATAGGAAAAAAAAAAAAGTTTTTTTTGACATTGGATACCTTTGACCCTGCAAGTCCAATTGCACCTCGGTCTCCTCTGGTGCCAGTACATTTGCATGGAACTGAACAGCACTCCCTTTCTGCAATATTGTCCTATGCAGCAAAGAATTATTTTTTTACAATTTCAAATTCAAAATTCTTTTATATAGGAATAAAAATTAAGAAAACACAGATATTGAACCAACTCACCAGTTCTTCCATAAGCACATAGTCCAAATCCATTATATTGACTCGTAAGGGTCTGGTGTACCTGAAGCCACGACCAAATTCCAACAGCAAAGCCTCCTCAAATTTAGTGACACGTTCCAGCCCAACAAGAATGAAACCATTTACTCCTGCTTTGCACATACAAATATCTCAGTAACGGTTGTATCCTTGATAATTACTAAGTATTAAGTATAATAACACTATATTTTGACAAAGGTTCAAGGATAGATGGTCATCAAGAGCAGTCTGTATTCTATTATATACCTGACAGCCGAAGATCCTCAACTCGCCGTTTCATTTCAGCATATGGAGCATCAAGACCATCAGTTAGATGAATGACAACCTTTGGGGTAAAAGAAATTCGGTTTCAAAAGTCTTCACATTTCTGTTAGTCTTTTCATTGGGTCTGATTCACAAAATTTACAGGACATCCTATTCATCCTATTTTAGTTTTAATGATTGCAAATTACACTGTTCACCTCTTGATACCTCGATATACTTGCTTTGTACCACCTTTTCTGACTACTTACATAGTTCCTTGCATATCTGGAGGATTTACAAGTATATCTATTATGGGACAAATTAGGGCATAATTATTCCTTACTGAAAATGGAATTCCTTCTTCATGAACTTCTACTTGTACACAATTTAAACAGAAGCCATGAGCAACACAAGCCAAAGAAATGCTTAAAGTACTATTGATATTAAGATCACGGGAGATTGTACATGGTACATCAGGCCCTTAAATTAAAATCATGGTGATTCAGATTTGATTTAAAGCTATTCCCTTTCTTATGCTAACTGATACATAACTTCTGATGAGCTTTTTTTATATTGTCCCCACAGGTCACATGTGAAGATGTACACAATCAACAAATCAACCAATAAAGTCAATACAGCACTGGCAAAGGTAGTCATGATTCACACACCCCAGGTTATTTTTGAGCAGTCAGTTATTCAGCAGGCCAATAGTATCTTATCCGATTTGTCTCATGTGCTGTGTCCTGAGTATGAGTTAATGAACTCTGGCAGGAGGCATAGGGTCCCCCTGTGTAAACATAATCGTTACAAATATTCACTTGTTCCATTATCAGTTAAACTGAACGACGAGGGACTTAAGGGGAATGATCGGAGAAGGCAGTTTTTTTTATGAATGTCTATGTAATGATTTGTATGTGTAAGTGTATGTATCCTGAATGGATGTGTATTTGATGTGTGTAGCAATTCTTTCCTTGCTCCAAAGCAATTTCTCCTTGGAGACAATAAAAGCAACCTAACCTAACCTAACCTAACCTAACACAAACAAGTCGCCTTTGTTTGAACACAGAGTGAAATTATGTTGTTTATGATACTGATAATTATACTTGCAATGAAATGCAAGTTGCTAGGAAATCCGACTTTGTCAAGCAACCTGTGGCTTGAATGAAAATAAAAGCAAATGAAAGAGATGCAACACTAGCAATCTGGGGTGCACAAAGCAGAGAGTAGAGTTTACAATAGGAAGAGAAAGATTTAGATCAGTTTTATTTTAGCTGATTAGAGTACTTTAATGTATGCCTATATCTGCATAGAGACTGGGGATTAGGATCAGCTTGAGTCTACTCTAGCATAAAGTGGAAACCAACCTTGACAACATTGTGCTGTCTGGTCTTGAACCTATCAGTGTAAGCTGAGATGGTCTTTCCATTGAGGACAAAGGGGCCACGATTCCGCAGGGCTCTGAAGGCCTCAAGGAGCTCATCGATATTGTCCGTGAAGTCAAGTTGGACAGGCTCAGAAGCAGAGTCCATGGCCAGCATGCCTACTTGCACAATGGGACTTTGCCCAGATGAGCAACTGATTGCTGCCATTTTAGAAATCCTTTGTAGAATGGCAGCCATCTTGCTCTGCAGATTGGTCTGAGCATTGAAGATATTCTGGGCAGAAACATCAAAGCCCACCAACACTTCTATATTGCATGCTATAAAAGAGAACAGAGTTGTATTAGGCATTTTTGGAAACCACACTAAACATTTGGAAAGTGTACCTTCTTCTTCTTTCAAGTTGCAAATAAAATATAAAAGAATTAAACTTTAATGTTTATAGTGAAAATGTCTATAAGCTATAACATCTCTATATAAAAAAATAATATCTCTTACTCTTAGGGACATCTTTCATTTCAACACACGCATTCTTCTTCTTCTTCATGTCCTCATCGAAAACCTCCAGGATTTGCTCATTGAGCTCTGAAAGCCCTTGAAAGGTTGCTGCTCGAGCCGCACTGGAGGTTTCACTTGCTAGGTTTTCTAGTTCATCCTCAATGTTACCCACTCCTACAGCAAAGACTCTTATACCTTTTTTCTTCAAACCAAGGGCTGCTGTTTTGCTGTCATCAGCTGAGCGTCCTCCAGTGATAACCATTAGAATCTGAGGAGTACCTTCATCCATCCTACTGCCTTTTTCTTTTGTAAAGTGAACATTTTGAACATGGCGAATGGCTGCACCAGTGTTGATTTTATTTCCACCATTGTATGGTGTTTGGCCGATAGCGCTTAAAATGTCTTGCTTGTTTTTGTATGTGTTGAGATAGAAGGCATCAGTCACATCTGCAGCATATTGAGCAAAGCCAATCCGTGGGTTGTCTCTCTCGGTGAAGAATAGGTCAATTAGGTTTACAATGAATGACAACACTTCACTGAAGTTTTCCTGGCCCAAGTTAATGGAGCCATCTACCAAAAACACTATGTCAGCTTTTTTAGGTTGAGGTAGGTCTGCCGTCATCAGATGAGATATTGAAGAGGACAAGGTAAAGAAGGGTGAGAAATGTGAATAAATTAAAGTCAGGCTCATTATGTGTATTCTTAAGTCATACAACTGGTTTCGGGTAAAACATATTTGCAAATTTTTTACAACTTACCATTTTCACCACCTGTGGGTGGTTCCTCAGGCATAGTCTGACTTAACCTGGCAATAAAATTTTCCTTGATTGTTGGCAGGCCACGGAATGCAGGAACCTGTAGGACATCATCTGCAGTGGTAGCAATTTGGGTGAGCTGTCTTTTGTCAGCACCACCAGCTCCAATACCAACGCAGTTTACTCTTTGGCTCTTAAGCAGTGGTCCAGAGACGGCAAGATCTTGGGAGGAACGTCCACCTGTGAGAACCACAAGATGCTGGGAGGCCTCAGTCGGACGGGCACCGGCAGGAGGTTTTAACTCATTCTCTATTATATAGTTAATGGCATTAGCCAGATCTGATGACCGGCCACCTATCTGACGAAGTCTTTTGATAGCAGAGATGACATCTGGCTTGTTGTTGTGTGACTTGAGTGAGAACTCAGTTTTAACTTTGTCTGCATACTGGACAACAGCCACACGGACTTGATCAGGCTGGACATCAAGTTGCTGAACAATGTTGAGGATGAAATCACGTATATGAGCAATGCCAGCAGCACCTGTATTGTCTGAGCCATCAATAAGGAATACAACATCCTTTCTCCCAAGATTTAGGGGTGCTGGTGCTGGAAAATAAGCACAACAAAGGGAAAGAGATATATATTTTATTTCAGTATAAAAAGTAAATTAGCCAAAAACTAAAGCATTTCTCATTCTACCACTGTTAATATAACTCCATACCATACCATGGCATTGCTGAGGTGGCAAGAAACAGTTATTAGTGTGTCATGAGCCTTTTTTAAACAATTATGTAAGAACTGAAAAACATGATAAAAATATTTATCAATTATGTGAATTTAGCACGTACAACTTACAATTAGATTGCGATAGTAAGATGAATGTATTACCCGCTGGATCAGGAACTTTATTGATGATATCATCAATGGACATCGTTTTGACTGACTCAATGAGCTGTGTCTCGACCCTTGGAAGTTGCTGGAAACTCTCAATTCTATATACAAGTTCCGGGGTCAGGGAAATCTTTCTCAGTTCATCAAGGTCTGTATTTCTTGAACCGATGGCAAGAGGTGCAATACGGTTTCTCTTAAGTTGATCAGCTGAAGTGGACACATCATCTGTAGACTTTCCACCTGTAACTAGAATAAGGAACTGAGGCACACCATCCTCAATGCGGCTTCCTGATGACCTCTGGTAGATGTTTCTGGAGACCCACTCAAGAGCACGACCTGTATTCAGGCGATTTCCACCTTTGTTTCGCAGTTTGGTCACAGCCTGCCGTACCTCATCTTTGGTGGAGAATTCATTCAAAAGAAATTCTGGTTTCGCTTCTTCACTGTACTGTACCACTGAAACTCTAACCTTATCCAGTCCTACATCTAGCTTTTCCACAACTCTTCTTATCATATCACGGATGGAAGGGAACTCGTTACGCACTGCTGTTGTGCCATCAATGAGAAATACAACATCCCTCTTTTCTCCTGGGGTGGTTGGTGTGATTACTGCTCGAAAAGAATGCAAGCACAATAATTATAATTTGTTGACATTAACTACTTTATATCAGGCAAAAAATAAGTTGTATTTAGAACACGTGAAACCTGTTTTTAACACATATTGTAGTAAAGAAGAAGAATGTAATTATTTTTAGACATAATTGAGTAAAATTACCATCATATCTTGGAAATACTGGGCGCATCCTGGCAATGTTGTCATCTGACAGCTCAGTGAGAGTGTTGATTAAGTCTTCTTGCACTGTGTAGAGGCCAGGAAGATCATCTACTGTGAAGGCAAAGTTAGGTACATATGACACTACCTGTAGCTCTGCAGGATTAACATCCCTGGTCCCAATACTAAAGGGAAGAACCCTGGATTGTTTGAGGGTAGATGCTGCACGACTGATGTCATCTGTAGAAGGCCCACTGGAGACAACAATTACAAATTGTGGTACACCCTCTTGCTTCCTACTACCGCGTGCTGCTGTCAGAACATCCTGATTGACAAACTGCAAGGCCTGACCCAGGTTGCGTTGTCTTCCTCCTCGCTGCGTCATTCCCCTGACAGAATTAAAAACACCTTCTTTGGTTGTATGCGAGTTCAAGTACATGTCAGCCTGAGCAAAGTCACCATACTGAACCACAGCAATCCGTATCTTATTCTCGCCCACATTAAGATTTTCCACAACCCTGCGGATAAACTCTTTGATGATGGGAAATTCCAGTCCAACAGCATCAGATCCATCAACAAGGAAAACAATGTCCTTCCGGGGCCCTTGCGATTCAGCTGAAAGAGAAAAAGAAAAGGTAATATGTTATGTTATAAAAAGTATGAAAAAGACATATAAAAAAACATCAAACAAAATTACAGCACCAGTTGTGCACTGATGAATAAGAAGATATTAACAGATTACTGGCCTGTCTACCGCAACTTAAGAATGTGGAGAAACAAACTCACAATCTTACTCTTAAACCAGTAGGTCATTCACATATTCTCCTCCTCCATATTTTCCTTGTGAGATGTTCCTTTAGCTCAGAAATGTTCATAAATTTTGTCATTTCAAGATGACCTTCTAAACTATGGTGAGAAAAAGAAAATCCTGCCTATATTTTAAAATCTCAACGTTCACTACGTTTCACTGAAAGTAGTATAAGCCTGACAACTGAGAATCAGGGCAGAATTTGCAACATAATATCCATCTACTTTAAAATAACCATACAATGCAAACCTATTATTATTAATTCAATTCAATTAAACTTTATTTCTATAGTGCCAAATCACAACACAAGTCATCTCAAGGCACTTTACAGTGTAGGATTTAAGACCTTACACTGAATATATATATATATATATATATATATATATATACACACAGAATATTTGTAGAAAAAACAACAATTCCACTTCAGCAAGCACTAGGCAATGGTGGAGAGGAAAAACTCCCTTTAACGGAAGAAACCTCCAGCAGAACCAGGCTCAGGGTGGCCAGCCATCTGCCTCAACCGGTTGGGATGAGTGGAAAGAGGAGAGAGAAAAGAACAGCAGGCAACAGAGATCAAAACAACAACAGGGAGCAGCAAACGAGGCACTGGGCAGGTTGGCAGGACCAGTAACTACAGCCTCATGTCCGAGGACACCTGCAAAAAGATACAGAGAGAGAGAGAGCGCGGACGAGGCACAACTAGGGGAGAGAGAAGACACAAAGTTAATGACATGCAATGATGACATGATAGTGGACAGAGAGACAGAAGAAGAAGAGGAGAGGAGCTCAGTGTATCAGGGAGGTCCCCCAGCAGACTATGTCTATAGCAGAATAACTAATAGATGGTTCAGTCACCTGAGCCATTTCTAACTATAAGCTTTATCAAAAAGGAAAGTTTAAAGCCTAGTCTTAAAGGGAGCTGGTTCCACTGGAGAGGAGCTTGATAGCTAAAGGCTATCATTAGAGTGAAGTGGGATAATAAGGTTCTATGAGGTCTTTATGGTATGATGGAGCATTTAGTGCTTTATATGTAATGAGAAGGATTTTAAACTCTATTCTAGATTTTACAGGGCTTACAGGGAGCCAAAGGAGAGAAGCTAATGTAGGAGAAATATAATCTTGCTTGCTAATTCCAGTCAGAACTTTGGTTGCAGCATTTTGGATTAACTGGGGGCATTTTAAAGAATTATTGATATAAACAGTGAATTGCAGTAGTCAATTTTAGAAGTGACAAATGCATGGACTAGTTTTGCAGCATCACTTTGAGACAGGATGCTTCTAATTTCTCCTAATTATAAATATTCCTGGTGTGGAAGAAGGCAGTTCTGGAGATTTCTTTTATGTAATAGGTAATAGAGATAACTTGATCAAAGATAATGCTGAGATTCCTCACAGTAGTGTTCGAAGCCAATGCAATGTCATCTAAGGTGTCAATCTGGTTAGATAGCTTGTCTCTGGCCAAATAGAATAACCTCAGTCTTTTCAGAATTAAGGAGTAGAAAATTACAGGACATCAAGGCCTTTATGTCTTTTAAACATGCTTGAAGATTTTAATTGATTTATTTCATCTGGTTTCATAGATAAATATAGTTGGGTGTCATCCGCGTAGCTATGGAGTGTTTCCTTATAATACTGCCTAGTGGAGACATGTATAAAGTAAAAAGAATTGGTCCAAGCACAGAACCCTGTGGGACCCCATAATTAACTTTTGTGTGTATGAAAGACTTGTTATTAACATGAACAAATTGGAATCTATCTGACAGATAAGATTTAAACCAGGCTAGTGTTGTTCCTTTAATTCCAATGACATGTTCCAGTCTGTGTAATAAAATGTTACACACACACACAGTGATCAATAGTGTTAAATGCAGCACTAAGATCTAACAAGACAATGAAACAAGTTCATTGTCTGAAGCTAAAAGAAGATCGTTTGTGACTGTGACAAGCGCTGTTTGTGTACTATGATTTATTCTAAACCTGGACTGAAATCTTTGTACAGATTGTTTCTGCGCAGGTGGTCACATAATTGCTCTGCCACAGCTTTTTCAAGGATTTTAGCAATAAAGGGCAGATTGGATATCGGTCTACAATTAGCTAAAACCCCTGGATCAAGTGTTGTTTTTTTCAGCAGAGGTTTGATTACAGCTACCTTAAAAGCCTGTGGTACATAGCCTGTTATTAAAGATATATTTATCTGATCTGATCTGAGCTCGTCACCTTGTCTTCTTCTCTCTCTCTCTCTGTCCACTATCATGCCATCATGGCATGTTATTAACTTTGTGTCTTCTCTCTCCCCTAGTTGTGCTTCATCCTTTCTCTCTCTCTCTCTCTCTCTCTCTCTCTCTGTGTCTCATCTCCCGTTCCTTGTTTCTGTTATGATCTCTGTTGCCTGCTGTTCTTTTCTCTCTTCTCTGTCCGCTCACCCCAACTGGTCGAGGCAGATGACTGTCCACCATGAGCCTGGTTCTCCTGGAGGTTTCTTCCATTAAAGGGAGTTTTTCCTCTCCACTGTTGCCTAGTGCTTGCTCAAGTGGGACTGTTGAGTTTTCTATATAGTTCTGTATATACTTATATTTTGCAAGGTCCTAAACCTTGCTATGTAAAGTCCTTTGAGATGACTTTTATGATTTGGTGCTATACAAATAAAGATGAACTGAATTTAATCTAATATGGACGAACTGATCAAAGGTAGAACATCTTTGAGCAGTCTAGTGAGGATGGGGTCTAAGAGACATGTAGATGGTTTAGATGAATTGATTATTGAGATTAACTCTGGATGATTTACAGGAAGGGAAGAGTCTAAGTAAGACTGAGGTTTCATAAACAAATCTAGAACTGTTGGACTTATGCATCTGTCTATGCCAGTTACAGGGACGGTCTGATCATTTTTTTTTCTACTAATTTTATTTGTGAAGAAATTCATAAAGTCATTACTGCTGAGATGTAAAGGAATACATGGTTCAACAGAGCTATGAATCTTTCTCAGCCTGGCTACAGTGCCGAAACGAAACTTCGGGTTGTTCTTATTAGCCTCTATTAATGATGAATAATATGTGGTTCTAGCTTTATAGAGAGCTTTTTTGTATATTGTGAAGCAAAAATTCATCTGAATTTGTGGAGTGCCACCTCCTTTCCAGCTTTCACATTGTCTGCTTTAAGCTACAGATTTGTGAATTATACCACGGAGCTGATTAACTACTTTCTTTTTTAGAGGGGCAACAGTATCGAGTATCATACTCAGTGAAGCTGCAGTGTTATCAACTAGATAATCGACCTGTACTGGAGTAAGGTTAAGACAACTGCCCTCCTCTGTATTGGTACATGTCTCTGGATTAAAAGATAATAATAATTTCTTTAAATTTGGTGATAGTATTTTCAGATAAAGATTCATCATAAGAAACAAACAAAAAAAAAAAAACAGGATCTCTATACATCTCCATATGAGAAGAAGACTAAGAAAACTTTGGAAAAAACTGTACAGTGTCTACCTTTGACTATAATATTTGTTCATTTACAGTGTTTCACGTCATTATGGTTTAAAGAACACAACATACAAAAATAATAAAATAATAAATATATAAAATTATATCATATAGCCTCACAGTGCACAATTATGAGTGCTAGGCACTATAACTGGTCATGTGAACTATTGCAATAATCATTAATAATTATAAAGGTAAAGTGTATTGGACTTCTAGTCAAACCCCACTTACTTGACCCCCTCCAGTTCGCCTACCAGCCCCTAATTGGAGTGGCTGATGCCATC
>JAUBNQ010000013.1:19398311-19412306 GCA_032353495.1 Ctenopoma kingsleyae
AGATAGATAGATAGATAGATAGATAGATAGATAGATAGATAGATAGATAGATAGATAGATAGATAGATAGATAGTCTTACCTAATACTTTCTGTGATTTTAGTCTTGGCTGCTGTGGAGATACCCTTTTCACAAATGACACAAGTTGTGTATGGATGCTCCCAATATCATCAAATTGAGGTACAGAGAAAGCATAGGATGGGTTATGTGCAATCATTTGGAGCTCAAGTATGTCTGCATTTTTTGTACCAACACAAAATGGAACAATTTTCTGCTGTTTTAGAGCCACAGCTGCACTTGCAACATCATCCTGAGATCTTCCCCCACTCAATAGAATTAATATCTGAGGGACGCTGTATTCATGCCGACTCCCTGAGAAGTCAGCAAAAGCAATATTTCTCACAAAATCCAGAGCTGCCCCAGTGTTGAGGGGTGTGCCACCTAGATGGTTCAATTGCTGGAGTGCATTAAGAACATCAGGTTTTTCCATGTAGGTGTTCAAACTGAAATGCATCTGTGGATCTCTGCTATACTGCACCACTGAAACACGGTCTTTGTTCTCACCAACACTGAGTGTTTCTACCACTCTTTGGACAAAACTTTTCATTGCTGGAAAGCCACTCCGTGTGTCATCTGACCCATCCATTAGAAATACTATGTCCCTTTCAGGGGATTCTACTTCAACTAGAAAAAATAAGAAAACCTTGTTTAAGAATCAGATATATAGTATGTAAGCTGAAAAATGTTTTGGTGCAATAATTACAATGATTACAACAATAAACATAGTGTTAGATGCCAGAATAGTTTAGAAAACTGGTAGATGAAGAAATTATTGCGATACTTGGAAATCACTACAAGACAAGGAGCATATTCCTCTTTCACAAATGAAAGATGGAAAAAGCCGAAAAATTTATCTTTAAATATTCCATCAATGATGTGATTATCATTGGGTCAAGGAAGAGATATCATGATATGTGACTGCCAACAAAAGACCTTCCAAGGAACAAGAAGAAAAGGTATAAGAGCTAAATAGGAAACAGAGTAACCAGGAAATTGCATCTAGCCAGTGGAGACAGTTTGAAGAACATGACACTGATTGACTGATCATCAGAAGATGATTCAGTTTCACTGCAGTTCAAACTGTAAAAGACCACATGCACCAGAACATGAGTGGGGGTACATATGTAACCACGAATCAGTGTCACTTCTTACCTACAACAGAGGGATGTTCGATTTGTATTTCTGCCTGGAAAAATGCAGCTAACTCTGGCTGAATGGACAAAAGTTCACCAAAGACAGGCAGGTTGAAAAGGAATTTGGAGGAGGAGGCAATTTTTTTAAGCTCTTCCTGTTTTGCATTTTTCATTCCAATGGCAAAAGACAGAACCCCAATTTGTTTTAGGTCTAATGCAGGTAAAGTAACATCATCACTGGAGTTTCCTCCGGTCAGTAACAACAGAATCTGAGGGACTCCCTCTAGGTATCTACTCCCAGAAGAAACTGTGAAGACATGGTCTCGCACAAACTGTAGAGCAGCTCCAGTCTTCCGAAGTCTTCCTCCTTTATGTCGAAGGCTTCTTACAGCATAGATGATAGCCTTTTTTGATCTGTGAGTTTTCAGATTGAAGTAAACTTTGGTGTCATCACTATATAGTACAACAGCCATTCGAACCTTATCTTCATCAGTGTCCAACTCTTCTGCCATTCTTCTGATAAACTCTCGAATAGCTGGAAGTCCACTTCTAGAGTCATCCGACCCATCAAGGAGAAACACCATGTCCCTCTTATTGCTAGCTGCATCATCAAAGTGATACATGGATATATAAAAGAGAATTCACGAACTTCATCTTCAAGACACACTCATGCATATTTATAAGCATGAGCAAGTTAGACGCTCAGAGAACAAACTGAGTGTAACAAGACAGATGACTTGTTGTTCTGAAAGCATTATTTCAAACAGAGCTGCTAAAGAACCATCTTTATTTATCAGAAAGATGTATTAGACAACATGTTGACTCATGTTCAAAGTAATACTGGAAAAATTTGAAAGAATCATAAAAGAGGCTACATTCTCAGAAACACTATACAGAATATATTTTATTGCAAAAGTAGTCATAGATGTCATGGAACTGAAATGTGCCAAAACAATTCAGAACCCTTTTATCGTCAGTCATTAGGCAATTGTATTAAATATTCCTTAGAGAAAAAGTTGGTATAAGTTATGTAAGTTTCAGGCATACATTCAAATGTGAATTCTTACCTACTAAATCAGAGATTCCAGTCACTGTTTCCTCATTGGCTTTGTTGATGTTCAGTGTAGCAACAAGTTGTGATTGAATTGAGAGTAACTTGGAGAAATCAGTGACCTTGTATGTAAAACCAGGTTTGAAGGCAATCATTTCCATCTCTGAAAGCTTGGCATCTCCCACTCCAACTCCCACTGACACAATTCCATGCTCTTTTAGAGCAAAAGCTGGACTTCTTAGATTATCAGTGGATGGTTTGCTAATTACAGTAATTAAAATCTGGGGCACTCCTTCTAGTCTTCTACTGCCCGCAGAAGAAGTGAAGACACTGTACCTCACAAACTGGAGAGCTCCTCCAATATTAAGGCGACTCCCACCCCTGTGCCTTATATTATCTATGGAATTTATAATGTCATTTTTTGTCTTGTGAGAATTTAGATAAAAGCTGACCTCTGAGTTATCTGTAAACTGAACCACAGACACCCTGTCTTGGCCTTCATCGACAAAGAGGCTCTCCACTATACTCTTAACAAAGAGTTTTATCTCTGAGAATCCATTTCTTGTGTTATTAGAACCATCCAGTAGGAACACAATATCTCTTTTTACACCATCTCTTTGTACTAAGGCACAACAAATAAAATTCCATTATTATAAAGCATCAAGAACATCAGCAGAAATGTTCTTTTCTTACAGCAATTTAGCATTGCAACTGCAAGATTTGATCAAAAATGTTCTTACCTTGTTGTAGGACGACCTCTAGCTGATCCCTTGGAAGGCTCACATAGTTATTGAGTCTTTGAGGTATGGCGCTAAGTTCACTGAATTCCTTCACTTTGAAGGCAAAGGAAGGATTGTGTGAAATGGCCTCAATCTGCTTTGGGTCTGCGTCCTTGACACCAACACCAAATGGTACAACTCCCCCTGTCTTCAGCGCACCAGCAGGTTCCCTTACATTATCCCTGGACCTGCTTGCAGTCAAAACAATCAGAAACTGAGGTACATTTTGTGCAGCCCGGCTACCATGTCTTTCAGACAAGATGGTATCCTTCATGAATCTTAGAGCAGATCCTGTGTTCAGATTTTGTCCGCCAACCAGTGTAATCCCATTGACCGCTCTTATGACCTCATCTTTGGTTTTGTATGTGTTAAGATAGAAATGTGGAGTTGGCCTCTCACTGTGTTGAACCACTGAAATCCGTACCCTGTCAATCCCAATGTCAAGTGGTTCAATTATTTTAATTATAAAATCCCGAATTGCAGTAAAACCTTCTCGAACATTGTCTGTGCCATCAATTAGGAAGGCAACATCCCTTTCATTTCCAGGAACTGTGGATAAACAAAGAGACAAAATCAACTGTTACTAGGTGAATGTTTTATTACACTATGATATTCCAATAGGACAGCTATTCATTAAAAAAAATGCTAAACTCACCAGATTCCTCAAACGTCACATCTGTATCTCCAACCACTGTTATCAACTTTGGCATGATTGTTTCAGCCATGGCTGGTAAACCAGAGAAGCTGTATGAATGGTAAGCCAAATCTGGAACAAAGGCAGCTGTTCTCAGGAGTTCTTCATCTGCTTGCCCAGAACTGACTGTGAAGGTCAAAACTCCACCCAGAGCCAATCGATCAGCTATAGATTTAACTTCATCCTGGGCTGGACCACCTGTGATCAGAACCAAAACCTGCTGGACTCCCTCCCTCCTGCGTGACCCAGTTGATGGCTGGAACATGGTGGAGAGTGCATAATTCATTGCAGCTCCTGTATTCAAAACTGAGCCTCCAGTCAGCCTAAGTTGAGAGATTTTATTCACGACATCTGGCCTGTTGCTGTAGCTATTCAAATAAAATTCCACTTTTGGTCTCTCAGCAAATTGCAGTAGACCAATCTGGACCCTGTCGGGACGTACATCTAGTTGGTTGACCACGTTGATCATGAAGTCTCTTACATGGGGGAAGTTAGTGTTGCCAATGTAATTTGAACCATCCACAAGGAAGACAACGTCTCTGATCACTTTTTGAGTCTGCACTGTGGTTATCTCCACAACTAAGGAAAGGGACAAAAACAAAAAAAAATCTAATGAAATAGTTTCAGGCTGTAGAAGATGTAAACCAATTAATAACATATCCAGAGGTCAGAAACTTTAGAAATGTTAATATATTTCCATAACCGATATCAAGTCAATGTATTCATCATATTCCTTTTGAAAGTACAACAAGACAACAACAAGACAAAATATTACCGGGCTCAGTGGGTACTTCTGTCACCTCCCCAGCTAGAGTGGTGAGTGCATCAAGAATTTGCCTTGATTGGCGAGTCAGTGCACGGAAATCCTTTGTCATGAACACAACACTGTCAACAAAGGCGATCTGCTTCATCTGCTCCTCATCAACACCCCTAGAGCCTGCAGCCAGAGTTAATACACCCATTCGGCGCAGGGCTTTAGCAGGTTCTTCAACACTGTCACTGGAAGATTTACTCGTCATCACCAGTAAAAGCTGGGGTATCTTCTGTTGAATACGACTGCCCTTGTCATGCTGCAGCATATTTATCCGCACAAAGTCTAAGGCTGCTCCAATGTTGACTGTCTGTGCAGGTCTCGGTCTGAGAGAACTCAAAGCAGCAATTACTGCCTCCCTGGATCCGTGGGAATTGAGATCCATCACAAGTCGAGGTGTACTGCTGAATTGGGCCACACCCACTTGGACTTCATCTTGACCAATTGGCATGGTCTCGACAAAGCGCTTGATGAATTCACGCAGGGCGTTGATGACCCCTGTACCCATTGTACTGTCAATTAGGAAAATGATGTCTCGTTTTCCAACTGCCAAGACTGCAAAGAAAAGAAGAAATATTAATTTGAAAAATATTTTTAAAAAAGAATGCTACTTCTAATAAATCATGTAATAGTAAATATTTAAACACTAAGTGATGAAAAGCATAGTTTGTTATGCTTTCTTATAGTACACAAGTACAGTAAAAGCTTTCTGCTGAGAGTTATGAAGCCAGCCTTTTCGCCATATAACTGTTAAAAATAACTTTTAATAGTAGCTTATGGTCTTTTTTATTACTAACACGAACTTAATATTTGATACTATTTTATATTATTTGCACCAGTGAGATACCGAATTGCTGTGTAATAGGTTTGAAACTTTACCTCTTACTGATGTTCCTGAATTAGAAGAAACTTAGTAGAAACTAATATTAACCACTGGGCTGTTTCCTTTTACAGTGGAACTTCGATTTGCATCGCCTTAATGTTACTAATTACTATACTACTACTAATGAGAGTTACTATGTTATTATAATTGATAGTATGGCAACAAGTTTAGCACAAGTATATCTTACCTTGCACACTATATTAGATTCAGTATAAGCTTTTAATTTATAATGTAAATTCCCTTCCATAATCCCAATGCCCCGCCAACATTTAGAGAGGAGTTACATACCTTCTGTGAACTCATTATGAACTATAATGGTGCGTTGGATCACCCCATTAATTTGTGAGAACAGCTGGTCACCCGTGTTTGCTACTGCTCTGAAATCAGGGGCTGACAGGACAAAACTTTTATCTGTAGCAACTGCTTGCAGATCTGTATTGGCAGTGTCACCAATCGCCACACCGATTGTGACAACGCCAGCCCTCTTAAGGGCCCGGTCACCAGCACCAGTGTCATCTGTCGATTTCCCCGCACTGATTACCACCAACATTTGGGAAACACCCTCGTCTGCCCTGCCCCCAGCTGTTTGGCTCAAAAGGCTCTCAGCCACTTCCTCCAAGGCAGCCCCCAGGTTAGACTCGTCTCCCCCTGAGAAGGTGAGGCCCTTCACAGCTTCCAGGACTGATGATTTGCTGTCATAGCTACTTAGATAAAACTTTATGTCTGGGTTGGCGTTGTACAGGGCCAAGGCTACCCGAACAGTGTCCCTGCCCACATCAAGGCGTTCAATGATTTTCAAAACCAAATCAAGCACAGAGGGGAAGTTTGATGCTCCAACGTTCTCTGATCCATCAATTAAGAATACTAGGTCAGCTGAATCTTGTTCTTTAAGGAGAGAGAGAGAAACAAAACAAACAAAACAAAATGGAACTTATGAAAGTGTTAACATAGTGAGACAGAGACAAAGAATTTAATCAAAGAACTTGTGCTTGCATATCATTGCATGTGTCAAGTAACATTCAGAATGAAAATCAATAACAACATTGCAACACATCATACTGCATGTAGGCTGAACCAAGGAGTGTAAAATTTTTGTACCATAATTTGTTAATTTTTCCTTAAATGTGGTGTTGCACTGTTTGTCTGATGGGATTTTTTTTCCATGCCAGATAAGGCTATTTGGATATGATATGGATTACAGTAACATGGGCTTTACTGACAAAGTACAGTACAATAAATGTTGCAATTATTATTATTATTATTACTATTATTATTATTATCATTAACTAACAATGACTGATATAAGAATAATTGTCCATGTCTTGTATTTGGCTATATGTAACAGCTTATTGAGAATTTGTAAAAATCCTTTAATTTAAAATGTATTAATTTTAAACTTTTAAATTCTAGTTATTTTCTAAAGGGTAGATTAGAGCTATATGAACGATGGATGCAAAGGGTTAGGGTTGGTTTAATGTGACTTTTGGTTTCATTTTTACAGATAGTTTGAGACATAAAATGTAAACTTTTTTTTTTTAATAGGTCCTAAGGCAAAACAAGGATTGAATGTAACTAAATGACATTCACTTATAATAAATGAAGTATTCAGGAAGTAAGTGTTTGTTTGATATGTCCACTAAATATGCTCCACTGAGTTCAACCTTCACATGCAGACTCTTGTTACAGACCTCAGATAAAGTGACCAGTAATGACCCCATGGTTCATCCTTGATGCTTACATGTTTGCAGTACTTGGGAACATATTACATTTGATTGCATAAATTATGTGATCACTCACACAATTGGTGATGATGATATATTTTTACGTTTTGCATTAACTACTCTTTACTTGAATACATCCAGAATTTTTTTAAACATACATACATACATAATTTCAGGACATTTACAAATTAAAAAATCCCCAAGTACTGTTTA
The DNA here is from genome assembly GCA_032353495.1 of Ctenopoma kingsleyae. Taxonomy (NCBI): domain Eukaryota; kingdom Metazoa; phylum Chordata; class Actinopteri; order Anabantiformes; family Anabantidae; genus Ctenopoma; species Ctenopoma kingsleyae. Next base: position 19,405,656 of record JAUBNQ010000013.1, read on the forward strand.
CATGGGTCAAGGATGAGTCCAGACAGATTCATCACTGTTTCAAAAACAGACCATTGCACATACTTCACAAGTATAGACATTGTGACTGATAAAGACAGACATACTGTATATATGCAAGACACACAAGCGGTGGTGCGTGGTTAGCTATTGTTAAAAGCTCACTGATTGATTTTGAGTTGTTTTGAGGCATAAAGCTTCTATGAGACCATATCCTTTCCCACAGGTTTGTTTAACAAATCTTTTTTTAATTTGATATGTGATCATAAAGATTTTTATCATTTTATTCTATTACAGTCTTTACATGTGCCTTGCCCCCTACAGCTGTGTCTAAAACAAACATTATCTGTCAGTGATCTTAAATTATGACTGAGATCATTGCTGCATGCAAAAACAGCACTAAAATGTTACAATAACTAAGTGTTTTTGGGACAAAATCAGTGGTGGATCTAAAATATTTTACATGGGGGGGCAAAGGAGTGGCAAGCAGTCTAGGCAGGGTGGCAACGCTGGACCTCCTCGGTGAAGTATGTGAAAATCCCCTATATGTAAATTGAGTCAACAAATTATCCACAAATACACATTAAAACTATTTATTGTATCACTATCTCTTCTAAGAAAACAAATACATTTTTTAGGTACAAATGAGAAGGAAAAAAAAGGTTCCCCAGAATAAATATAAAATAAAACAGAAAAAGAACTTGAATTACTGTACTTTACTTTACTAATTACTGCACTTACTTTAACTAAGTTTTTCAGGGACCTAAGATTATATTTACAATTAAATATTTTTGGTGAAGGGGCAAGGCTCTACAGCCCCCCCTGTAGATCTGCTTCTGGACAAAATGTTAATCTTGCTTAAATAACTGTCACTCGGTTAACATTTAATGTGACTGCACAAGCATGTTTGTGCCATTATTACAAAAGCACACCCTATTCTAAGGTGCGCTAAGAGTGTCCATCACATGCAACTCATATTGTGATTTTTAAAGCATTAGGGACATATTAAAAGTGGTAAGACAAAACAGGTGATGTTAATTTTGCAGGTCAATAGTGAAATGTTATTGAGGTTAAAAAATATTTGATTGTGTTAATAATAAAAATCCAGTAAGTACCACATATGCAGCAGCTTCTTCCTGCACATGTAGACACATTAGTATAGTAGTGACACTGGTCCCATTTCTTTACCTGTCCCTCCTCCAGCCACAGGGGCCTCATTTGCCATAGAAGCACCCCCAGGCCAGGTCACTGCTCCGCAAAGCCCCACTACTAAATCTTGGATTATATCCTGCAAGTTCAGGAAAGAGTCTACACTGAACACATGAGTGTCATGAGGCCAGCTAGCCATCTCCCTGAGTTCCAAGTCCACTGCATTCTGAACTCCAACTGCAAACACCTCCACGCCTGCCAGTCGCAGCATCTGAGCTGGCTCAGACGCGTCATCCTGGGAGCGCCCGTCTGTTAGCACCACCACCACCTGATCCACCCCTTCAACAGCACGGCTGCCCGAAGCAGTGGACAGGTGTGTACGCATCAAGAATTCCAGACCCAGGCCAGTCCGGGTGCCACCACCACGATAAGGCATAGCCTTGATGTGTGCCAGGACTCCCTGTGTTGTTGGGTAGGTGTTGAGCTGGAACTCAGTTTCAGGCCTGCTATTGTACTGCACAAGGGCAAATTTAAACCTGTCCCCTCCAACCTGGTGCAGTGCTTGTATCAAGCTGTACAGAAATTGTCTGACATGGTCAAAGTTCTCCTCTCCCATACTCCAGGATGAATCCACTAGGAAGTACATATCAGCTGCCAACCCTTGTGCACAATCTTTAAAAGAAAGTGTTTGGAGGACAGACGTGAAGACCAGTGAAAAGATGCTTTGTGTTTGGTGCCAAAATATTGTTTTGGTACCAAACTCTAAAACTGTTGCACAATACAGCTTTAGTGTTTAGGTCATTTTAAATTCAGCTTTGTTTATCAAAAGCATGTGTCTGAACTTGCTACTCTAACACTCCGACTTCTATTCACTTATATTTTTGTTCCATACTGAGATACTGAGATTTTTATTTTTCTTTTGTTATAAAATATTTTAGGCAGATTCATACAGCCTACTTTTAACTCAAATATTTGAACAGATCCAGAGGGAAAAAACCTGAAAATAAATCAAATCCCACTGATCATTGCTAAAAACTGGGACAATAATTTCTAATTGCCAGATGATCTGCAAAATGAGCACACAGATGAGCTCAGTTCAGCTTACCTTCCTGAGCATAGAGGTTAGGGAGGAGTCCTGCGAACAGGACACCCAGAAGGGCACATAGCGGTAACAACCGATGTGGCCTCATCTTCAGGAGAAACAAAGGGGTCACCTGTGAAACCAAGAAAAGCAAAACAAATAAGAATATGATCAAGGAAGCACAAACAGCATTTCCAAATACTACAAGTTCTATACAAAAGTCTACTGAAAATCTCAATAAACGTGTTAAATCAAAGAAATTGTTGTATGAATGTGTTTACAGTGTTAATTTTACCTAAATGTGCTGCAGCACAAATGTGGTCTGTTTTAAGTCCAATACTATCTTATTATGTAAGTATGTATCTTAGTATGGTGTACTAAATTTCTCTTGTGGGAATACCCTGTTTGACATGTTAGTTCACTCCCTAGTTTTGCTGTACCACTTTTGTAAGTATAATATACAACATTGCACACACTTGTTCCTTGGGACAAGAATGCAATGTTTTAATTTTAGAAATACCACAGAAGACATGAAACATGTCTCCTGTCAACCTTTTTTGCACTGTGTGGGAAACTATGAGATATGTGACGACTTCTCCAGAGTTCCCCCACCCTATTAGCGAAAGACTGGAACAAACCATTTCCATTATATTGCCTTATCATCAGGTAGTGGCAAACATGTAATAATTAAAAAATCTAATTATTGTAGCTGTCATTTAAGGCTGCTATTTTTGATAAAACAAACTGAAAACTGTTCCAACTGATTGGTTATTGTGCTCTGCAGTGTGAATGGCTAACAGCTCAGCAGTATTAGTTTAAGTGAGGGAGCAGCAGCATGTGTTAGTGTATCAGTAGCAGACGTGAAGCTCTGAGTGGTAATGATTAAAACCACCTGTTAAAAATACCAGCCAATGTGCTGTTGGCAACTAATACTCCCGGACAAGGACTGAGTTTTCCAACTCAGGAAATGATATGTTCCTAAGTGGACAGTTGAACTGCAAAATCCACTTTCACAGTACGGGTGTGTGTTTTTTACTTCAGATTTTCCCCCTTTGTGATGATATTCAATGTCACAGGAAAGGACAGGAAATTAAAGGGTCACACATGGTTCGTAACTGATCTTGTATTTTTAGCTCATGGAGAAAGTGTACGCAACATTCAGAAGTTTGGAGTCACTTAAAATGTCTTTGTTTTCCACAGAAACATTTTGAATTTGAATAAAAATAATATAGCAAACTAATTGGGACAAAGTCATAAAGATGATGATTTTTAATTGAAATAATAACGGTGTTCAAACTTCGCTTTTCTCTAAGAATACTCCATTTGGAGTAATTACTGCCTAACAGACTGTGGGTATTTGAGTCGTGTCATAACATTAATTGTGAACAGAGGATCATTATATTAATAGAAAACATATTTAGGTTGCAATCAATTTCCCCACCAAAATATATTTGTGGTTGCAGTTTAGTTGAATCAAAACATTTTTTTTAGGAGCCTTGGTTGGCTGATTGCTTTTTCCCTTGATTAATCGTACATAGTTTAACTCTGTCCTTTGGCTCATTGTCCTGTTGTAAGACAAAACTGTCTCCAATCAAGCCTCATCCACAGGAATGGTGCAGCCCCATGCAAACCTCCCACTTTAACACAACTTCAGCTTCAGTCCATCATATTCCCTCTATCATGCTTGATGTTTGAGCCTGAAATGTTTTTCTTTATAATTTGAATACATGAAACTTTTGCCCAGCTTAATCAGCTCTTTTAATTGCCAGTGCAATCTGCCTGCACTGAGTTCTTTTGCAGGTAGTATTTAATGAAGCTGCCATTTGAGTACCTGTAAGGCATCTCTTTCTCAAACTAGACATTGTAATATATTTGTCCTCCTGCTCAGCTGTGCACCGGAGCCTTCCACTGTTTCTAATCTGGTTAGAGCCAGTTTGTGTTGCTCTGTTAAAGGAGTAGTACACAGCACTAGATGTCATCTTCTGTTTCTTGGCAATTTCTTCCATGGAATAGCTGTCATTTCTGACAAAATATACACACTGACAAGTTTCAGAAGAAAGTTATTTGTTTTTTTTTCTTTGTTCTTTTGAGTCTGTTTTTAAATACATGATTGATGCACCAGATACTTAACTAGTCTAAAGAATACCTGTTTTATTGCTTCTTTATCAGCACAGTTTGTTCATTCATTGTGAACAATTCATACACACAACAACTAAGTGGAAAACAACCCTAAATTCTGGTCCAATCTAAAGCGTCTTCATTAACCAAACAGTCCTTTTGGAAGTTAGTATTTGCACCAAAAATTCACAGTGGTTCTCACAAAGATAGATGTCCAAGAAAACAAAAATGTATACACACCTAACCTATTAAATTTCAGACCACCCTGAGGTAATAATGTGGGCAGAACAGCCAGAGTGGGAGCACTAGAGCAATTAAAACCCTGAAGCAAACTAAAACACTTCAAGAAAAACAAATACCTCCCAAAAAACTGAAAACTGTGACCTGGAAGATTTATAATTGTACAATTTGCACAAAAGCATCTACAGTAAACTCAAAAACTGTATATGGAAAAATCAATTCCAGCACATAACATATGTCCAATGAAGACTTTACAATTAATTGAATGACAGGGAAGAAAACAAAGTTGCTTTAACAGCCCCCGTGCCTGCTGGCAGAACCAATAAAATCCAGCAATTGGAGAAGCTGGAAGTGATATCTGCATCACTATTCCCAATATTTAGAGTTAAAGAAGACGGCTTTTTATATAATGCATTTGCATGACAGAACCTATACAAATGGAGTCCTGGATACCAATGTACAACTGTGACATTGCCCTCTAGTGGAAAATGTAAGTATAACACCGTCGACAAAACTTTCTGGAGTTAGGATGCACATTGAACATATGCACTGTTCATCTGTGTTTTATCATGAGATTATTTAATGGAATATCAAATCATAGATCATTTATGTAAGATAGACTAAATGCTTGTGCATGTTTGGCCACTGAGCAGGTGAGAGTTGAGGCTTTAACTCAGAGGCACTTCGCCGCCCAGACATATACACACTAGTAGCTGAACTGCCAACCTTTCATTCATAAACCTGTTTCTCTGGAATCTAGGCTATAGTACCTCCACACATGACCCAGTGAAATACAGGAACAATAGAAATGAGAGATACAGACCAAACTGGATCAAGGCACAGGCTGAAAGAGTCATACACTTATGAGCAAACTGCACAGTAGAAAACTCTAACATCCTAGTACATTAACACTCTCAGCTATGGAAAAGTTCACTGTCTACAGATGATTCTAGATGAAGTAACTCACTGATGTCAGCAAATGTACACTTCAGAGCTAATTAAATGAAATTATATTTGCTATGGAGTAGAATAGACCCATTCACATTAACAGGAAAGACTGTGGGTCAGCTTGTCTTGAATCTAAGCCACCCACAATACATAGAAATTATGATTTATAAACACATCTTTGTTGCTTATGGAGACCATACTTTGCTTAAGAGATTGAAACTCTCTTGATTGAAAGTCTAAACTAGTAAGGAAAAAAGACAGTAACTACACATTTTACTGACATCAGCTGTGTGATCGTCAAAATACTAATACTATACTTTCTTTGATGAAAAAAATGCTTGGCAAATACATTTCAACCAAGTAGAGAGTTCAGAGTAACTTTTGAACAGAATTCACACTTGCAGTGAGAAGAACAATAAGCAATACCCACAATGCTGTCACTATCCAGATGGAAGGCCTCAATCACAAAGTTGCTTTATTTCAAGGAAATCAAAGCTCTCCTGGACACTGCAACAGATGTTTGTGTTCTCAACTCATGCTCATGTGATTTCAGGTCACTCAAAAGCCACTTCTCTGCAGAGTGTGCCAAGCCCAGTCAGTGTGTCAACACTATGGCTTCCCCTCATCACCACAGAGGAAAACATAGTAGCACATTGGAGTCCTGTTTTCCCTGATACATGGGAAATCACATTAAGTATAAATTTTCTTGCATGCATTCTAAAGTGAGCAAGATTACAAATCATTTGGAGTTATGTTATTTTGGAAGCATTTTGGTGTTGACTAACTGCTGAGCGAAATATCTGTTGAACTGTGACATGCATGCAGTACACTATGATCCACTAATTTTCTCTGTCAGCTCTATGATGGTGGACAGGTTGTACAGGTTGTTGTGAAGCACCATCTTGTGTAAGATTTTTTTGCTTGTAGCTTGATTAAAACCTTTCCACACTGTTGACTGGTTTTAGTATTGTATGTGTGTGTGTGTTTCATGTTGGATTGTACTCAAACATGAAGCTGCCATCTTGGCCAAGTATCATTTGAAAAAGAGGTTGCTAACCTCAATCAGATCTATCTGGGTAAATATGTCTTAAAAAGATAAGTAAATAAAATAAAAAATA
>JAUBNQ010000013.1:19468129-19479010 GCA_032353495.1 Ctenopoma kingsleyae
CATGGAGGACTTTCCCACAGGAGACAGATGTTCAAGTCCAGTGGAGGACGTGGTGTTTTAATGATGACAGTTCCACAATCTTAATCACGTTTATGATTTTGAATTTTTGTGCCTAACTACTAACCCTGACTCACTTGTTTTTGTTACCAAAGTCAACAAAATGTGATGTTTCCACAACTGGAACCAAGCATTTATGATTTTTGCTCACCAGCCACTGTGACTAGTGGGTTTCCAAAGTTACTAGACACTCTGAATTTTCACTGGCCATATATATATTTACAACCTGAGTTTATATGTTCTCTCTCCTGTGGGGTCTCCCTGGGTACTCTGACTTCCTTTAACAGTTGAAAACATGCAGTTAGGTTAATTGGTGATTCAACATTGCTGATGGGTTTGAATGTGAGCGTGAATGGTTGTCTTCTCTAGTTGTCATCTCTACAGCCCTGTGATACTGCACTACATATCATTTACTATTCACACTTTGCTGCAATCACTGGCTACCTGACAGAAACAGGTTTTACATACAGTGGTGTGTAACATAAAACATAGTAACATACCAGCAACTGGAGATTTTGCTGCATTACTTTTGAACCTTATAAATCTGTTTCAGCTCTACTTATGCACTTTTGGTATTGGGGCATTGTTGCTTTTACTTATGCACACGGACGTAATTTGGGGGGGTAGGGGGGGCACATGTCGATTTACTCACATCAATATTAGCAACATTGTTTCACCTGAACTCGTCTGCAGCTGAGGATGAGATGTGACGCTACAGGCTGACAGTCAGCTGAAGTCGATCGCTCACTGACAGTTTTGGAATTTACTCACAGATGAGAAGTAACCAAACATGACGAAATGCGCTTCGTCCTTCACTGCAGTATTCAGCTCTACTTGTTTATGATACTCAGCATTATCACACATGAAGATTATTTAGTCCAAATACAGTTCCACCGTGATGAAGATTATTTGGAAGCCTGCTTGGTTACTGTGCAGCCCCGGCTAACTCCGTTCAGTGATCAGAGTATGGTAACATGGAGGGTGGTGGGTATCACAATGCAATCAATATGACAAGCATTAAACACATTTTTAAATGTGCCATTAAGTTATTAAATACTGAAATTAATTTACAAATAATTTATTAAATATATCATTTATTAATTATGTAAGATGTAATGTACATGACCAAATATATTCATTTCATTTACAAAAAGCATATATAATCAGTTCACTATTTAATTATTTTTTCATGGTCTGTGTTTATGGAGGGTGTCACGTTGCGATATGGTAATCACCATAAACGTATTGAATTGTATTGGGTCATATTAAAGTATTAAAGCTCGCAAGCTGAAAAAGTGTGTGCGCCCCTGGTCTAAGGCACCACCAAAGTTATTACATTTCATCTTCACAGGAATAATCTATCTGATAAATTGTTGAGACATTTCAGTTCAGATATATATTATTACCACAGAGCCATTTTTCTAGCTAAAAAATGTTACATTCATAAAAATGGCATCTTTTTTTTTTTTGTTCAAATAATAACTGATTAATGTAGAATCTCCTCTCAGATCACACTACAGTATTTCTCTTGTAGACAAACCATTCAGCAGAAAGTATGGAGAGGAAGGAGCGACCCCTAGAGGAATCAAAGGCAAGCTTCAGAGGCTCAAAAGCCTTACTGGTCGAGCTTGAGGACAAAGTAGCTCAAACAGCTGCTGACGTCCAGAACGCCCAAAGTGAGGTAGGAAAAAAGCAGAAGCTGAGTTAAGCTGAGCTGGCAGAACACATTTATTCAAAACAATCAAAAACAGCAGTCACATTCTTTCTTTTTATCCCAAGGTCTCTTACATAGAGAACAGGATTGCTGCTTTGAATGCTGCTGGCATGCCAGTGGATAAAAGAAGGGTAAAAACATTTTCTCTTTTCATGTCTGATACTGAGTCAGAGCTGTTTACAATTATTATATGAACATTTTAGCTTTTATTGAATACTTTTCTTCTAGTGCAAAATCAAACAAATGCACACACTGAGGTTATTTTCAGAGACAGTGCTGTTCACAGGACACATTCAGTCTCACTGGTTGACTCAGTGACTTGGTGGTCTTGATTATGACTTGCTGCCACTCCCTCTTAAATCCCAATCAAGTAATAAGATCATTTCTGACTCCAAAGCAGGCCTGCCTCTGACAAATGTTTCTACAGTCTAAGTTGCCAAAAAAAGGCTATATATTTTCCCACTTTGTCACTTTTTTATTTTTTGTCTTTCTCTTTTGTCTCCCACGTTGGTGTCTTCCAGTCTGCAATCCCGATCCAAGCAAGAAGACTTTCCCACAACTTTCCCACAAGTAAGAACAGCCACTGCTGCCCCTGAGCATGATCCCCAGGGCCTCCCAACTGACTCAAAACATCTTAACATTGTTTGAGAGAACATGATGATCTCTTTTGTGGACCAATGAACACTGTGTCCCGTTGAACTGCAGCTTTCACTTTCCCAGCTGGATAGCACATACTCATATTATCACCATGCAGACATGTTGTACTATATGAGGTAGAATAGAATATAGTGGTTATACATAATGTTTGAGGGTAATTATTTATATATGTATATTTATTCAAATGTTAGATACTTGGCCACTAGGAAATGGGGCAATTTTCAGCAATGTCAGAATTTCTAAACCTCCACAGGCACCAAATTTGTTTCTTTAATGTGTTTTTTTGGGGGGGTGTAAAAAAGGAGCTGATCTGCAGGGTAGCAAATGGGGGCAACTGCACTGTAGGGTTCGCCCCCCAGCTGCCACTCTAGTTTAGTTTCTAAAGCTGTGTTTGCACAACAAAATGACAGATATGTCTATAAGCTGTTTAAACCACTGAAAGAATCAACAGAGAAAATCAGTAATGATAAGTAACTGGTGTACTATAATTTGAGAGACGTTTCGTTTTATAGCTTATAGAAGGAGTCTGTAGAATATAGATGTACAATGTAGTTGCTGTTTGTCTCCAGGCCAGGTGGACAGGTTTGTGAGGAACTCCTTCTACAGGGGCTCCCTGACACAGAGGAACCCAGTGGCCAAGCCCAAGACCAGGGCAACCTGTGCGGTATGACCTCCCTCTGTGGTGATGGGAGCAGTGAAGAGTTCAATTCCAAAATGATATAGCTACCATTTGGAAGGAGCAACACACAGAAACATAAGGACAATGAAATTATGTGATGGCAGGCCTTTTAATACGAATAGCCTATCTTATGCTTATTTGCTTTCTTGCCAAAAGGCATATGAAGAGGAGTGACACCACTCTCATGTTTGTGTTTCCACTGCAAGGGCTAAGTTCAGGAGGCTAAAGCTGGATTTATGCTTGTGCGTTAAGGTTTTCAGGAGTACTATACATGGATATATTTCAAGACATCAGCAGAGGTCTTCCCTTCTATGTTTTCGATGCCAGTTGAGTTTGTTGAGAGTTGACAACATGAAAGAAGTTAAAGAAAGTGTGAAAGTGCATAGCTCAATGTCAGTTTACAAGGTAAAGAAAATAATTTTAAGAAATTTTCTTGAATTAAATGTTGTTGAACGAAAGTGTTAGTGAGCTTCAGATATGATACAGCTCTGAGAGTGGTGTCACACTTCTTTCCTGGTAGTAGGAAAGTGAATTAATCCCTTTCCTAAAATGTTGTTCCTGTAAAAGAAATTCAATTCAATTCAACTTTATTTATATAGCGCCAAATCACAACATAAGTCATTTCAAGGCACTTTACAGTGTAAGATTTAAGACCTTACACAGAATATAAATATATACAGAATATTGTAGAAATGTTTCTTTCCAAATGGATGTGATGTTGGAAATGCACTCTGTGTGCCACAATAACACTGAGCTTCAGCTTGTTCTTCTGCTGCATCACCTGGTGTGTGGCTTCCAATCGGGCTCTGTGGTGGTTTGGAATAATTACTTTTTTTTTTCTTTGCTTCTTCCTGTTGAGTCAAGGAACATACTGCATAATTGAGCATGTGTGTCCAACATGCAGGCTTTATTTATTTGTTCAACTTAATAATACATTGATTTGTTGTGGGGAGAGGTAAGAATCAAATCTCTTTCTGATCACGTTGATTTATTCTTATGTTGTTTTTCTACTTGAACTGTGTTAATTGTCTGGCTTTAAATAAACCACTCCAGAACATTCACAGGTTGAATTAGATGAGAGAACATCTTAATGTGGTTTGTTCCAGGATCCATTCATTTGATCCATTCATTTGGCTCATGGGCTGTTACTGTTTGTCTATCCATCTATCCAGTATTGAGCAGTCATAGTTATAGTCATCTGGGAGCCAGATGCACCAAGATAGGCCCTGTCTTAGACGAAGCCCATTAGCCATTCTCCAGCAGTCCATGACTGAATTCCTCTTTAATGAGTAACCATCTGCAGTCTCACATGGAGTCATTAGCATGTTTGTAGGTTTAGCGCAGATACATATCATAAACCTGTTGCTATTAATGTCTTCACGGCTAACAATGACTGAATTAACCCAATCAAAGCATGAAATAATCGCTTGCCTGATTAGTACTGAAACGGTAGGTCATTATCTGTTTCTCTCTCTGTCTCCCTGCAGAAACCAGTAATGAGCCAGGGCTCATGAGGAGGAGGCTGAGCATTATGTGACTGTGCAGTTTTGAGGCTTTATTACAGTTTGAATTTGACGCCAATGGACTGGAATGGTCCGATAATAGATATAGATAAAGAGTTTATAGGTTGCAGTAAATATCTAAGACTTTCAATTGGGGAGGGACTGTTTCGGGTTTTATTTAAAATATGTCCTTTTGATATTGTTATGTTATTTTATCATTTTTATAGTATATGACTATAAAGTATATATGCACTAACACTGCTCTTTGTGTATAAAGGCTATATACTGTGTATGATCTGCATGCACACAGTGAAAGCAATGTATGTTTGCCATAGTGATCTGAAATATTTAGTTGGTTTGTTTACCCATAACAGCAAATTTTAATATAAAAACATACAACATACATCTCGTGAAAAATAGCTTTAATCATTTATGTTTAACCTATATATTTGTAACAGATTTAGAATAAAAGCTCATACTGAACACATTATAAATGTAGATGATTTTTTGTTTGTATTTTGATTCATTCAGTTTTATTACTTGTGTGCACATGTAGACAAGTGACATGAAAATAGTGAATAAATGAAGGGAGAAACAAGACCAGTACATGTGTTTGCAAAAGCATCACTGACGAGGATGAAAGTGATATGAATCATAAACAATGGCTTTTGTCATTCTAAAATTCAAACATTGTTTGTGCTTATGTTCTTCTACATAAGTGCTCAACAGATTGATTCAAGCGTTTGTTTAAATATAAGTGTACATTTAGTGATGCAATAACACATACACAAACTGTCCTTTTTGTTTTCGTTTTAGCCACTAGCAAAAGCTGTGATGCATGCAAACATTTTCTGCAGTTCTCCAGTTCTAATTGCTCGCCTGTGATGCCTCTGTCTTCATCAGATGTCCATAATCCCACTCAATAAATCCCACTTATGTTGCTGATACAGTGTCTGCATCTTCATACAGCATTCATAGCGCAGCATTCTACACCCATGTGAGAGGAAATACCTCTGTGTACCAGCAGGCGGCAGTGTGGATCATCGCATTTGTTCAGTATTATAGTGACATTCATCCTGACTGATGTTCTCTTGGTTAACCAACACATGCTCTGGCATTTTACTCATTTTTGCTGCAATTATGAAACAATAGTAAAATTAGTCATAGTATTCATTTCGAGGCCACGGTGTCAGCGATGTGGTCGATGTTTCTGAAATGACTTTGAAACAGGCAGCTCTGCATGATTCAGCTGAGGAAGTTAATAACTTCTGCAATGAAGGTTTGTGAAAAACTCTGTGTTGTCCTCCTGTTTCTGAGTCAATGAGAAGATCCCAGCATCATCAGAAATAAGAGGTCATTAGTTGTATGTGAACCTAGTGTAATCATATTCATCATATTGGAATGAAAATATTATATTGTCTTTATTCTATCATTATTACTAGAGTGTATCATTATTACTTATAATTAACTTTTAAAGTAACTTTTCAGTGTTCTTCATTGTTTTCTTGTGGAATCTGAAATTTCACGTGTGGATGGCCAGAAGGTGGAGGCCACAAGAGTTAAGTGAGAAAGTGAAATGAGAATCTGTTCATCTGCCATATGCATGTGTACCAAACGCTATAACAGTTTGATCATCTAAGATGGGTTAAGCAGTTATTGTATTTTTGGTGCTATAGTCACAGCTGCCTGGTTGGAATAATATAGCCAGTTCAAATGTGGAATTTGTCTCTTTTTCATCTGTGTTGTTCAGATCCAGACATCAATGCGTGGTGTATAAACGCATTTTAAGTATATAAAGAGGGATTTTGTGTTAAAATTAAACAATATAGTTGGTTTGTGTGTTCGTATGGTACATTGGAAATAAAGCGGCAGTCCGAAAGTAACATTTATAAAAACAATAAAATCATTTATAAGCTCTTGCGGGCCACATGAAATGAGGGGGCTGGCCGGACTTGGCCCGCGGGCCTTGACTTTGACACATGTGATGTAGGTAATGTTTTTAAAGCCCCATGATGATTTTTTTGTGTATGTGAAAAAGTACTTAATTATTTACTTTAATTACTAAGTCATTAATAGTTAGTAGATATCTTATTCTGATTGTCAGTGCAAACATGTCCTATATAAAACATTAGTTAGTTACAGGCTAAACAACCTCGATCAAATAATGTCACATTAACTTATTTTCAATAACCTTTTTAATAAAGTAATGTAAAATATCATCATCAAACCCACAGCCATTGGTGATCTATAATAATCGCTTCTACGGCTGAAAGTATTTAACAAGCAATACACATACTAGCAGGTTAGATTGCTCCAGCTAATCCACAGCTGTTCCTTGTCATGGCTGGAGTGCATGTAGCAAGCACTACATGGCAGTCAAGCAGTATTATTGTCTAGGGAGCAGTTACTCTCACTCATTGTTTTACCTTCCAAAGCTGTGGCGTCATCACAGTGGAGCAACTTTTGTGCACTAAAAACTCAACCGAGAATGAGTAGTAACAGTTAATATTAAGAAACACTTTGGACTGAGATAAATTAATAGGCCTTACACAACATCTGCAACATTTGAAACAAGGATTGCTTTTTATTCACAAGATTTATATTCTCATAATTACAACCAAATCAGCCCTATTTTACTTTTCACTACATTTCATGTTCTTGGCATGAGATGGTTCTTTGTTTCTCTGAGGTATTCAAACCAAACAAGGACCAGCAGGCCCCCTGGCCCTACAGAAGCTTGGTTTCAATCAGTGCAATAAAGCTGTTTTCAGAGGACAATTTATCATCTAAAAAGCTCAGCAAGTGTTTTAAATCACCACGCAGTAAAAAGTCCACACTGAGCCATCCTGCAGAGATAAACTGGTGTGTGCATGGAACAAGCATGAGAGAAAATTTTTCAAAGATCAAGTGTCCTACCACAGGGGAGCTTCAGCTGGCAAAATGGAAACAAGATGCATTTTAAATCCTGACTTTATTTATTTTTTAAATATTTGTAGTATTTAAAAAACATGCAATAACATCATATACAGAAAACCAACAAATTTCTAAAAAGAAATAGTATTTGCAGTTTCTTCTTAAATCAAAAAAATGCTCAATATTTTTGTCTGTTCAGCCTAGCTTAGCTTAAAGTCTCTGTCCAAAGTCCAGATTTTATGTTTAGCAAGGCAGCCCATCACTTTGACAAAGACAAAATCAGAGACGGGCTGCTGTACAATTAACTGCAACTGAAATTCTAAGGTCCAACTTTGCAGCAGGATGCAAAAGGATTGATTGTGTCTCTACAATGCAGATCCACGAGGGGAGTCTCCTGCCACTCTGACAGACGTCCCTGCTGTGCTCCGATACACTCGTATACTCTGTGGGCTGAATCATAGCTCCGTTACAGACAATCACATCCACAGTTATAACACACAGGAACAGCCAGACATGTCAGAGATCAAACAATAAACATTCAACAGTATTTGATAGCTGTCAAACTGCCACTTATCTCTTCTGATTCATGATACGCTACATGCTGATGGATGACATCTGCTCTCTAGTGGTGGATGAGTGGCCTTTCTTTGGGCTTTGTATATTTGTTCCCAAAGATTATCCTGTGAAGGCCTATTCATTTCAAACTGTTTGGAGTTCCTGGTTCCCTCATTAATAATAGAGATCCTAACAATAACATTCATAATCGCAGGGGGGCTCAACCCAGATGATCTCAACACAGCTGCATTGTGTAGACTTCAATACTTCTACTTACCTATAGCCAGCAGCAGCGCACTCACTTGATCCCCCAGCAGGGCTGATGTCTCTATAAAGAATAAACCGCGGTCATTGGCCAGAGCTTGTCCTTCCTGTTTGATGACATGAAGAAATTTGAGGTAGTGCACATTGATTATATTGATTATAGGAATTGTTAGTAATTAGGGAAGTTATTCTCCTTGTCTGTACCTTCACTGAGACTTGACGATTCTGAGCCAGATCACCCTTGTTGCCAACCAGCCATACGACAGTAGAACCTGGGGTGTACTGTTTCTCGAGCTCTTTGAGCCACACTTGAGCTCTAATAAATGTTTCCTACAGAGACACAACCAAACACAATTGTACATACTGTACACCAGCCAAGACAAGACAAGATAGATTTGTGCTTCTGTTCCTTTTACCCTTTTACTGATGTCATAGACCAAGAGTGCAGCGTGGGCTCCTCTATAGTAGAGTGGGGTGACACTGTGGTACTTTTCCTGGCCTGCTGTATCCCATATCTCAAAGCGAAGAGTGACATCATTCAGATGCACCACCCGGGTCAAGTAAGCACCTGAAGGGCCAGAGAGCAAAATGAGTCTTTCAACATCCTCCAGACTGCAATACTTGTGTTTTTTGAGTTTGGGAAATGAACTGCTGTAGTCAGATGAGAAGATTGATCTCTGTATGTTATTCAGACCTACAGTATATCTACAAGCAAACAATATTAGCCTAGCTTAGCTTATAGACTGAACACCGGAAAGAATGTGTCGGTCAATGGGTAGGAAAATCCACATGCCATCACTTACAAAGCTCATTATTTATTATGTTATTTTAGATTTTTTTAAACAGTTTCCCCCTGCATCCAGTCACGTATGCTAGGCTACTTGTCAGCTTAAGGACCATTTAGCTGTATATCTTCATAGTTAAGAGTACAGACATGAAAGTTCCATCCAATCCAATCAAAATAGCAGATAAGTGTATTTCATAAAATGTCCATGTACTACTTCAAGATCAGTTAACTTATAAGGATATTTAATTCGATAAATGTTGTGTGATATTTAACCACTACTGTCCACAGCTCTAAGTGATGAACTCACAGCCCACAGTAGGTGATGCAGTCCTGAATTCATCCTTGCCAAACCGCAGCGCCAAACTTGACTTTCCCACACCAGAACTTCCCAGAAGTACCATCTTAACCCTGAGGGTCCGCACTGGTCTACTCAAAGTGTCACCATGGAGCTGAGCTCCTCTTGGAACCCTTGGGAGAGTGTCCCCCATGAGAAGTGAGACAACACTGATAAACAAGAAGGAAAGAATCCAGTAGTATCTTTCAGCCTTGATGCTGTAGTCCTTTCCCTGTGAAGAATCAACAGCTACTCCAAACTGTACGGAAGAGTTAGTCCGTCTTTACTGCTGTAAAAGTCGGGGCCAGCGTCACATTGTTTTACATAGAGTAAAAGTAAAACCAAAGTTCAGTCTTAACTTGTAAAAAGCAAACAACATGATTTCACTTCCTTGTATACACCCACTCCTGAGCCAGAAGGCCTTCTAACCAATTATAAGTTAGCAGGAGCACCCCCTCTCAACTATTTATGCTCATCACACCTCACATGTGATGATTATGACAGTAAAATAAGTGTCATGTTTCTGGTTAGAGTCACTTGGGACTTTTTCTGAAATATGCAAACAGAAAGTGAAAGAGTTCAGGGGAAATTTTGCTCTTAATACAACATAATAAATGATTTCAACATGTATTGCTAAGTATGATTTGAGTAAATAATTAGTCAGTAGAATTAGACACAGAAATCACACACCCCCCTCATGCCTTTTTAGCCTACATGCTTACACAGGGGGTTTCCACAAACTGCAGGCTGTACACTGTGAACACAGGAGGGCAGCATTGCATAAACTACTGACTTGATGTAGTAACAGGACCTGCAGGATAAAGTCTAAAATGAAACTTCTTTGCAGGGAGTGTTTGCTGCAATAAAGCAGGAAAAAGAGGCTATGTCCCAGCAAAAGGAAATCCTGGAGCTCAAGGAGAGTTCATGAATATGAAAGGATGGCATGTGCATCACAGAAGGTTCTGGTCTTTTTGTGTGACATGCTCTCCCTCTGCATGTTTGGGTTTACTACAGGTGCTCTTGTTTCCTCCCACAGTAAATCTCACTTCTCCCAGGGTCTGTTCAGTTACTGAATGAATGAATAATCTTTTATACATTACTTTTACACTGAATATACATTGAATTTCCAATTATTTGGAAATGTATTTACAGCAGACAACAGACATTAACACAACCAACTACAAATGCCTTTTCTACACACAAGAAAAATTAGTTATGAAACCAGAAACAGGTCTAAATGTGATCTGGCTGGTCTCTGCATGCTCAATGGTAATCAATACCATGTTATAAATAATCAAATGTGTTCGTTTGAGAACTGCTTCCATTGCTACGCGGATGACTGCAGGTCTACTCGTGGTTCCTAGAGTTTCCAAATGTAGACTGGGAGGCAGAGCCTTTAGCTATCAAGCTCCTCTCCTG
>JAUBNQ010000013.1:19492521-19503799 GCA_032353495.1 Ctenopoma kingsleyae
ATTATATATTATATTTATTATTTGTATCTGATTTATAGTATTGTTTTCTGGATTCGGAGTCTTTATATGTTAATAATAAAGATCAAAGGATCCAAAAGACATAGTAACCCTCCCCTACTGGAGGGTGTCACTGCCCAGAAGCAAGGAGTAAACAATCTTCATATGAATGTGTGTCAATCCACTAATTAGAATGAAGAAACAAATGTTTTGGAATAAATATTTCATAAAGCTTTCATTCTGCAAGCAAACTGTTATTCACTTTGTTCAGAGCTACATTATGTAACTTCCTTTGTGGTCTTACTCCCATCATGAAAGCATTCATAGCAGTGAGAGTTGCAACATAAACTGTTGCTACCCGAAGCACCACGTTCAGGCTACAAGAAGCTTCCTATTACATCCACAAGGAAAAACAAGGAGGGCCACACAGTGTGTAACCAGCTGGTAACATGTGGGTTACATCAACCAAAATATGTCAATTGATGACCCTAAAAAGTATTGTACATTAGTCATGTTGTAGGAAGACCTACATTGGAATTCCATGTTTCGATATTGGGCTGATCTTAGAATTTGGGGTTTGAGGTATAGTTTCTGTGGTACCACCACATT
Organism: Ctenopoma kingsleyae; assembly: GCA_032353495.1. NCBI lineage: Eukaryota > Metazoa > Chordata > Actinopteri > Anabantiformes > Anabantidae > Ctenopoma > Ctenopoma kingsleyae. The sequence goes on from JAUBNQ010000013.1 coordinate 19,493,128, forward strand.
TTGTTCAGGACTAAGACCCAGCTGCATCTGTAGTTTAATTTTAGAACTGTATGAAGCCCACTATTTATTTTACTCCTGGCCTGAAGTAGCCCGCACAGTTACTAACCACTTTTTGTTTGCACTGCTGAGAGCTCTACAGCTGTTCCGTGTGTTTGTGGTGCAGCCTGAGGGCGACGACTTGCATGGCTGTTTGAGTGGAGGCAGGCAGGGGCAGGACAACAGCAGCAGGACTTCCATGGGCCACTGAAGGCATTTCATGATCATGCATGGCTGGGATGAGCCTGCTTGGGTCTGTGTCAGGCTAGAAACGTCTACATCAATGCTAAACTTCTATTGCTCATGAAAATTCAATGTTGTTATTGATCTTAAAATCTAGTATCTACCGCCTCTTATTTTGACATTTAAATCTTAACAGTAATGTGCAGAAACAGTGAACACAGCAGCTCTATTAATGATGTGTGATGTGAATGAATGTCCCTCTGAGGAAAAATGTCCATTCAGTTGACTCATGTCTGTGGCTACACAACCACTCCCTTTTGCAAAAGGGAAACTAGCTATTTTTTTCCACTTGGTCATGATCGACCTCAACTGTCTAATAAACAAATTCTGTGGGTGTGGGTGGGTGTGGGCGTGGGTGGTTGGGTGTGTATGGGTTTGAGAGAAGCCACCTAATGCTCCCATTACAAGTTAAACTCAGTCCAACCCCCAGATGGTCAGAAATCAGTTATTTCTGTTTGCTCTCTTTGTCCAGCCTGTCATCACTCATAGTCATTAAAATACCGGTCCATTTTTGTTGCTGAACACTGGCATTCAGGGCGTGGGAACTGAGCTCACTGCAGACAAGAGTCAGACCAGGCTGGCATCTAGTTGTGGTGACACTTGAAGACTCTGTGCCCTTAGAGATTGTCAGTAGACACAAGGGGATCAAGTTGAGAGAAGCCAGGCCAGCACAGCTGTCCCCTGCATTCACCTCAGTGGGTTGCGTGCATAGCATAGGGTCATGGAGTACAATTTAAAAGCTCCTCTTATGTCAGCAAGTTATTTCCAAGTAAAAAATCTCATTAGAGCCTCCAGTTTTGCAATAAAGTAGCTCACTGGCTCTCTGGGGGACAGTCACCCTTTTGAAATAGTCCTGAATTAGACCAGTTTTGATAGAACCTGAGTCCATATAGGTCATTATAAATAGCTGTGAAGAAGGAGAGGAAAATTTTTTTTGCCCTAGTTAAGTGTATCTCACTACTAGAGGCACCTACAATAAACACTCATAAATACGTGTGGAAACACTGGCAGTCAGTATAAATTCTAAATGCGATATGAAATGAGACAATTTCTACATGATTCCTACATTAACCATGGAACAACACGGCTTTTTTTAACATCTCTTAATTGATTAATCAGCAATGCAGCTTTTTTTTTTTTCCAAAACCTATTTCACATGTGCCAAATTTATCTAAACTGTCAATAGCTTGTCATACATTAATAAAATAACTATAAAAATAAATATAAAAAATAATAAAAAATAACTGACTACATTTGGAACATGAACATTTGTCCCATAGTTGTCTTTTTGTAATTACGTTATGGGATCAAAAAATATCGAGATATATATTGTATATCGCCATTCAGCTTAAAAATATTGAGATATGAGTTTTAGTCCATATCGCCCAGCCCTAGTTAAAATGAACTTCAGGCAGTGTGTTTTGATGCGTCCTCAGTATCTGCTCAGTAAAAATAAATGCAGTAATATATAAACGATGAAATAATTTTCGTTCACTTTCTAGAGGGTTTTGAGGGCTGCTAGATTGAAATGTTTGCTGATATGATCAATATAGTTACTAGGGCTGGGCGATATATCGATATTTTTAAATTATCAATATAATTCTAAATGAGATATAAAATGAGACGATATCGTAAAACTCGATAGAGCTCTTTTGCCTCTTTCATGTTTTGCTGAAAACATGAAAAATAAGGGGGGGACAAATAAGAATCAGAATAAAAAAATATTGCATAGAAACATATTGCACAGAGGCACACAGAGAATATTGCACATAGTGGATTTCACTTGTCAGTCCATGGTGTTTGAATGTGTTTGTGTGTGGTCAGCTGCAAGGTGTTGGTTGTACAGTCTGACAGCAGCTGGAAGGAAAGACCTTCTGAATCTCTCCTTCCCACTGGGTGCAGCAGCCGGTCACTGAAGGAGCTGCTCAGTGCTGTCGGAGTCTCTTGCATGGGGTGGTAGATGTTGTCCAACCTGGATGACAGCTTAGCCACCATTCTCCTGTCAGTCACAGCCTCCGCTGGGTCAATAGGGCATCCTATAACAGAGCTGGCCCTACAGATCAGCCTGTTCAGTCTCCTCCTGTACCCAGCTGTGATGCTGCTGCCCCAGCAGACCACACCGTGAAAGATGGCTGATGCCACTACAGAGTCATAAAAGGTTTTAAGAAGCAGCCCCTGCACTCCAAAAGACCTGAGGCGCTGCAGCAGGTACAGCCTGCTCCGCTCCTTCTTATACAGAGCATTTGTGTTATGAGTCCAGTCCAGTTTGTTGTTCAGATGAACATCAAGGTACTTGTAGCTCTCCACAGCCTCAATGTACCTGTACTGCAGACAACCCTGTCAGACATACAGCCCTGGGTTCTCACGTACTGTGGTCGGTTAGTGAGGTAGTTGGTGATCCACCGTGTAAGATGTTGATTCACTCCTGTGTGTTCCAGCTTGTCCCTCAGGATTGTGGGTCAAATGGAGTTGAAGGCACTAGAGAAATCAAAGAACATGATTCTCACAGTGCTCCCTGCAGTCTCCAAGTGTGAGAGAGAGCGATGTAGGAGGTGGATGACAGCATCATCCACTCCAATGCCAGGCTGGTAGACAAACTGGACTGGGTCCAATGATGAGTTCACCAGGGGCCAAAGCTGAGCAAGGACCAACCGCTCCAGGGTCTTCATCAGGTGGGAAGTCAGAGCCACCGGCCTGTAGCTGTTGAGGTCCTTGGGATGTGAGGTTCTTCACTGGTACCACACAAGAGGTTTTCCAGAGCTGTGGTACTCTCTCAAGCTTCAGGCTCAGGTTGAACATGTACTCCATTACCCCACACAGTTGATCCGCGCAGCACTTGACAACCCTGGAACTGATTATCTGGTCCTGCTGCCTTCCTAGCGTTGATCCTCTTCATCTCCTTCTTGACCTGAGCAGTTGAAATAGACAGGCCAGAGCCATGTGCTAGGTGTGTGCTGGATGACGTGGTTGGTGGGGGAGAAGTGAGCCGGGAGAAGTGTGAAGTGTCTGAGGTGGAACAGAAGTGGGTTGGGGGTGTCTGTAGCAGACGATAGAGACTGCATCAGGGAGGGCAGTATGAGTGGAGATTCGGGGGCAGATGAATCAAACCTGTTGAAGAAGTGGTTGAGTTCATTTGCCCACCTCACATCCCCCACCGGCAGGGAGTTCTGTTCCTTGTGACCTGAGATGGTTCTAAGGCCCTTCCAGACTCCACTGACATTGTTCTGCTGAAGCTGGTTTTCCATCCTCTGCCTGTAATACTCTTTCCCCACCCTGCACCCTCTTCAGTTCCTCCTTGTCTCCTGATTTGAAAGCCCTCCTCTTCCGTTTGAGGACAGCCTTGATTTCTGGGGTTTGTTGTTTGGGAAGCACCCACAGGGTACGGTGCTATCCACAGAGAAATGAATGTAGTCCATAACACAGGTTACAAGGCTGTCAATGTCCTCCTCATGGTCGTCACAAAGCACTTCCCACACAGTAGACTCAAAGCAGTCCTTTAGAGCCTCCTTGCTGCACACCAAGAGCTCGTACACAGGGACCAGCTTCACCATGTTGTGATCTGATCTTCCGAAGGGAGGGAGAGGTGATGAACTGTATGCCTCCTTAGTGTTGGCATACAGTAAGTCCAGGATTTTATTGTCTCTAGTGTGGCATGTTACATACTGGGTGAAGGTGGGCAGTGTGGAGTCCAGGGGGGAATGGTTAAAATTACCCGAAATGAGAAAAAGTGCTTGGGAATGTTGTGTCTGTAGTCTGCTGACTACCGAATGCAGAGAGTCACAGGCTGCATCCGCGTTGGCCGAGGGGGGGGGGCATACACCGTTATCGCGATAACATGTGAGAATTCCCTGGGGAGGTAGTATGGTCGCTGCAGTAATAAAAACTAGAATGTAAAAGAATAAAAATAGTTAAAAAAAGGTGGAAAAGCTCGTAGTGAGCAGAGCTGCCGTAACAGGCTGCCACTCGCTGTTGGCGCCAATACAGTATATTACCAATATATTGTATTTAATTTATGGGATCAAAAAATATCGCCATTCAGCTTAAAAATATTGAGATATGAGTTTTGGTCCATATCGCCCAGCCCTAATAGTTACAAGTAGTACAAGTACATTAAATTAACTGTCCTTGAATGCTCCTTTCACACTTCACTAGCTTTGGAATGTGCATGGTTTATGATCATGCTGGGCCTTTATTTTATCTTCAGAAATGACTAAATGTGCTTGGCCAACAAGTTGAGGTATATATAATGTTTTAATCTGTTGTCTATCCCAAATTGTTGGAAAGTTTGTTAAAGTGAATCTCGTGAAATACTTCAACACTTTAACCTTACTTTTGTTCTCAATTTAGATGCCAGTACATAAAAAGAAATTTATATTGTACTTGAAAGTGCTGCAGCCTTACAGTGACGTTAAAACTGTGCTCTGTAGGTTTGTACAAAGTTTGTCCATGTTTATGTTGTATTCTGAATATTTTTGTCAGGCTATGATAGTGTTGTCCCATGTCACATCAATAGTTCTGCATATAACCTCTGGATTAGTTTTAATCTGCATGCTGTGTTTAACAAGTTTTCTACTGCATCTTCAAGTTGTCAGTGACAGGAAAGTCTACTTCAACTTGATGATTGATGATTGTTTGCATGTCCTGGCAATGGCTGTATTGTGCCTTGTACATGATGCTGAATTTCCCACCCATCTGACGCTTACATTAAAAATATCACTTAAAGTGGATTAAAAATGTCTAACATGTCTGTGAGATGTCCTTTGGCTCTCGCCTCGTCAGTGTAGCAGGGTTTGTGTACTTAAGGCAAACTAATGATTAGCTGAGAAGCTGTTTGCAAAAAGCTCTTAACCCCCTGGGCTTGATGTTAGATGGAGTAAATTAAGACCAGCACTGTTAATGGAGGTTTTCAAGAGCTGTATTTATGTTAGTGCAGGCAAAAAGTCTGACGTCATGTTGCTCTTTTGACACTGCAACCATGTCACCTCTTAGTCATGGAAGATAAGGTGTGTGTTTAGTGTGGGACCCGGTACGCACAAACTCTTCAGTGTAGATGCATCAACATAAGCACAGCATTAGATTTAAAAAAAATATATTTGATCAATCACTAACTCTTAGAAGAGCTTTGAGTTATTAAGTTATTTTAATATTTTGGCATTTTATATAACCCTATCAAGTTACAGGGTTCACTGAGGACAACATTGTCTTTTCTTAGCAATCCCCTGGTACCAATTCACATGCATTTGTAGTGCTGAATGCTAACTCTGCACACGTAGTTTACTGCAGGGTAAAAAGGATCTCTGATGTAGCAACAAGCCTGCTGTTCCAACATTTCAGGTGTCCACTGTGCCTTTTTTTTCCACCAAAGGGACCTTTGTAAAGAGTGGATTCAGGCAGTCGTCATTGCCCAAATCATTCTGCAGACTGTATATACAACAGATGTTGTTGTGCTTGTCTGAGTGTTATGCCATACTAAAATGTGTAACAATGCAGCAGAGAGTTTAATTTCAGGTAAAGATAAATCCACTGCAGAACAGGCAGGCAGCTGTATTTAAGGTGCCAGGGTTCAGTGTCTTGTCCAGGGCCACTTAGGCATGTGGCCTGCAGGAACCAGGACTCAAACCTGGAGAGGTCCATTGTCAACTGCCTTACAGACTGATCCACAGACGGCCCCTATTTATGACAAGTAAAATGAATATTTTCAGTGTGTTGTTTTTTAATTGTGCAAGTACAACACAGCCCCTCAGTGAGACGTGAGAAAGGAGAAGACAGGGTTAATAAACATCACAGAGCTGTGATAAAATATGTGGTGAAAGCCCTTCAACCCTTCAGCACAGTATTGGTTGCAATTCTGTGAGGGGAAATCCTCCATCCAGTATGTTATTATCCAATTTCCAATTTTGAAATCAGTATTGGCCACAAAAAGCATCACCGTTTCTTTTTGTTTGTTTGTTTTTTGCGGTTATACTTAAATTAGCAATTGATATTAAGATCAATAAAGAAGAGTGGCATGTAGCTGTAACTTATTTTTGTTCCTTTATTTTACTATCCAAGGGCATGGGTTAAATAGCAAAAGACTGAGGTTAAATTCTGAGGTCACGTTGACTTTTTTTCCAAAACATTCATCTTAGTTCCTTAATAGTGTGTGAGAAAATGTCTTCCTTTAAAACGAACTCTTCTTTGTTTTCCTGTTACTCGGTCATGGTAACTGATATTGGGTAAATGCATTAGTGCAATAGTAGGAGGGATTATAGGGGTTCCGCCTAGAGGCGAACAGTCTGCAATCACACAGTGTCTACCACAAAGTTAGAGGAAGGAAATGCACACACATACAGTACACGCTCTGAGAGAGGTCCTTTTAAGGAAAAGGCCCTGCTCTCGCCTGAGTGCTGAGTGGAGCAGAGGCAATGCCTCAAATACAGAAATATAAATCCATGCACACATTTACACACTGTCTACATTGCTTTCAAGATTCTCACTCAACTGTGTGAAAACAGTCCAGTAGGTGTATTCAAAGTTTAAAGGAAACTTGATATTTTATGTTAACAGACGCTGCTGCAACACTGGTTATCCAGTCTACTAATATGACTATTTAGTTACATGAATCAGTTTTAGGGGCATTATTCTGATGTAACTGTGCACTGTACACATATGCATTTATTGTTTGTCATTTGTCCAGTTCTTGATGCATTTATCTTCCCAACAAAATGTCACAAATTTCATGTTTCCTAACAAATCTGTCGAGGAGCTGGAGCTCTAGTCATACATATGTTCTGCATTTATACATGTGTAGACTGCTGTCTCACTTCCCTTTTATCTTTCTCTGTGTGTTTCTATTTGTTCCATTATCTCCCTCTCAGGCTGAGGCCAGGCTGGCAGCAAAGAGGGCAGCCAGGGCAGAGGCCAGAGAGATCCGCATGAAGGAGCTGGAGAGACAACAGAAAGAGGTAAATAAGTCAAAATACACTCTCACATTTAAACCCACGAAAGAAGAAACACATTTGGTATCATTTCCTACAGAGAGGATATGGTAGTTTGATCAAAAGAGGAGAGTTTAGTTCATATATGACTTTCTATTTGGAAGAGAGTCTGTAAAGTGCTTGTATTACACTAAATTCACACAGCTTAATACAGCATTATTACATGAACTCTGTCACAGTAGGTTCTATTGTATGCTGTGCAGCTTAGTAAGATATTACCATAAATAACTGGGTAATTTCAGCCATCTTGTTTGTACACTGTAGGATCTAGAGCATTTCATTTCAATGTTGCCTTATGCCATTAAGCTGCTGCTCTTCGACCCTGTGGGTTATAGGTCAGAGATGTAAACAGAGTGCTATAATCGCAGCAATGAAAAGCACTTTTAGATAAATCCTGTACTGTTCATAGAAAGTGCATCAACTGAGTAAATAAAAAGAAACACATTATTATAACTTAATAAAAACCTGATGCATTTTTTTAAATTTCATCAGAATCTAATGTAATTTAACTGTTCCAAAAATGTTTTTTTTTTAAATTCCAAATCAATATTACAGTTTGAATGATGAATTTATGCTTTATGAGGACATTTTAACATGACATAAAAGTACTGAAACTTGCAGTAAGATGTTACTAGACCTTTTCCACATACTTACAGTTTATAGCGAAATCATTCAGATACCTTTCACTCAACAGCATATTTACCCATAGTTAAATATTTTCAGAAAAGTTTCTAAATTTATTGAAAGGAAAAATTAATTCACACCCTTTATTCTGTGTTTTCTTGAAGTACTTTGGCAGAAAGTGTTTCCCCATTTTTTCCCCATTCTTCACTGTAGATCTTCTTAGGTTCAATCAGATTAAATAGGAAGTGTCTGTGAACTGCTATCTTCAGGCCTCTCCGCAGAAATTCTTGGTGCTTTAAGTCTGGACTTTGGTTGGGCCAATAAAGGACCTAAAACACAAGTTGTTCTATCAATGAATGGTCAGAGAAGAAGAAAATTTCAAGTCCATAGTATCAAGTCAGTTAAACTTCTGGGATATTGATGTGGTCAGTTAAGTAGCAGAGGGGTTTGTTAATCAGTGTCAGCTGTTTTGTTGTTAATGACATTAACAACAGGTTCACTAAAGGGGCAACAATGAAATGACCCCAAAAACAGGAATGGTTTTGCAAGTGGAAACCATAGACATTTTTTCCCTCCTCATCTTTTTTTGACTGCTTTTCAATACTTTTGCATTTGTACAGGATAGACGATGGCACCCTGACTGCCATTAGTTATCGTGATTAAATCCTTAGATCCATTGTTAGACTCTTTGCTGGTGCAGTGGGTCCTGGGTTCCTCCTCGTGCATGATAATGCCCGGCCTCATGTGGCAAAAGTATGCAGGCAGTTCCTGGAGGATGAAGGAATTGATACCATTGACTGGCCTCCATGCTTGCCTAAATCCAATAGAACATTTCTGGGACATTATGTTTAGGTCCATCCGACGCTGCCAGGTTGCACCTCAGACTGCCCAGGAGCTCAGTGATTCCCTGGTCAGAATCTGGGAGAAGATACCCCAGGACACCATCTGTCATCTCATAAGGAGCATGCGCTGCTGTTGTCAGGCATGCATTCAAGCACGTGGGGGTCATACAAACTCTTGAGTACCATTTTGAGTTGCTGCAATGACATTTCAGCAAATTGGACTAGCCTGCCACATCAGTTTTTGAGTTTAAGTTTCTTGGTGACTTCGAATAAAGCCCCCTGTAGGTTGATAATTTTCATTTTCATCAGATGATGTGGCATCCTTTTATTCCTAACACATTACCCATTTCATATCAGTATGGATATCCAGCATGATTTAAAAAAAAAATTGAGATCTGATGTGTTTTCAAAGTGTTCGTCTAATTTTTCTGAGCAGTGTATATATGCAGAAATAGAGAAAGGTCTAAAGAGTAAAATAATAAACAAGTAAACATGAGGTTTACGTGATCACCAGTAAATGTGCACAATTTATACAGTGTACTGTAGCTTCTTGCTGTGAGGTTTAGTACACAGTCAGCCAAAGCAATAAGTAGAAAGTCCTCAAAAAGGCTCACTAATTACTCTTTCTACAGGGGTTAATCTCAAAACAAATTGACAAAAATCTTCCAAGAGTTTAAATGGAAAGTTTCCAGGCATACATTTGATTACAGCACTTCTTAAAAAGACGAGAGGCTCTAAGACTCTATTACTTGATACATGTTGCATGCTGTTTTACCCTTTTTTTTAAATCTCTCTTTAGTAACAATAATAACATAATACAAGTACAAAGAATATTACTAAAACACGCAAGGTGAAACTAAATGTTTAAAATTTTTAATAAATAGCTCCTCATTGCCAATGGGTGTTTTAGTTTAGAAGTTTTTCATGATAAATACAAAGACAGCATAAAACAGTATTGCAGTCTCCGATGTGTTGAAACAAGTACTCAGCTGAAGGGTCTCTGTGTTTCTTTCTCTGGTTTACCTCCTTTGTACCATGGGGAGTCGCACTTCTCCTAGCTGCCTATTCTTAGCCCGGAGTAATCCCATACACACAAACAGACTTCTGCCTCTCAGCTGTCAAAACTGAACTTGTTGTCTGATGTCTATGTCTAGAGTTTGTTTTGAAGTATTAGAACTTCTAAAACTGTAGTGGCGTGGCCTGATGTGGATTAAAATCTTCTTGAACTTTCTCAAGTCAGCTCTTCTTCATAACATTCTTGTTAAGCTTGTGCAGAAAGTGTATATAGTATATCCTCTGTTTGGGTTAGGCAGTATATAAGATAATACCGTATGTCTAGAACTGCAGTGATTATTCTAATAATCAGATGGTCAACAGAAAAATTTATCAATTTTGATAATTCACCATTTAAATACAGTAAGTAAAGTAACTTTCCTCATTTCATGCATGCCATGTCAAGTAATGGTAAAATGTAATATGTTTTTTTATTTTTATTTTTATTTTTGACTGGCCAGACAAAACAAGCTGTTTCAAGACATCACTTATTTAAGAAATGGTTATGATTAATCAGTTAATTGAGGAAATAATTGGCATAGTAGTTGATCTAGTCGTAGTATATTTATCTATATACAACATTTTGGTATGATGTTGATGTACAGCATATATACAGGGACTTAAATTTCCATCCCTCTAGGTTATTTTTCTACAGAAATTTATAGCTTTTTCCCATTAAGCCATTGTAGGATTTTCAGTCTGGCAGCCTTCACTTATCCAGTAATCAAAACACAGGTGGTGAACTGAACCCAAACAACAATAATCTACATCACACATACACCAATCATACGCACTGGATTAACGTTCATTGTTAAGCTGAGTCGTGTGTGTGTGTGTGTGTGTGTGTGTGTGTGTGTGTGTGTGTGTGTGTGTGTGTGTGTGTGTGTGTGTGTGTGT
>JAUBNQ010000013.1:19512951-19560452 GCA_032353495.1 Ctenopoma kingsleyae
TATGTTTGCTAATGGAAATTTATTAAATTAAGAGGATAACTGATCATTATAAAATCATTTTGCAATGATGGTAACACAGCTGAAGGCATGCATCTTTTCATGGAAAAAATGGTAAAGCCTAAAGACTTGAGAAAGCCATCTGGAATGGAAGGGTGAAACATCATCAAGGAACTAAAACAAGTCCAGTTGCTATTGAAAAACCTTTTTTGAGATAAAGCCTATGTGTGTCCAAACATTTGACTGCTAGTGTAAATATTCTGTAAATTCAGTAGAATCTGGAGGGATTTCTTTGTTTGCATGTATATGAAATGAAATTGGCTGATTGCTTCCTTCCATAGCATAGATAAAAGCCTACTTGAATTTAAACAAGAATGAACTTCAAACTTTAAAGCCCCATCTTCGGGGCTAACTTACACTAACTTGTAACGAGGCAAATAGCATCTCTGCCTGTTGCTGCAATATGGAACTATAGAATCCCATCCCAGAGTCCTCTCATGTTACGTCAACAAAACTATCAGGTCTGTCCAATTTAATGTGCATGCTAACCACAAACAAGAGTCAGCAGCATAATAAAAAATTTTTTGTGAAGTAAATATAAAGTACATGTACAGTACATGCTCAGACTTTCTTCTTCAGTGTAGCAACATGTAACCACCAGTTAGCCATCTAAAATAGGGCAATCCATACGACACCACCCCCACAACTAGTAAAAGTACCAAATCTTGCTTATTAGACTCTTAAATGACAAAGGAACCAAATACTAAATAATTAATATCTGATTACTTAAATGGCTAAATAACTTATTTCATACTTTTTTACAGAAGAATCTCTGAATCTTCTCAATATAAGTAATTTAGAATTGTGTTCACAAATCAGTGGGAACATCTGCTAATCTTACATGGTCTGAAAATCTCCTATTTCATCCAGTTATTTCTGCCTCTAACATAAGTGTTTGGCGGAACCGAATAAAGAAAAGCAATCCTTTACATCCAACTTTTATAGCATTAGCTTCTTAGCTAATAGCCAAGTATCAGCTGAACAGCATGTTATGTGTCATTATGTTGAATGTGAAACACAGCTGTGCGCTGTCAGGAGGATGTGGTGAACTTTGGTTTTGTAGCAGTTTGATGTTGCTGCCTATGCTCCCCAATTCTCAGAGCTCCAGACTGAGTGATGACAGCCGGGTATCGCGTGCCTCCAGATTAGACCTGCAGCCGGTGGGTGCCACTGCATTACAGATTTTTTTACTCTCTCTGATACAACCCATGGCTTGAACTGTGCTACTTAAGTTTGAAGTTGTGTTCATTAACAAAGCGAGCTGTAATACTCACTCTATAGAACCTGTGAAAGTTTTGTTGAGGCATGTTGTACTTTCTAACTAATGCTGTCCTGTGTTACACTAAAGAATACATTTATGTGCATGTATTTAGTTTATTTTGCATTGAATTTCTGCAAAACGTTGTCCTTGTTGTGTGTTTAACGTCCCAGAGATGTGACAGCTCAGTTACAACTCTTTTCTAAGTTTTCAAATGAATTTGCATTGTAATTTAAATGTTTATATATAACATATACTTCTTTATCAGCCTTATCCTTTTGTCTTGGCAAGACTGCAGAGTGTCTAGTTGTGCTATGCATTTCAAAGAAGCTACATTCATAATGTCCGGAATCAAATGTCTTTACACCATTTGACTTTTCCCAGGACCCACAAAAGCTTAGTATGAAAATGTCATGAAGAATTGGTTTATGCATTTGTGTGTGTTAACGATTTGCTCCGCATTTATTGAGTTCCACTTCTTATACTCGTGGCATAATTGTATAGCACAAATTCAATGCTAATAACGTTATACTTTTGAACTCCCATCCATCAGGCTGCTTATACGTCCTCAGATTTGTACAGCCTCAATGGTCTGTCCTCTTCTAGAAACCCAGGGTCAGCTCTCAATGGTTACCAGGTCCGTATACAGACAGACATAATAACTTAACACAACCGTAGCTTGACTTTAACCAGCGACTCTCTGTGTAGGGGAGTTGAATCTTGATTTATTTGCATTCTGTTGTCTTTGTTGCAAACATTTTTCTTTCCTCCCACTTGATCTGTGTCTGCAGTTTTACAGGTCACTCAGTCAGATCACCCAGCAGCTCTATCGTAGGGTCGGTTCCATTCATTCCCAGTTTACCTTTTAACCTCTGTAACTTCCCCTCACTGTTAACTGACACATGTGGTTTGTTCTTAACACCACAGTTACTACAAGCACATTAAATGAGTCTGTTTAAGAGCAAATAAGTTGATGGTTAAGTCAAGGGCTTCCATTGAAATGCTTCACCAGTCACTACACACCACTGGATAAATCAACTTTGAATGAAGCCAGATAATCGGGCACTGTATCAGGCTGTCAGGGTTTCACCATTAAGCAAAAAAGCATGTTATGAAATCTACATCAGAGATGTTGCACTGTGTGAGCATACACCTTATACTGTACGTGTGTGATGTATCACAGAGCTCCTTATATGAAGACAGTCTCTGCAGTGGATCTCGGCGGGTCATTGGCTCCTGCTCCCATGTAAGAATTGGTTGGCATTGTGGTTTTGATGGTTTGAAACGTGAGTGTCTTACATGTGAACACTGTTGTGTTGTTGTTGTTTTTTTACACTGGCTCTGGATTGATATTACTAATTCATGTTTAACAGTGCGTAAAAAAAATGGTGAGAATATGAATCTGGTGTGACATAAATAAAAAGGCTGTGTTATTAACTGCTAATTGATATTGCTGTGTTACCTGAACTTTTAGTAACTTCAGACTAATTGTTTGCGGCTGCATGGAAATTTTTCGGTCTGTGGTTTTTTGAATTTTGATTTTGAAGTAGTGAAATCTAAATGAAAATGATCTGAACTAAAACTGGCATCAGTTGTCTCCACGTTTGCTGCTTGTGCTGTTAGCATAAGTGTGTGTGTGCTTGTTTGTGTTGGACTCCACATATACACAAACATGATGTTGTGTTTCCTCTGCAGCCTTTAGAGTACACTAGTTATCGCGTTTCCAGCTCCAGAGCATCCAGCAGGGCCGGTTCAGCCCGTGCCAGCCCAGTGGTGAGCCCTCACTCCCCAGACACCAGGCTCCAACCTCTGGGGTTTAAAATGCAGTAGCCCATTAAACCAATGGTTATGTACACAGTACAAAATGATAAAGCTACAGTACATCCACACAAGTGCTTGACTGAACTAAACAGCCATCAGTGACTTACACTGCTACATTTAGTTTATAATTCACTCACATTTGAGCCGTTGAGTACTTGAATTGTTTTCATTTTGGCTCTTAAAGTGTCAGAGGTGTGTTTGGTAGAAACACATTTGTTCTATGTGCAGAGGACAAGCAGGTATTTCTTGTTGTGTTTATAATAGTTATAATGTTTGAGTGTTTAAACAAAGCAGAACTGCAAGTCATACTATTGTCACATGATGCCTGTATAAAGGAAGGCTAATGAGAAATAATTGTCTCTGTGAAAAAGGAGTTTTAAGAGTTTAGAGAGTTTAATTTAAAAAAACAACATGGAATAAAATAAATAAACTTTTGTTTCCTCTGAGCTTTGTTGGTAATTTGTAAATCATTTAGAAAACTGAGGTTTTTTGACTTAATGACCTTCTCTATGGGTTTTGGTTTCTGTGTTATTCTGTGTGACCCCTGGTGGCCATCGTAGGACAACTGCAGCTCAGTTGCCAGTTTTTTGAGGAGCACAGCCAGTAGCAGTGTTCTCCCCCGGGACCTGGATGATGTCACTATACCTGACTTCTCAGACGTGAGTTGCTTTGCACCTGCAGGAGGCCGTGACTGTGATGTGAGCTGAGTTTCTTCTTGGTTGCTTTTTTTTGTTTTTTCTTCAATGGCCACCCATCCTTCCTTTTATGCATGTCGCCATGCAAAGAGGGCTGATTGCACAGTGTTTTTGTCAGAGGTTACTTTGCATATTGAGATGAGAGATTACCAGTTTGTTGTGTGTGTGTGTGAACAAAAATAGTGTACGATGTGATGTTGTGTTCTTAACACAATTGGTTGTTGAATGGTTTAAGTCAGTCAGAGCTTTGGTGATAGTCATTTCTGAGGGAGTTTTGACATCATCTCTACTAATTATTTGCATGATGTTACAAAAAAATAAACAAGCCTTTTTTAAATATGTTCATCAGTAAAAGGCACATTAGAGGACTTTCATTTGCAAACATCAAGGTAAATCTTAACACTGCAGAGCTGCCTCTTGTGAAGATTTTGGAACTTCCTCCTTTCCTTCCTTAATTCCTCCCTCAGCTCGTCCTCTTGGCCCTGTGGCCTTCATGTCACCCTGTGATTGTTCTCACCCTATTTTATTTCTCTCAACAGGCGGAGGACAGAGATTATCTTGAGAAGGTGAGTGGGTGTCTTCACCACGTTTTTTTTTTTTTTTAAAGTCTCTTCACTCCAGATCACATTAGTTCATGGAACTAATATTTTTCTGTTTCTCAGGGATCTCGAGCAGCTTCTGCCTTAACAGCAGCCACCCTCACCTCCTTAGGTGGGACATCTTCCCGCAGGGGAAGTGGAGAGACGGCTGTAGCTTTAGATGCTGAGACCTCCATACGAGAGATCAAGGTAATGCTGAAGAGATGCAGCTTTCCAGGGACAGAGAGGACATTTCTTGTTAGGTTGTGCAATTGAGATGCAAATGAGATCAGAGTAACCAATCACATTCACTTAGTTTCAGACATAGATTCAACAGAATCCAGTATAGGCGGTACAGGTCTCACTCTCACAAAAAACTCAGTGTTACTGTTTTCTTCTCTGAGAATATAAATCTGATATAGAGACTTTCAAAGTCTTCTTCGTCATCTCCTTCTTCTGTGCTGTTTTTATTGCTGTTTTTATGTTCAGTCACCAAACTTTCTGCTTCACCTTTTCCTGTGCTGTAATGCTGTGCTTCTCTGCTCACCACTGCTGCACTTTTCACCAGGAGATTCATGAACTGAAGGATCAGATTCAAGATGTGGAAACAAAGTACACACAGAACCTAAAAGAAGCGAAGGTATAAACCTGAGGCCTTCCCTGAACTAACGGGTCTGCTGCCCCTAACTTTGACTGAATACTACTTTTAATACTCCATGTTTTACTACTCACTATATGTCAGACCTGCATAATGGATCATTTAATATATCTGGTGCTGTGACAGTGCTACCACTACAGATTAATAAACAGTAGTAATAATTTAATAACTGTGAATAGAAACAAAACCTAACTATTTTGTTGTCATATGAAACATTGGCCTTATCTAGACACTCTACACAGTAGAAGAAATACTGTACCAGTGCTCCACATTCAACAATATTGACACACACTGACTCCATTTTCTAGCTTAAATGTGCCATTTAATGTAGCATTATTTCTCATTCATTCCCCTCCCGATCAGTTGCATCTGCATGTTGCTATTTTCAGTGTGTGTGTGTGTGTGTGTGAGAGAGTGTGAGAGAGTGTGAGAGAGTGTGAGAGAGTGTGAGAGAGTGTGAGAGAGTGTGAGAGAGTGTGAGAATATACATATACTGTAGAAGTAGATTGGTTTGACTTGAAAAACTGTGCATTGTCCGACTCCTCTACCAGGTGCCTCCATGTGTACAAATATATACTAGTGACTTTATATGATAGAGGAAAATAAAGCTCTGCAGTTTTGTTTAAGGAGATTTGTTTAGAATACCTAAAGTAGCGCTTGTGATATCCTTATGTCTTCTCTGTCTTTATATTAGGATGCATTAGCAGAATTGGAGGAGAAGTACCGTAAAGCCATGGTGTCCAATGCCCAGCTAGACAACGAGAAATCGAACCTGATGTACCAGGTGGACACACTCAAGGATTCACTCATGGAACTGGAGGAACTGCTGTCTGAGTCCCGCCGGCAATACGAGGAGAAAGTCAAGGTATAGTAGACCATTACCGATTATGGTATCAAGCCAAATGTTATTTTGTTCACGCAGTACTTACTAAGTACTTACAGGAAACCTGAATGATTTGAACTTTGCTAAATTAAACTTACACAAGATCTTGGCCATGTTTGTTGAGAACCTCACTTCTTAACATAATAGTATATTGAAACCCTAGACAACACTTGTCTTGCACCTTATGAATTAATGTTTAAGTCCATTACAATGAAAATAAACACGCTAAACTTATTTGAGTTGAGTCACATTTACAAAAGCTGCATTTTTCTAAAGTAAACACAGTTGCAAAGACAGACGAATAACATAAATTCCAATGGTAATGTGAATTTATACATGCATTACAAAGCTTCTCTTTGACAGCTGGATTAGAAATATGTGCAGTATACTGTATCTGCCATATGTGGACTAGAATATTTCATGTGTTCCAAGATTTGAACCCGACCCAAAATAGGCTTGTGGAAAACCTACCAGAACCGGACTTTATTCAAAAATAGAGATGAGGAGATAGAAACAGAGAGAGGAGAGAGAAACCTGATTCAAGGAGTCCCAGAATATAGCTAGTCCAAAACTGAATATACCACAAGATAATTACACCCAATCCAAAATGCAGTTGACCCAAACAGCAACAACACAAATGCCAGCAGCTCGACTGGCATTCCATTGTCTAAAGTAAACTTTTGTGAGATGTGACTTTCACAGTTCTTGCCTAAAACACCCCATGCTCTACCTCCTATGTTCAAGTCCGTTCAAAAAATCCAAATCCACTTAGGCTCTGGACATATTGACACACAGACCTGATATCCATGAAAATAAAATGAAATTGAGGAGAAATCTGACACAACTCAATTCAGACCTCAAGTTAGGTCTTATCTCCTTAGAACTAAGTGAAGCCGTGAAAACCACTAATGGAGAATGTAATGCATATAACACAGTTCTCAGAATAGGAGCCCGATCAGATGAAGACATCACACTTGACAGTTCTCCTATGATACGTTTGGGTGGGCTGTCATGGTTTTGTGCGTGTGATTGATGTTCAGAATGAAAACAGCTGGATCCATGGTTGTCAAAGTACCTCTTGTTTCCTGCAGGAATATGAGCGAGAGAAACATGCTCACAGCTTGCTTCAGTTCCAGTTCAGTGAAATGAAAGAGACGCTAAAGCAAAGTGAAGAGCTGCTCAATGTGAGTATTTGTCTCCCAGTATGAATATGTGCCACAGAGTGTGAAGCAGGGTGCAGACATTGAGCATTCCCTGGGTTTAACAGACAGACATTCACTTTGTTCACTTTATCATTTAGAAAAGCGGCATGTTGAGGTGCTTTTCACAACTTTCTTTCCTTTTCGCCCACTATATACACTTGCTCTCCTTCTCTCGCATCCTCTCAAACATTTTTCCCCTTTCCTGGTGTTTAGGAGATCCGCCAGCTGCGTATGAAACAGGATGGTTTTGTTAGAGAAATATCTGACCTACAGGAGACACTGGAGTGGAAGGATAAAAAAATTGGGGTACGACCTATGATCCCCAGTCCAGCAGTTTTGTCTGTTATTAACTTCATCACATGAAGAATTTACTTATACTGACATGAATTCAGTTTTGCTCCTTTGCATGCAACTTAATGCTTGCTTTTGCTTTCACTTCTTTTACACAAATTCCTTCATCATCTGTTCTCTCAACCACCTGGGGGATCTGCTCAGGCCTTAGAGAGACAGAAAGAATACACAGATGCAATCAGAATTGAGCGTGATGAGCTCAGAGAAGAGGTGGTGAAGCTCCAAGACATTCTGAAGGTACTCAGTCAGTGTGGGAATTCAGTTTCAAAAAATTCTAAAAAGTTGGGAAGTTGTATAAAATCTACTTAAAAACAGACTCATAAATCCATATTTTATTCACAATAAAACACAGAAAACAAATCCAATGTTTGTGTAATGTTCAATTTTAAGATAAAAATTAGGACTGCAAGCAGTTATGAAAGGGGTTGAAGTGAGTGTGGCGCACATCGCCCCACGCTCCTCGAAATTCCTTGAAAAGCGTACATCTAAAAAGATTACAGTCCTGCAGCCCCATTGTACTGTTCTCTTACAGAGTTTAGAAACTCTGAGTTTGGTGTTTTATCGTCTCTTGCATTACAACAATATCTCTGTGTGTGCGGGAAAAACTGCAAAGTTAAACAATACAAAACATTATGTGTCTCTCATAACCAAACAGCATTTACACAGTAAATAGTAGTACAGTTGTTTTGGTGTTATGAGCCGGAGTACAAAACTAAACACAGCAAAAAACAAATGACATTAAAACTTCTAAACAAGAAGTGACGTCACCGCAAATGCGAAACCAGACGTGAGGTCATCGCGTCACCGCTAGTAAATCATACTATGAGGTTTAACAAAATCTGTGCATTTCCATTTCGTAATTATTACCAGTCCCTTTACAAGGGAATTGTTGCTAATAAAAAACAAAATAAAGGCAAACACACCCATGCTGCAGATTTTTTGAGTCTGTGAGGGCTAGTGTTATCTTCCTTGCTTAATTTAAACCTAAACAAAGCCACAAACAAATCACATCAAACATCTTATCTTTTAACCTCGAAATAATCACAAAAAAATACCATCTCTATTATTTTAAATAATTCTGATTCCTTTAACACCTAATGGAAAGCGTTCGAAACAGGAAGTGACGTCACCGCATACATTAAACCGGAACCACCGCATCACCACGAGTAAATCATACTATTAGTTTTAACAAATTTCGTGCTTTTACAAAGATATGGTGCCAATAGCAACATCTATTAAAAGCAACACACACATGCCTTCTTTCTTTCTTTCTTTTAGAACTGAGAGCTGCTATGACATGGCAAAATAATGTCCTTCATATGGTGAACCTGAAAAGCAAGAAAGCCATCCTAGAATAACATTAACATTGTTAGCAATTGAGGCACCGGTGCAACAACTGGTCACGTGACCGATTTAACATGATGTAGCACGTTGCTTTAAGCGTGTGTCGAGGCGAATTTACACTAATTACCAGTTTTTAAATGGTGTTGATAGGCCAAGTAGATCCAAAGTTATAAGTTGTTTATACTGTCTTTTAAAAATAAAATGTTCCATTTTATGCTAGTTGAAAGATGTTTTTTAGCTGAATATTTGCCATTCTTTGTCTTTACCTGGCAGAAGGGGAGTGTAACTGAGGTTGATTCTCATCGGTTGAATAGCCTGACCAAATGGGGGCCAGATTTGAAGCACTCATTCTGTTACTAAGTACTCTGGTTGGCTGGAACAGCATGGCATGATTGTGTGTATATATATATATATATACTTACAGGCCCATAGAAACAGAATCTGCTGTGATTTGAAGGCAGATGCTGCCATCTAATGGTATTATAAAGGCATTTCTCCATAAATTTGTCTTAAAAAATTTACCAAAAATCTATTGCAAATATTCTCACATGACTAGCTAAGTGTCAGGTACATCATAATGTATTTTTATGCCTTTAACATGAAAACTCTTTTAAATAGAAATACAAAACTTTTAATAACATTGCATCAACATTTAAACTTTTACAGTACGCACATCCTTTCACCAATCCAAATGAAAATTAAATATATTGATACTGGTGGTGTGGAGAAACGCTCTGCCAAGTTTCATATCGATTAAAGTTATGGTTGCAAAGATATAAACATGCTAATGTTTTTTACAGAATTTTACCAAACATTGAAAAATTATCAGAAAATTCTTAAAATTTCCTCATATGATTAGCCTAGTGTCCAATACATCCTAAATATTTTTCATGCCCTTAACTTGTAAAGTCTTCAAAATAAAAATACGAACATTTATTAATAACATTCTGTCAACATTCAAAATTGCACAGTACGCACATACATTCATCAATCCTAATGAATATTGAATGGCGTATTAATGGTGGTCTGGAGAAAGGCTCTGCCAAGTTTATGGCGATTGAAGTAATGGTTGCGGAGATACAACAATTGATCTGTTGTGTGAACTTCTGAAAAAGTAGAGTGACGGACTTCAAAATAGACCCTACAATCCAGCATATCAAACTTTCGGCATGATTCAAGGAATGCGTGTGTGAAGTCTTAGCTCTGTAGGTTAAACGTGTGAGTTTCAGTGATTTCTTTTTTTTTTAATTTGACACAAAAAAAATTTTGTTTATTGATCATAAGCAATGCCTACTTTTTCAAATCATAACCATATCACATGGGTGGACCTGGGGTTGTGCCCTACACATAAATCTCAAGTTTGGTGAAAATCTATCAAGCCATTGATACTCAATTGTATAGCGCCCCCTAGTATTTGAAATTTACCAAAATTGGTGAATTTTTTTAATCCTAGGAGGAGATATCAAAAATAGGTTTTAAGCTTTTTGCACATTTATGAAAAAAATGGTCCAAAATTTCTAATAAGTTGTATATTTATGGAAAATCCAGTACCATGCAGAGTATAGAAATATAAATCTTTAGGGCGTGCAACATGTGGTTTGGGGACTAAAAATCAAAATGTACTGTACAGCGCCACCTATTATCGGTCATGTGTCATTTTTCCAATCTCTTTTCTGTATTTTATTAGTATAAAATTTGTTCTGTGCCTCTGGCAGTCTATGCTGCAGCATGAGTTTTAGTGGAGAAGAAGAAGAATAAGAAGAAGAAAAAGAAAAAATGGTAGAAAAACAATAGGGTTCCATGCTCCACTGGATGCATGGAAACGCTGCTGTTTGCAGCCGCATTCCCCTCGCATCCGCTCGCTTGGACCCCTAATATGGGACTTTTGAAATTAATGGCAGCAACACGTGTCAAAAAAGTTTGGCCATGGTAGAATGCCCTCTGTCTGTAGATGTCTGGCAACTGAGGCGACCAGTTGCTGGAGTTTTGGGAGAAGAATGTTGTCCCATCTTTGCCTGATATAGGATTTTAACTGCTTTATAGTCCTGGGTCTTTGTTGTAGTTTCAAGATGTGCCAAAATATTTTCAATCAGTGAATGCCTGGACTTCAGGCAGACCATTTCACTACCTAGACTCTTATACTATGAAGCTATGCTGTCATAGATGCAGTATGCGGTGAAATATGCAAGGTCTTCCTGAGAAAGACATAGTCTGGATGGGAGCATGTGCTGCACTAAAACCTGGATAAATGTTGTAGCATTGATTTTTCAGGTGTGCAAGCTGTCCATTCCATGGACACTAATGCTGCCCCATACCATCAGTGACGAAGGCTTTTGAATTGAGCGCTGATTACATGTCGAATTTCGATTTGTCTGACCACAAAACTGTTTGCCACTTCTTTGAGACGTGTTGTTGCCATGAATTTCAAAATTACCTTTTTTTTTTTTCTTAAAATGGTTCATTTTCACAGTTTAAACATTTGATTTGTTTCCTGTGTTTTATTGTGAATAACATATGGGTTTCTCAGATTTGCAAATCATTGCATTCTTGATTTTACACTGCTTCCCAACTTTTTTTGGAATTAGGCTTGTATTATAGGTGCACTCAATTGTTGTTAATGTAATGAAAATATGATTACATTTAAGCTTTACTTTTGTAACTGTATTTTATGGAGTTAATGTTTGTCTTTTTACTGTGTTTAGAAACATGGAATAGTATTGGGACCTGATCTGAACATCAATGGGGATGTTGGTGAAACAGAAGTTGATGGGCTCCCCAGTGGAGACTCTGCCCCCAACCCAGCAACTCAGGATTCACAGACCTCCCCAATGGAGGGCAGCAGCATGCTTGGTAAAACACACTGGAATAAAGTCTTTAATCCTTCTAAGTGCATTGCTTTGCACAAGACTAATTGGAGACTTTAGTTCTCCAATTAGACGGAACGTCTTATTACCAAATGATTGGTGATGGGACTTTGTTTTCTTCTGTTTCTAAAACAGTCCAAAATACTCATTTTGGATTGAACTCTTAAGTTCCCAGTGCTTTACTCATAGAATATCAAGAGTTACTACTATCCTGATTTGCACTGACCTTAAAGCATAAGGCTGGTGGTTATAAAGTTTTTCTTGTGATCAAAATTTCATTCTTCAAACTCTGGGAGCAGAGTGTAGCAAATCATCTCGCTAGAAGTCCATTTAGTAGCTTTTCTGAAGCATTAGGTCTCAATTTTTAAACCAACAAGGACCAGTGTCTTTAAACTCCCCAAACAACAAAAGTTTGAACATGTACAATTCTGTGGCAATTACACAAAGTGTGTGTTGAGGAGCATTGTGTGATAAAATCCAAAACTTCACAATAGCTACTCAAATTGACCTTTTGTTAAGATTACCGTGTCAATTTATTGTTTTATTCTCAATACATCCCATGAAAAGACTAAAACCAACAAAATTACATCCTGCGTATTGTATATTCATCCAAAGCCACATATATTTTATTATTTTTAGATCATACCATTTGTTTTCTGTTACATACAGGATATCTCCAAAATCTTAAAAAATGATTAAAACTAAAATTTACTTAAAAAATCAGTGAGCCACACACAGTGTAACAGTTTAATATAAATGCATACAATGTTATTTAAGTCAGTCGTACAAACACCATCAACCATCGTTGTAAATTCTCACTAGTTAACCACATGTCAATTAATCCACAGCTGAAAACAGTTCCCAAATCGTGCATCATTTATTATTGATTGAACAATGTTTGACTACAGTGCCCAACAGTTTTGAAGAATTTACTGAACCTTTAAAAAAAATGAAATGAGTACATGACCTTTTAAAAACATCAGTACGATCTAGTAGCCTTGTGGCTGACTAGTAGTGGTAGGGCAAGAAAGTCAAAAGGATAGTATAGACAGACTAACAAATTTTTAGTTTTGTTTTAGTCTTTTCGTGGAAAAAATGTAACAACCAGAAAAATATCATCAGCCTTATTCTTTCAGCAACTTGCTTTCTAGAGATTCCACTTGCAAACTTGTCTTGGTTTCTTCTTCTTCTGCACCTTCCTAATAATTAGTACTTAATAGTGACTGTACATATTTCATTTGAATCACAACTGTGTTATGACAGGTGGTGCTGGTGTGTCAATACTGACAGGTCTCTAGTGGCACTCTGATTGGCCTAAATGATATTAAGCACTGGAGTTCAGTTTTCTCACGTAGGTCAGATCTACATTTTGATCTGACCTAGTTAAATTAGAACAGAGAAAATCATGGTCATGTGTAAAGACTGTTGACTTGAATTACTGTATAGGTACTTCAGCTGCTGGCCTCAGGCTTATTTTGTTGTCACCTTGATATACTTGGGATGAAGAACTTAATTTTGGTGTTACTCTTGCCTTTCTTCTTCTTATGCTTCTCTTGGTCATTTTGACTATATGCTTCTCTTTCTGGCCACTGAACCAATCAGGTATTCTGCCTTAACTTGACTTCTGCTGATGCACTTCCTGATGAAGATTACGATTTTCAAAATCATGTCTTAAGTCAACGTTTTTTGGCTATCTATCACCGTATGCTCTTCATGATCTCTCAGGCAACACAGAGGAGAATCAGTTGAGAAGTAGCGGAGAGGAAGAGGTGGAACAAGAGCAGCATCAAGAAATGCTGAAAGAAGAAGCCAAAGAGAGTAACTTGAGCTTTGATAGACTCTGTAATGTTGCTGATACCACACTGAAAACATCTAGTGAACAACAGCCTACAGAAGAGCAACAGACATGCTCACCCACAGTGGACGACAACATTGAAGAAGATGTCCTAAGCAAGGACTTAAATGTTGACATAAATGACTGCCCAGTCACAAAAGCCAAAGATATAATTATTTGCAGCCCTGAAATTGTAAGTGCTGAGGAAAATAAAACACCTGAGGGGCAATATTTAGAAGCGCTAAGTAACCCAGATTTAGTGCAGACAGAAACCAAAAACAGCAGTGCCGACAGACATAGTTGTGATGATACAGAGCCATGTAACAAGTTTTTTGAAAAACAAGAAAGCACTCAAGAAGCTGTTGAGGAAAGTAATTTGAAGAATATAGAATTGTGTCATCAGCTAAACACAATAGAAAATGTGGTAAAAGAAAGTTTACCTAATGAGTCCACCACACCTGCATCAAACACAGAATGTTGTCAGGAGATTGAAAATGCAGAGTATGAAAACGATGTGACAGAGGAACTGTCAAGTAAATCTCAGCCTCAAGGTGCTACTGCCTCAGGGAAAAAGAAGAAAAGGAAGAGGAGAACCAAAAAGAAAGGAGGGACTCAGGAGGATAAGAATGAACAAAAAGATGGAAAGAAAGAAAACGGCAAAACAGCAAAAGACGTAGAATCAACTAAAGGAGATAATGGGTCAACAACAGAATGTAACACTGACATTCCTACCACTGAAGCCTTAAAGGAATCAAAGATGGATCAGGTTAAGAATGAGCAGGACAGCCAAGAAACTGAGGGGATAGTTGCAGCAGAAACAGTGGAACCCACTGAGTCCTCTTCACTCAAAGAAGAACTTAATGATCTGAGAGTGGATCACATGACAAATGAGCACACAAGGCAAAGTTTGGAAACTGAGACAATAGGAGAAGTAGTTTTGGCACCCACTAAAAGCCTTGCAAATGTTGAAACTCCTCAAGAAACAAAAACATATCCTACAATGGATAAGCAGGACAAAGAAGAATTTTTGGAAACGGAGAAAGAAGAAAAAGTGGACTCTGTAACAAGTCCTACAGAAGCCAGCCTCGGTTCATCTGATTTTAGTGACCCCATCAACAGTATAGTGGGCACTGATGACCTTGACAAAAGGTGTACTTCAAGTTTAGATAACTCTAAAAGTGGAGGTCAGTCAAATAATGTTGAAGTTGTCCATAGCCAGTCAGAAATAGTTCAAGTAGAGGATGGAGTTGGGTCTGTTGATGAGATAAAACCTGCACACACAACCAATAACTCAGAAATTAGTCTTGAAACAAACAGTAGGAAAAACACTGAAGGTGAATCTCACGTTCAAAGCAATTGTGATATTGCTGCTGAAGAATTCGAGTCTGACACATCTCAAAGGCTCAGCCTCAAAGACTCACCTGACTCAGAGCCACCATTAGAGTCATATGAAGCCATCAAGGTTATTGTCAGAGAACCTGAGGAATTAGATGAGATAGTCAAAGATGCAGAAATAGATACTAAACAAGATAGCCGCCTTCCCAGTGATAATGATGACAATTCAGAGCTTAAACAAGACACAACAGAAAAGGAGAAGCTCACAGGAAACTTAAGGGAAGATTTAGGTGAGGTGTACAGTTCCTCACATGATGAAAAAAGTGACAGTTGTGACATTGCAACATTAGCAACAAACACTGACTTGTACACTGAAGATAGTATTTTGGAGACTGTAGCTCAGGTCGAGCAATTGAATGAAATACCAAGCCAGAGATTAGAATTTGTGGATCAGACTGATGACTCAAATTTGGTGGTGTCTTCAGAAACAGAAGAGATTAAAACCACAACCACGTCAAACACAACAGACTCTCCCAAAGAAACTAATGAGATTGACACCGCTATTGAGCAGCAATGTGCTGTTGCAGAAGATTTACAACATGAAAACTGGACAAATGATCAGGAAAATGAGACGTGTCTTTGTCCTTTGGATGAGCAACTGCATGAAACCAGTAAAGACAAACCTGAGAGTGATGAATCATCTCGACAAACCGATCACGATTGTGATGAAGATGAGGAAGGACAGTCTTTTGAGTTTGATGACATTGATATGGAAGCAGCTATAGCTACAAATCCAGAAGAGGAAGGAGCTGAGGACACAGTGGAAGTCACATTAGAAGAAAGCAACAATAGTAGTTCAGTGCAGTGCCAAAGTAATTCTGAACCAGATGAAAAAACAGAGGCGAATCCAGCTCAAAGCAATGACATGAAGGGTAACCAGGTAGATACACTGGAGAAAGAGCCTGATAATTTTTCCCAAGATGACAAAAACTCTTTGACTCACGAGGCCACAACTGAAGAGGAGGAAATTGCGTGTGAAGGAAACACACAGGTGGACGAAACCAATGTAGTAGATGAGGGTATGCACATTACAGAGAAAGGAAAGGTCATTGCTGTTGGAGAGTTGGGTGTTGTTGCAGAGACAATTAAGCAGGCAACATCAGTACCAGTAGAGGAAGGATTAGATGCCATAAAGCTTGAGGTGCAGGATGAAGGTTTGGTTTTCCCAACGAGTGAAGATCAAGTGGCCAACAGAGAACTGCCACAGTCAGGGAAAGATGGCAAGAAGAATAGCAAGAAAGGCAAAGCCAAGAGCAAAGAGGAATGTAAGATGTCTTAGTCCATAGCTGACATACAGTATATAGATTTATTTGAACTTAATTTTACTACACTTTGCTTAGCTGTTTACAAATTAATACATATGTGCAAAATGTCACAGCACTTTGAGGATTTCCCAAATGAACTTTAGTGTTATGTATGTGTATTTAAAAAAGGCTGTATCAACAGTCCAAGGTCCAAATGTCAGTTTTCTTTGAGGCCACGTGTGTGTCATCTGTGGAGAAATGCAAATGTAACCTACAATGGACAATACAGCACTTGATATATTGGATAACAGTTATTTAGTTACTGATGCACAATTACCATGCTGCTCGTAGTGATTTTTGGGAAGTATAGCTCTGCAACCGTATCACAGACCAGCTAATATGCAATTATTGGAACTCACTCATGTATTCACTTAACATATAACACAATAAAAAAAAAACATTAATTGGTCATTTTCATTGAGAATCTAGCACAGCTTTGCATGTATTGGCTGTATTTGAGAAGCTTAAAGTGACAAATCTACAGAAACCATGTTTTGAGTTAATGACCCTGTTTAAACTTGGTGATTTTGCATCTTGGTTGTTCTGATCATTAGTAAACAGCAGTAAATACAGTTGGAACTGATTGTGATCCAGTCACTTAAACTACTTGCTGAGGTTATCTGGGACAGATGCATCCCTGACAAGGCTGTTACAGACTGCACATTTGATGTAGCAGTAACAAAATCTGAACACAAGTGGTCTGCTGGACTGACTGGAGAAGCATGGACAGTGTATGGAATGGTGTGGACAGTAATATGTCTCACCATGTGATCCAATCACCTAAGATGTATATGAAAACCAAGTGTAAACATTGTCAATAGGACAGTTGTTTCACTTAAAGCCAGTTCCATCTACGACTCTGAACCAAAATCTATTATAAACATGTTTTTGCATTTTGTTGCACTTGGAAAAAAATGAATGTTGTGCATAAACAGTTTCATCAATAAATACCCTTTTTGCTACCACTCAGATGTTGATCTAAATGCGTTTTGAAATTCCTTAGAAACATGAAAAGCAGCTCTTGGCAAGAAATGTTTCTTTTTCATTCAGCACATCTACACACACACACAGATGCCCACACACACAGATGCCCACATCAGCATGTTGTATGAATATAGTTTAAGCTGTGTGTTCTTGCACTGACCCTCTTCTCCACAGTATGTGCATGCTAACCCCACCCCCCCACACACACACACACTCCATCACTCCCCCTTGGATGCCTGCACTGTTGCATGCATCCCATCCTGACCCAGCCCCCCCTCCCATCAGCTTCTTGGCTCCTCTCATACCTGGTATGTTAATTTAAATTTAATTTTTTTTTTTTTTTTTAAATTTCAAACATAGACTATAGCACTAGGAATATTGTCGAAGTGATGTGACAGGCTGTGCTGGTCTTTTCTGAGGTATCACTTGTTGTCTTCTCAAACTCATGTTTTATCTTTTAGAGATTCGTCTGAGGAAGCTGGTGGATGAGCGTGAAAAAATGATAGAGCAGGTGAGTCTGTGATGTGATTTCTTTACTGCTGATTTAAAGTGGCATAGTACTGCTAGAACACCATGTATTAATCTTAATTAAGTATAGCGCATATCTGTCCCTAGGAGCTAAATATTAATTTCAGAAAATTTTTATGATACTTTATAAAGTACTTCTAAAGGTTTGAGTTCTCCTTCCACTACTGTCCAAACGAGTCCTCCAAATGTTTGCTAACATGCTAGTAAACTATTCATTTAATAGAGCCTTTGTGCATTATGATCTCAGTTAATGCTGATTTTCAGCCAGAACCAGTTAGCTTAGGGCATCTATCATCTATATCTAAAGTATTGAGAGACAAACATAAAGTTGATGAAAAGAGAATAACAATGTCGTAATATGAATAAAATGTTTGCTGAGTGCATTAGAAAAAAAATGGATGTTACTACTCTGTCAACAGGTGAAGAAACTAAAAGCCCAGCTGGAACAAAAGTCACAGAAGAACGGCACTGACACCAGCTCCAGTCCAGATGGTGAAATTCTTGAAAATGGCAGCGATCCCAACATAGCAGAAGTACAGAGTAAGTATAGATACAGTATGCACTTAAACCATTGTGTGCTGCTTTAATGTTGTCTCCCACAGCTCATGAATGTTTGCTCTTGCTTAATATTTTCAGGAGATTCCAGCAGGCAAATGAGTGACTTGAAGTTCAAACTGGTGAAGGCAGAACAAGAAGTCACTGCTTTAACACAAAATGTACGGCGAGAAGATTTGTGACTTCATAATGGGCTTGAAAATGTATTAATATCAGTTAAGAAGGTGGGTTTTATATTTTTTTGGTCTCCAGGTGACCAGACTGGAGGGTCAGGTGACTCGCTACAAGTCAGCATCAGAAAACGCAGAGAAAGTGGAAGATGAGCTAAAGGCAGATAAACGGAAACTACAGAGAGAGGTACAGTGGGTTTCTTCCCCTGCGAAGATCAGGAGCTGCCTTATTCAACTTGCTTGTTTTAATCGGAAATCATTTCTTGCCTGTTTCACCCAACAGTTACGGTCTGCACTGGACAAGATCGATGAACTTGAGTCAAACAACAGCCACCTAACTAAAAGACTGGAGAAGATAAAGTCTAGTCGTGGCATGGCACAGACTCCATAGCAACACCCGCACACATGGAACTCCACCTGCTCTATATCCAAACCTAGCTGATCACATGGAAGCAGCACATCCTGTGCTCTGGGTTTCTCTTTCATGTCCTCATAGCAACAGTAAGATGACAAACAAGAAAAAAAATCAAGAGTATTAGTTATTATATCCACAACACACAATGTGCCACTTCTTTGTCTATGTATATTCTTTCTGAGAATTCTTCCAAGCGCTGTGCACACACCCAAAAAGTACATCAAGTGGGGGGAGCAGAGGTTTGTGAATTGTGCACTGCTATACTTAGGAGGGAATGGGCCACATGGAGAGTTCTGGAACAGAACAGCACCAAAAAGAAAACCTCTTCTGTTGTCCAGACTGCCGCCTGTCCTCAAGATTCACCACATTCACTTGTGTTTCTCACAAGGAGAAATTCAAGCCGGTGTCCACGGCCTAAGACTGTACCTTCAGCGGGTATGAGTGCTTTGTGTGTTGTAAATGAAAGGGCACAATTTAGTGTATTTTCCTGTCTGACCTCTGCATCCAAAGCCAAACTACAGTATTTTTAAAAATGGAAATGTTTGGGTGTCAGTCTAGTTTGTGTTGAAGTAGAATAAGCTCCGTTTTCACAGAGCAACCTCAACACAGTTTAATCATCACAGTGAAGAGTTCCTGTGTGTAGCCAGCAGCCTCATACAGATCACTGGAAGTTCGATCAGTTTGACCCACAGACTGTAACCGCCCTGCTACTAGGAGAGGCAACTCTCTAAACTTCTGCTTCACTTGGTCAGTCACTGGTCGGTTCTTGTGTGCATGCATCAACGCTGACATGACATCAGGGACTCAAAGCTGTGTTATCAGGTGATTCTGAACACACTGGGGAGATGCTGCTTCACTGTTTACAAAGCTTTAACATGTTTGTAAGGAAACACGCATAACTGTAATCTTTGTGCAATAAAAATTCAAAACATGGTTTCTGGATATGTGCATCACGGTCATGAACATACAGTCCCCTCCAAAAAATACTGGATTTACAGGTCAGTTCGTGTGTTTTCATTGTACACAAGACCTTTAGGTTTAAGATCAAAAGATGGATATGAGAGGAAAATGTGTTTTTATTTGAAGTATCACATGAGCTAAATTCTAAGTGAGCTAAAGTACTTGAACAGATTATTTTAAAGTAAATAAACTTAAAATTGTATTTGGTTTCAAATCCCTTGTTTAGAGTACCTCCATTGAGCCTGCGACTCACTGATGTCACCAGACACTATGTGCAAGTTGTTGTTTCCCTTTGGCCAACCTGTTCTGTGTGTGTTGCTCAGTGCACCAGTGGTTTCTTTCTTTTTCAGGACACACCAAATTGTTGGATTGGCTATTCCCAATGTTTGAGCAGTGCCTGCCCTGTGGCCAACATGTTCATTCTTGCCATTTAAGAGCATAACAAGAAACCTTCTGGAACAAGCGAGTAAATACAGCTTGAGTTTAGCTGCCTGTCTCAATACGTGAGACAGTTTTCCATATCTCAGTGTAGCCAATTGATTAAATACAGCAATGTAAAAATCATTCCCTACATTCACATATATAAACATTTAAAATGCTTGTTTTAATGAGGGCCTTTCATGTTATAAGGATGTACTACTTGGTTGGTCAGCTGATGTAACTATTTGACTATATAAGGAAAATAAAAATTATAAATCCATCACAATCATGTTTACAAAACACAGAATTTATTTTAAATGAATAAAAAAGGAATAAAATCCAGTGTTTAGTCATCAGTGGGTTGATTATGTCTCTAAATTTCAAAATGCTTCTTCCTGAAAATCAGGTATGTTATATTTCTCAACTCTAAATGGAGACATGTTCTCATAATCAAAGAGAAAAACATGAAGGCCAACAGAGTGATGCAGAAATCAGTTTGGATTTTGTTCAGATGACAAAAGATCCTGTGTATCTAGAGATTATTGATCTGTTCAGGTGAACTTAAGAAAAAAATAAATAATCAGAAAGGCTTATAGTGGTAAAAGAGCAAATGATCAATTCAACATATAAACACAAATTTATTGTTTATTGTACATTTACACACTTATCCAGGTTTGGTGAACTGACTGCTGGGTAATGTAGTATCACAGTCCTCCTGTGTACTGCTACAGAATGTCCGCTTTTGAATGCGTTGGATCATACGGCGGCCATAGAAGTCCCGGTAATTTGCTGGAAGTTCATCCAGAGTGTGCAGAGCTCTCTCCAGTGCCTGAAACGCTCGAGCTGCAGCCACTGGGTCCTTATTACCATACGGGTCCTTTTTGTCGTAGCTGTCCACCGGTAGATGGCGCCAGAACACATTAACACCCACACCAAACTGCAGAGCAAGGGTGTTGTGAAACCACAGGGCTGGAAAAAAGGGCATAACAGGTTATGCTAAGTCTTTTATATCCATTTTTTATGTGGACAACTCTCCTTACCGGGGATAAAAAGTAGATCTCCAGGCTCAAGCACACACTCGTATCTCTTTGCCTTCACAAACTCAGGAAACCGTTTCAAATCTGGAGCATCGATGTCCAGAACTTCTGACTTATCGCCTGATGGGTTCCATTAAAATTGAAACAGGTAAGAAAAACAAAGATAAATATATATGTGTATTTTGAGAATTCCTACACACTGCCACACTTCTGCTTGGCTACTTGCCTGAAAGGTAGAGGTGCAGTGCATCCTGAGGGCTGTAGAGCACCACTCTCTTCATCCCTGTTACCTGAGCCAGCAGGTTATCCATCACCTGAGGAAATAAGCCCCGAGGTTCAGACGAGGGACAGCTTGCCTCTTTTAAGAAATGACTATGAGTAATATTTAGGATGGGATTTGCTCCCAACAACAACTGATCACAAATTCCAGCACTCACATCATAGTGTGTCCACAGCTGCAGGCCGCAGGAGCTGATGCGGAAGACGCTGGAGAAAAACTGATCAGGTTCAAAGAACTGTGGAATATGAAAGTCCTCTGCCAAGTCGGGGAACTGTTTGCTCAGATCAGCAGGTTCCTGTGAAAGAAAAAAAAACAGCTTCACATTGATCAGTCCAGAACTTCAGACATTTTAATAAGAATTATATTTGTAACTGAAGAAGTATTTCAGGACTTGTCTTACCTTTCGCACATCTTCTCCGAGTGATCGCAGATAGTAGCTCTCCTCCTTAAATCACACCAAGAGATTTGTGTCAATGACAGACTCACACTAAAATGATACAAAGCATCGTTATATGATGACACTTACTTCACACAGGAAGAAGTCCAAGTGCTGTTTCTCTGATGCCCTTTTCACAAACTCACTGAATGGCAGAGTCCTGTTAAAAACAGAGAGAGCCTTATAAATCTGAAGAGGACTATTTATTCTGATGTGTGTGTGTGTGTGTGTGTGCATGTTAAAGAGAAAGAGAGAGAGCTCTCACTTGTACACAAAGTTTTTGTGCAGGAAGTCCATCTGGGGGACCGTGGATACATGAATCTTCACCTCCTTGTCTCCTCCCATCTGTCCAAGATATTCAAGCGTCCATTTTTCCAGGCAGGGTCCGAGACACACGCCTCTCAGCACGGCTGGTCTGCGCTGGTAAAATAACATTCAGTGTCCAGCTGTTAGCTGCAGATAGTATGTTATACTCACTTTTACACACACACATCTGTAAGAAGTGTTCAATTAATTAATTAAAAATTAATTAATGTTAAACTGATGAACTTGTGGCGCGTGTTCCAACAGATGATGGTTTGTTATAGATAAAACAGAAAAGCAGAAAGCTTGAATTCTTTTTAAACAATCATTACAAATTGTGGTGTATTGCTGGACACTGTGTTGACATTGTCGAAGCAGGTTTCTCTCACCTCTGGATAGATCTGCTGCAGAAACACGTCTCTGTTAACTTGTGTAAATATCGGCACAGCTACTTTTTCCTGGAGCTCCATTTATAACATCGTTTACCCCACTGCTGGTGTTACACTATTAGTCTTCCCCTTAGGAACAACAATAATACGTTCACGTAGCGTGCAAGGTGCAAGAACATGGCCTGCTATGTATAATAAACAATATGTGCTAGTTTGGTCAATATAATAAATACAACAAAACACTCATCATAGTATCAATAATTTGTTGTGTTATCTTTTGTATTGTTATCGTATATTATTTGTTGCTCTCCGGAAGATACAAGTAAAAGGACGAGACTGCTTCCGGGGAAGAAAAGATGGCGCTGTCCATGTTAAGACGTTGTTACAGGTTTCCGTCAACATTCAGCCTCTCTCGTCTCTTGTTAAATCAATGTGTCGCCGTGAACCGCTCCGCTGAAACGCGGTTACTGCCTTTGTCACCTGTTGGAGCTGCAGCAGCGGTCCGTCCGTACAGCTCCGACCGGGAAGGACACGAAAAGAACCGGACGGTGCTGGTGGTCGGTATCCCTAACCCTTTCATCTGGTTCCGCACCCGGATTTACTACTTTCTGATCAGGACTTACTTTGATACAGAGTTCAGGATTGAAGAGTTCACGGAGGGAGCGAAACAGGTCTGACAGAAGGACACCGTTTGACTTATTGCGGCTGCGCTTTACTCGCTGTTAATCTGTTGTTGTTGTTGTTGTTGTTGTTGCTGCAGGCCTTCTCCCATGTGTCCAGACTCTTGTCTCAGTGTCAGTTTGACGCGTTAGAAGGACTTGTGGCTAAAGACGTGAGTATGGGAGCCGAGCAGTGCCGAGCCGGAGGCTCACGATGGGGGCGAAACATTTGCACCTACAGCGAGTTCATCAAGTATTCAGACACTTCACTTTTTGTGCTTATTTTTGTAGATGTAATTAATAGAATAAATCGCATGTTGCCTGTTGATCCACACTTGAATTTTGGCTTTTGTCTGCACCATTCAGGGACAGTCAGAGACTGAAACCACTCACAGTGTTGTCTTGGCTGTTTGCTTTGCATCATTGTCATGCTGAAAGGTGAACTGTCCCCCCAGCCACAGGTCTCATACACATACACCCATAGCATGATGCTGCCACCACCATGCTTCACAGTAGAGATGGTAGCAGCAGGTGATGAGCAGTGGCTGGTTTTCACTCATCCTCTGCTCATTTGAAAAACTGTGACCATGTTTTTACTCTGTCCTCACGGGTTATTGTATGCAGGTAGATTTCCTCTTACAATAAAAAGTGTCTGAATACTTGATCTTCAACAACAAACATACTTGTAAAATGTGTAGTCCTACATTTTGTCCCACAGGCCTCTTTGTGGAACAAACCAATGACTGAACTCAGATGAATTAAAACCTGTAGTGTCTTTCTGCTCACGTTCAGCCTCGCCTCATTTGCCTGTCCTTGCAGTTGATTGGGAAGCTTGAGGAAAAGTGCAACCTGCTGCCTCTGAGCCACAAGAAAGCCCTGTCTGCAGAGCCTGATGAGATCATGTACACAACACCCGGAGACGTGGGAATCTACTATGATGATGATGGTGAGTAATGTGTTACACAAAAAGTCTTCCTTATACTGTGCTGTGTGTGTGTGTGTCATCGTTGCAGCTTTAATCTGAGTGAGTTTTGTGTTTGCAGGGAGAAGGTTTGTGAGTATCCTGATGCGTTTCTGGTATCTGACAAGCGCACACATTCCTGAAGACGGCATGGAGGGAACTCGTGTCTTCCAGGTTGACATTGGCAGAGAGAGAGAAACGGGGACTAAAAGACTGTTAACTGCAAATTATGAGTGAGTACATCAGTCTTTGTGCATGTGAGAAACGACATGAGAAAAATCTTCTGTCTGATGAAGAATATCCTCTACTGACAGATTCCAGAGGGAGTTTACTAAAGGAGTTCCACCTGACTGGACCATAACGAGGATAGAGCACTCCAGGCTTTTGGACTAAGGCAGTGGAAACTAGTCAAGACTTGACATTTCTTTTCAAGAATCTGAGTTCATTCAGTTAAGGTCGCCCACAGAAGGAAAACGAGACTCAGCAAATCACTGGGAATTCAGAGGACACATGAGCCAAACACAGCTGTTTATCCAGATATACTGTACCTGTATTACCTGTATGTACATGGATATCAGTGTTTCTGGTGCTGTTCGTCACTTTCTCTAATATCCCAGAAGCCAACCATAACAACTTGATAACATTTACTTTGAAGGATTTGTATTTTCAGGAATTCAAGTAAAGGAATCAAAAGTTATTGTCACATAAATCACAGCCTTGTTTTAACTGTTATATATCAGATGGGAGATTGAGAGATCATATTGTCCTAATGCAGTAAATGTCTCCAGTCTGATGCTCAATGTCAACACTGAGGAGTATTTGCTGACCTGACACCATCTGAGCCAACGTTTGATTGAAGCAGTTAAAAAAGGGACACATTTGTGGTAAACTCTGCCACAACATTAAGACTACCATGTATCTCTCTAATTAACACCACGAGGTGGTGTTGATGTGTGCATGGAAGAGCATGCAACACTGCCATGATGGACAGGTGTCATCACAGCTCGCTGTATATCAGGCTCTGTAGCCGCTGACCCCTGTTCGCCACATCATTAAAACCACCAGGTGGATATAATGTTGATTGATCTCTATATGTACTGTATGTGTAGAGTTTTTGGTAGCTTAATGCAGCTGCATAAGCTTTGTTTTATTAAAGATTTGATCAATCAAGTATGTGCTATATTGAAGATTCAAAAAACTTTATTGATCCCAGAGGGAAATTGTTTTGCAATGTCACAGGTTATAATGTCATAATCAGAAAAAATCAACACCAACACAGATACTTAATGCTCAATACAAAAAAATACACAGATGCACAATGCAGAGAACAAAGAAGATAATCAGTTTCTGACTGAACATGCTCCTCTGTCCAGGATTTTGGACAGCATCCTCCTCTCAGCTAAACATGTCCAGCTCCACACCCAGAACAGAAGCAGCTTTCCTGATTAATTTACCTGTCTTTTAGTGTCTTCCACCGGCATGCTGCTGATTCCAACCAGATGCCGAAAGTGACAGGTATATAAATAAATCATTGTTATATATAACAAATTGTTCATAATTATGATCTATTAATTTCATGCTGTATTCATATTTTTGGTATTGTTGTAGCAGTTTCACCCATATACACACTGCTAATACTCTCAGCTAACCGGCTGTTCGTTACTATTTGTTTATGACAAACAAATGGTTGACAGTGTGGTTATATATTAAT
The DNA here is from genome assembly GCA_032353495.1 of Ctenopoma kingsleyae. NCBI lineage: Eukaryota > Metazoa > Chordata > Actinopteri > Anabantiformes > Anabantidae > Ctenopoma > Ctenopoma kingsleyae. Next base: position 19,539,004 of record JAUBNQ010000013.1, read on the forward strand.
ATTAGCATCTTAGCCAAATTTTTAGCTAAAGATGCATTTGAAGAACAGGACTGAGGTTTACTAACTATTTTCTCTAGTTACCTTTTATCCATGTCATTAGCCGTGGAGTTTACACAGCCTTAATTTAGATGTTGACTGAAAGAAGTAAAAACACAAACAATAATTGAAATTGTGTAAAGTTCATTTAAAACACTGTAACATCCTAAAAGGGGAATAAAAAAAAAAATTAAACTAAACTAAAAATAAATAAAAATGTACTAAAATAATTCAAGTAGAACGTGTCACTCGCTTTTAGCTCTCCCATTGGTTCAGTGTCTAATTTCTCTCCTCTTATTGGCCGAGCAGCCTGTCACTCACTATCACTAGTATGTAGTTCCTGTTTGGGGGGCTCGGTCGGTGTGTATGACAGCTTGTGTGTTGTCCTCCTCGGCAGGACGCTCACAGAGTGAAAAGTGGAAACATGGAGGCTAAATATGTGTAATATCTAAACGCTGGAGTTAGAATAGGAAGAACCATGAAACTCGCCATTGTGGCCTTTTACGCTTTCGCTCTGGGGCTTCTGGCGGTTGGCCTGCGAGAGCTGCTGACTGGCTTCGAGGAGAACAGATGCAGTATGACCTATATGTTCGAATACCCGGAGTACCGGGTGAGTACACAGGCTAATTACTCTACTTCACACACCATGGCTTATGTACTGAGATACAGTACGAGTTGCATTGCTCGGGGCCAAACACATGTATTATGGAAATCGAACATATTTTGTTTCCAACATGAACCAACAACATAAAAAATGTGCTAACGTTGAAGTGATAGAAACACATCAGGTGTAGCCGTGTTTGCTAACTGACACTATTTCCTTAATGGTTTCGGTTAACACGTACCGTGTCTGTCTGGCTGCAGGTATGTGCTGAGGATTCATGTTAGATTAGACAAAATTAGCGAAGTTACTAAATCATAAATCATCTTCTGAGCTTTGAGTCTTGTCGCGTACGCGACAGGTGAAGACAGTGGAAGGTGCTCTGCAAAGGCATCAGTCTGAACATCAGATAAGAGAGTTTGCTTTTTGTTATTTGTGCAGTGAGGGAGGAAGAATAATGAAAAGTCAATACTGCGGAAAGAAAAAGTAATTTCCTGTTTTTCTGCAGAAATTGGTCACAAATGTGATCTGATCTTCACCAAAGTCACAAATGTCAACAAGCATAATATTTCTAACATGCTGAAACATACAGTCATGATCTTTTGTGGCTTTATTAAACACACACATTACACATACAGAGTGATTGTGGAAAAACTAAGGGAAACACTGGTTGAGCCACCTTTGGCAACAGTAACCTCAAGCAAGCTGTGGACTGGAGCTGCACAAAATCCAAGAGGAATTTTAGGTCCATTCTTCCTCACAGAACTGCTTCAACTCATATTCTTAGGGCGTCTAGTGTATCCTAATGCTTCAATATTCCTTCTATATATATTACCACTTATATATACTAAAACAATATCAGTGTTTATATGAAGTCACAACAGATTGTCATCTTTTATCACTCTCATAAAACCTGAGCGTGGCGTCAGTACTGTCAGCTACCAGTGAGAAATTCAGTGAAAGTACGCAGCAAGCCAGGACTGTCTGATTGAATGTGTCTCCACCTAATATGTGCGTGTGGATGTGCGTTGCAGCGGGTGGCTCTACCTCGCCGAGTGGCCAGACTGTACCCGGCATATGGGCTTTACCTGTACGGAGAGGGTCAGTACGCCCAGGAAACCAGAGAGCTCAAACTGACCGGTGCCCCTGTGCTCTTTCTACCAGGAAATGCAGGCAGTTATAAACAAGGTAAAAGTGCACAAATGAATGAATGGAAGGTTAATTACATGTGTCAGTACTAAAGTGAAGGCAGTGCGTCACCGATTGTTGCAGCAGATGATTCAGATGCACGGCAGGAGGAGGTAACTTTTCAGTGAGTGGATGCGCTCAGGTTGTCAGAGGACCTGAGAGTGGCTTCATGCTTTTTGTTGATTGGTTGATACCTGACTAGCAAGCAAACAGGATTACCGTTAACAGCGTTAATCTTTCAGTGCTCTAAGGCAGTGGATTGGACAGTTTCGTGTGTGCAGTGCTGCATTTCATAAGTCTTAAAACTTTGCTGGAACACTTGTCACATTTACAGTGGGAAACAATGTTCCAGATTTGTCTCACAATCAACACATGCCATTATGAGACCAAAGCCAGCAATGAATGTAACCTTCAAGTGTTGTGCACGTATCCAGCAGTGGTTGCACCGCAGAGCTCCACTGTCTTACGCAGGGTGACATTTTTCTTTCACTGACATTGACACACACACACACACACACACACACACACACACACACACACACACACACACACACACACACACACACACACACTCTGTAGTTTATTTATGACTCAACCCCACATACACCTACATGCTTCTCTAAATAGTCACTTGAGCACCAAGTGTGGATTAATCCGCAGCAGAAAATAGTCCCCAAGAAATGCATTTTGCCCTGTTTGATTAAAAAAAGGGCTCAGCCTTTTACTTATGCACTAGGAACACATGAGCATGGAGCCTGGAGAAGTCAGAATGTATTCAGAGGCAGACTAACACATTGTTGGTTTTGGTATTTTTAAGTGCAATTGAGTTCCACATGATCAAACAACCAGATTTGTGTTATGTGGTCATGCTCTTTTAAGATGCAGAATTATTCTGAGATTCTGCTGAATCCTGTTCTCGCTGTGCAGGAGGAGGACACCCACACTTCTACCCATGTAAAGACAAACATTTTGCAGTTACACCGCACTGATGGTCTCTGCCTCTGCACGTCTTGTCCATTAGTCACACCCTTCAAGCTGATGTATTTTTAACAACAGCTGTTGCTGAATAAGCTTTCCTTCTTCACAACTTAACAACAGTTTGACAAAGCAGTGGTGACGAGATGAGATCTGCTGCTGCTGTGCCGCACTGGAAATTGAATGAACGTTTTTAACAATAAAGTGAGAGGTTTTCTTTTCACGTCACAAATAGTGCACCTGAGCTCAGGACACTAATCAATTATTGAAAATTATTTTTAAAAAATTGACATAAAAGATGTGCATGCAAACTTATTGCACCACTTTGGTTGGCAGAGTAGCATAAAACTTTGATGTGGTTCATGCAGCCATATGTGACATCATCAAATGCTTTCTCTTGTTTGTGAAGCTCGCTCCCTTGGCTCGGTGGCCCTGAGGAAGGCGGAAAACGTGGAGGGAGGCCTCCACTTCAATGTCTTCACAGTGGACTTTAACGAAGAGCTGGTGGCGCTGTACGGTGGCAGTCTGCTCCGGCAGACGCACTACCTGCACGAGAGCGTGAAGGCTATCCTGAGGCTCTACAAGGTCAGGCCTCAAATGTCAGCCACTCGTCACACAGGGTTGCTTATTCTAGATATTGCTGGTAGGGTCTTATGTCGGTTCTATTTGTCACACACAAATCACATTCCATCATCCTCTGCATTTACGTTTGTCGACATTTAGAGAGCAATCAAACTGCACGTTAACAAGTTAACAAGTAAAGTTCAGTGTCCTTTAAATATGTGTGTTTTTATGCAATTTTAAGTCTGCACTATGTAATGCATGTAATGCACATGATTGGACCTTCTCTGATTGGTTAGAAGGGTGAGTCTTGCTCAAAAAACCTTTAAAATGGAATATCTCTGCACGGCTGCCAGGGCTGTTCTGTTGAGTCTGTTTAAAAGTACCTCACCACATTAAGATAAGTTGCTAACTACTAAAAACATTCCAGAAACTACTGTGGCTGTAACCTGTGACATTTAAAATTGTAAACACTGTTATACAGCTGCTTTATATTAGCATTTATGCTAGTTAGCCATGTAGGTCAGATCATTAGTGTTCAAACTGCAGGTTCATTATCTGAAAGCTCTGTAGGGGAATTTAATCAAAGAAGCAATATTGTCTGCAAATACTGCACCTTTCATTTTTCTAACACTTTCTGCTGATTGTATTTAGCCAGTAAATCTCTCTCTGTCTCTCTGGGGTTTGCCAGCATATGAAGATTCCTCCTCAGAGTGTGGTGCTCGTTGGCCACTCGATGGGAGGAGTGGTGGCTCGGGCGCTGTTCACTTTGCCCCGCTTCAACACCAATCTGGTCACCCTCATCATTACCCAAGCCTCCCCTCACCTGGCTCCGGTGCTGGCCCTGGACCCGTACCTGCTGGGTAAGAACGACTCTCGCTCTGATTGATAACACCTCATTTCACTGCTTATAGCTGGTCACTGATTCAACAGTAATCAGTTTATTATTCATAATATAATAATATATAATTGCAGTAATAACATAGCATAAATTCTGAGTTTGTCCTCCTCTTTGTCCCTGTTGTATGAAGATTTCTACTCTGCAGTCAGACAGAAGTGGTTGAGACAGGCAAACAAACTCAGGAATGTCACAGTCCTGTCTGTAGGGGGTGGTTACCGTGACTACCAGGTTCGCTCTGGCCTAGCAATCCTATCATGTCCTCCAGGAGACCCCAATAAGCTGTCAGTGGTGGTAAGATACTGTATGTTTTGTAATGTCCGTAATGTCTCATCCACATTTTGGCTGAAAGGACCAAGTCAGATTAAAATTTTTTGCCGTGTTAAACACCATGACAGAAATTTCTTTCTTTTAAGAAAGAAGTCCGGTTGTCATGACTCAACTTTCAGACGACTTCCCCTAGATGACTGAGAATCGTCACAGACGCCATGACAGAAAAAACTTCTGCGGCTATTGTGTGATAAACGTGGATTGTTCTTGAGCTTCTTCTTTATATTTCAATGTCTTCTCATTTGTTAAGGCAACTGCAGTCCCCAGGACATGGGTGTCCACTGACCACCTCTCCATAGTTTGGTAAATGACATGACGTTATTTATCCTGAACCATATCTAAATATTATTGTGGTTTTAATAATCTTAACGTACGTCTTTGTTTTCCAGGTGCAAAGAGCTTGTTCTTGCCACTGTCAGGGCGTTCTTTGACCTCATCGATCCTGAAACCAGACAGGTCAGAACAAACAAGCTTCTTTTCAAAGTAATGAGAAGTAATAATGTGAAAAACATGAGAATAAACATAGAGGCAGGTTCAGTGTGGAGCAGCATGTCATGTGTTTCCAGACTGATTACTGTGTTATGTTATTAGTTCACAGAAGACCCAGGGAGGAAAATGGCTGTCCTAAACTATCACTTCATCAGACACCCTGTCAGGATGTTGGAAGAAAATCAAGACTCGTCCATCTCCTTTTCAGGTTAGAGAGAAACACTTGACACCACACTGGACTAAAGAGAGACATGTATTTATTTAGGGCACTGTCCTGCCCATGTTCTTTTAGATTCTTACTGGTCCTTACATTTGCATGTGTTTCATATTGTTTTATTGTATTTGTAAAACATCTTCATTTTTTACTGAGTGACACTATTAAACAATCACTAATACTGACACATTCTTTTCCCATGTCTGTCTTTTTCTAGATTTTCCTGAAGCATGGAGTGAAGTTAACACACTACGTGTGGTTTACAGCACACCAAAGGTGCCAGACTTAATGCACCAACATAATACATGAACTCCTTACATACAGTCAAACAGTAATGCTAATTCATAGTTGGGAGTTCACTGGAGATTTCTATCCAGATACTGGATATAACACCAAACCATTTTTTCAGTTCTACTACTGATCTAACAAAATAAAGGCCGGATACAGACCCTTCACCTTCAGTGTTGCTCTCTGTCTGCAGGAAGGACAGGTCAAGTATTTCCTGTTTGCTCTGTCGAGTCGCAGGAAAGCCTACAGCCATTTCTACTGCAGGAGTAACAACCTGGTGAGGTTATGCACTGTTATGTTAATGTCCTCATCACCATGGCTTTGCGTTAGCCGTTCTCCATTTCCATAACTAGATTTCAGACTTCAAAATCATCAGTCACGTGTTTGACTTTTTTATTTTTTGTCTACATTAAAAATGCTCTTATTCAGCTGTTCTAAATTAAGCTAAAAAAACACTATGAAGGATATAAAGGACATGGTCTTTGTCTGTTTACATGTATGAAACAGAAATGTAAAAGGAACAAAATTCAAATTCAAATGTGATCCTCCAACAGGAGATGACCAGCTGGGTGTACGGCTGTGTGCACAAGAACGTTTCTTCATGGTAACAATAGAACTTTTATTGTCTCTCCCCACGCCACTTACACCAATGAGCCACAACTTTAAGACCAGCAGGTGGTGTTAGTGTTGTGTCTGATCTGTGTATATTTTATACATGTTATATATAATAAATAACATGACACTTTCACTGTCCTGCTTTGTTGTGCAGTTCCTTGACTCACTGATACAAAGTCATTTGTTTTGTTGTTATGTTAGTTGATGTATTCTCTGTTGTGCTTCATTCATGTTCTTTGCTTTTTCCAGTGTGCATGCAGTAGACCTGTCCATGGGAACTGAGCTTCTGCCATCATACAAAGTAATTATCCTCCAGTGACACTTTTCAATTCAGTTTGAGCAGCTACTGTTTGTTGTGAACTGTCTGTTCTCCTCAGGTCCTGATTCTGAGTCTCACTGACTTGTCTTCAGTTACACATCTCGTTGTTTCGGCCTCCAACCTCAACGGCAGAGAGGTAGGCTACTTAATACAAAACGAGAATATGCTACTGATGACAAATGGCATGCTGCTGCGTGTCCAGCCTGTCTGGGCCACCGTAGGGGAAGAAGCAGTAACCACACATATAAATCTGCAGGCATCCTCACAGCTCTGTGAGGCTGTGTGTAGGCACAGTTCTGCTTTGAGCTAAACGCTAAACATCTGCATGCTCTCATGCTCACAGTGACAGTAGTAAGAATTTGATGTTTAGGAGGTGATGGATATTTATGATCTTGCTTCATTATCAGAGTCAAACATTTGAGTAGTCTCACATCTTTTAACTAGCAAAGTGCAGCAGAGAGTAAAGTCATTCATGTTGAAGGTGCTGTATGTGCTCTTAAATGATTCCATTGTATTTTCCACAGTTTACAGTTGAGTGTGAGTGGCAGAGACAAGAATCTCAGACTCTGTCTGTCCCAGTCCCACATGTCCTGTCCCTTGGTGAGTTGTCTTATTGTTGACGTTGATTCTCAAAAGAGTGAAAAGAAACTTTTTCTTTCTCAGTGACGTGTTGGTTTTGCAGGTTTGACTGTCAGCGATGTTACAGTTAACTCCTCTGGACTTCTTCACATCATCAAGCTGCAACACTTTCACCAGGTAGATTTAATCGTTTCATTAAATTTTTGCTAGACTCAGTATATTACCAGTTCCCACTGTGTCACTAAATTTGAAACCTCTGTGTCTGTAGGTCTATCAGGCTTTTAGAATCAACGTTGCAAGCCAGTGCAAAGTACAGAAAGGTGAGTTTGTCTTTTGATACATGGGCATATGAACACATGCTGAAACATAACAATGATTATTGTATGTCTGTGTGCAGATAGAATGTCCAATGTGTACAGATTAAAGGTGCCGTGGTTTCGAGAGGACTCTTTAACCGCAGTCAGGTTAGTTACAGTAAGTCAGTGTCTGTCTCCAGGTTTTTTTTTGGTGAGATTTCCCACATGTAACCTGATGTGCTCTGTCCTCCAGCGTGCCCTCAGTGACTGAGATCTCAGGGATGCTCCATACAAGTCGCCCAGACAACACCTCGGATGTCCTCCTTCAGCTCCACACTGCCCCCAACTGCCAATATAAGGCACTGCTCTTAGCTGCAGAAAAGAACTACAGCATCTGTCCTCTGATGATAAAAAAACACGATTTATTGATCATTAATACAGTATGCACATGTAGAGTAACTAATGTTTTCTCTCTGGTCCAGGTGTCAATAAGGACTTCATTACCCAGAGTGCTGGGGCAGGTACAACTACTTTCTTTTGTTGTTTGGGTAACACACCATGCCGTTATTCAGGCAACATAAAACTCTGTTTGTGCCCTTGTGTCTTCACAGATATTGAGGTTCTGTGGTCCTATGTTGCCAGTGTACACGGCTGTAACTCTTCTCCTGTCCTATGGGGGGCAGCTGTCCTCCATCTTGAAGGCAAGGCGAGCTGCAGACATGGGCCTGGTGATAGGCAAAGGCCTGCAACCTCATAAAGTCAACTTGCCCGTTTATATCCTGCACGTCTTACTTAGGTAGGCGTCACAAGTATCCTGCTGAAAGTCTTCCAGAGTTTCCAGTGAATTAGGGTGTTAATATTAAAATACCTGAACATTCTTTCCCTTATGTTTTTGTTTCTTGTTGTTCCCCGCTTCACTCAGTTATAGCTGGTTTCAGGATGTTTGGTCCCTTCTTTGCCTCCCATCTATGGATACTCTCCCCCCAACCTTCCCTGATAATGCATTTCATGAAGATGTGTCACCAGCTGAAGAATGGCCCCACATCCTGTCCCCTCTCATTTACATTTTGGGGGCAGCTTTGGCATACTGGGGAAGCACAGCTCTCCGTCTCATTATACGACTGATCTCATTAATATTAGCTCCACTGCACAGGTATGGTTGCACATTTAAACAGTGATTTAATGGTCTTTAATGGTCTGAACTAACACATTCTTACAGTGTAAGAACAGTAACCCTCCTTCAGACATACTTTTCTGATTTTTATATTTTATTATCTGCAGACCATCTGTCTCTAGAGACTGTGGCACCCTGCGACTGCAGACCCAGGTTTTCATGATTCTGTGTCTGACTGTTATGGGCGTGATGTCCTGTGGAGCTCTGTCAATCTTTGCTGCCTTTCTGCTCCACATTTACAGGGTAGATATTAAGATGTGTCAGTCTAAATACAACAATGACTCTTTTTGTCCTTTGTTGTTACATAATTTATTATCAAAAAAAACATTTTAAAATGATTATGTTGCTTGTTCTTTTGGTTTTGTTACATCTCATGGCCAGGTACTAAGGCTACAGATGGCAGTGAGATCTCTGAGTCACATGCTGAATCTGGTAAGATTTTGTTAAAGTCACAAACCAGCATCTGGCTTTTCTTATGATCGTACTGAGGATGCTGGCGGTGTGAAGGCAGAGCCAGGGTTCTGCACCTTGCAAAACGTTTTATACAATACACACAGAATACATATTTGTCCTTTCACAATCTTTGCAGGCACCCCGGAAGCACAAAGAAGCGGAGAATGGCACAGTTGATGCTGAGTCCAAGTCTGAAGACTGTAATGGCACCCCTCTGCTGTCTGAGTGTGCTTTGCAGGAAGTGAGGGATGATCTACAGCTCCACCTCTGCCTGTCATCACTCTTCATGTTCCCTGCCTTTCTCAGCTCACCCTCGCTAATTTACTGGATCCGCAACCTGAGGTGCTGATGTTTAATTGTGGGAAAGGGCTGAAAACAGACGTATCACAATTATTGTATTAGTTTCAAAATTACACTGCAGAATCTCACTTTGATTATGTAGTTTATTCATAGAATTACTGTAAATTTAAATACTTTTTAGCGAGACAGCAGTATATATTCTCTCATAAAGCTTTTGAGTGAGATTTGCTATCAGAGGACGCCAGAGTCTCGAGGGAGAGTCACTGCTGTCGGTCAGTATGTGAATATGCTATTACTCCACTCCCACTGTGGCTTCACGCTAGCAGTGGTGGAAATAACGTAAAATAAAGTACATTTACTCAAGTACTGTACTTAAGCATAACTTAACATTACTTTTACTTTACTTGAGTATTGTAATTTGATGTTATGTTTACTTTTACTCCACTACAATTCAGAAAGAAATATTGTACGTTTGTACTTCACTGTATTTGTGTTTGACAGTTTTAGTTACTTTGCAGATGCAGATTCTTAAGTCAAAATTTAATCAGCTAATAAATGATTATATATTATTACAGATGAAACACATAGTGGTTAAAATACGCTCCACCTTTACCAGCTCGAGTCAATAATTACTATCAATAATTAATTGTAATTGCAGTGTATTTCTACGCTGGTGTTGCTACTTTTAATTTACTTAAGTTAATGATTTGAGTCTTTTACTTAATTACGTACTTAAAATACGGTGCAACACAATACGGGAAAAAGTCAAATTAATATTCAGTACAGTGATGAGGTGGGATAAAAGAGGAACGGCACAGGAAATGGGTGTAACTTGTGATTCTCTGCAGGTATTCTACCCAGTTGGATCCTGACCCTTGTTGGCCACACACTGTGCCTCTAATTGTTGTGTACATGCTGCTTATTAACTGCAACACTTTAAAGCTCAGCAACAGGTAGGAGCTCACCATCACCAGCACACATCTTCCCCAAGAGATTTGTCATCCTGCAGCAATGGTGCATCCAACCTTTTCTTCATCTCTTTCAGCAAACTCCTGCCTCTGACTTCCTGCCTCCCTCTGCCCTTGGCCATTACCATGGTGACCTTCTCCTCACTTCACCTCTACAGAGTCACTTACTTCCTGCTGGTGGCACTAGTCCCTCTGGCCTTGTGCTGTCCACTCTGATGGTATCTGACTGGTTTTAATCTTCATGTCTACCATAACAGCCTTTCTCTAAGTTGCAGCCAGAAGCCAGTTGAGGATGATTTGTCCCAAAAAGACATAATGGGTCAAGCTGCCATGGAGCAGAGCCATAGACATACATAGCTTGGGGAACTGCCTGCTTAATGTTAGCACTAAAAGCTCCATGGCAATTACGCTGTTTTAAAATGACAGGAAGTAAAGGCCTTGGAACATTTGGTGCAAATATAGCTCTGTTGGACTGACCTGAAACCAAGTTTGCCTTACTCTGTATATCTATAGCTCTGCCTTCAGGGAGCACGAGCTCTGCAACCAGTGAAGCTATTGATATTAGAGATTCTCTACAGGGTGTTATTTTGGTTTTTGATGTGTCTAGTATCTATAATGGCATCGTTCACTGTGGTCACTATGCTGTAAACTCCTACACTGCCTACTGCTTAGCAATCTATGTAAATGTTACCTACGGCCTGTCTGAACACAGCTACTAAATCAGTGGCAGTGTACGTGCATTCCATAAGAAAAACCCAAAGTAATCATGTTTACATCCTCCCTTAATAATTATTTTTTATACGCAGCATTTACAGTGGGAACAAAATGAAGGTTTACACAGGAAAAGGCTTGAGCCCGTGCACAGGTCCACAGAACATTATGTTCTCTGCATCACAGTGGTGAGGTGGTAATACATTTGGTCCTATGCAAATGTATTAGTTATACAGTTTTTCCAAGAGTGGTCACAGTCAGAGTTGTATTAATTTTGGGATCCCATATAAATCTGTGTGTAACTCTAACCATAGTTTCATCTAGCCACGTGACACATACATATATATTTACCTACATAATGACAGCAACAGTAACTGTTAAATGACCAGAGGTTTATCTCTTCTGTGTACTGACTGTATAAACTGCACAGATGTTTCAAATTAAAAGCTTCCCACCTGGTCATACAGTGAGCCAATACCTACACTATATTGTCAAACGTATTCACTCACCCATCCAAATCAATTAATTCAGCACACAAAGCAAGGTCCATAAGGACACAGATGAGAGAGTTTGGTGTGGAGGAACTTGACTGACCTGCACAGAGCCCTGACCTCAAGCTCTTAGAACACCTTTGGGATAAATTAGAGTGGAGACTGCGAGCCAGGCCTTCCTGTAAAGTGTTGGGGTGCTTGCCTTTAAACACACATGAACTTTAATGACACCAGATTCTTAATATATAGGATTTATTATAGAGCTGACCCACTCTTTGTACCTATAAAAGCTTCACCTCGTCTGGGAAGGTTGTCCACAATGTGACTGCATTTGTGAGGTCAGGCTCTGATGTTGGATGAGAAGGTCTGGCTCACAGTCTCCGCTCCAATTCATCCCAAAGGTGTTTTATCAGTTTAAGGTCAAGACTCTGTACAGGTCAGTCAAATTCCTCCACACCAATGGCTCATCCATGTCCTTATGAACATTGCTTTGTGCACTAGATTAATTGATTTGGATGGCTGAGTGAATACTTTTGACAATATAGTATATCATGCTTTTGCTTAAATTTGATCGACAAAACTGCAAATTAGAAACAAACACTGTAGTGAATGAAATCAAACATTGTGGATTTAAAAAAAGAAACTTGGTAGCACTGATGAAGAGAGTCCCCAGTGGTGCTGTGGCGGACGAACAATACGTGAACGTGAAAGCAGTGGTAGTTAATATTAGCTGATCTGATGACTCTGTGACCTGCCTACCAGGCGATGATTTGCCAAATACTGTACAAATGAGCACCTCAGAACAGGTGCTGTACTAACAAACATTGTTTAACCTGCAGTAACTCTGAAACTAACTATTTGCTCCTTATCTTGTCTGACTGATTACAGCTCATTCATTCAACAGCCAGCAAAAACAGTGCTTTATCATACAAAAGCAAGCAGCTGGCAGAAGCTGTAATTTATATTCTGTCATGGCTGTGTAATATATGAACAAGCTCTGTTGTGTCTCTCAGAGGACTCAGAGGTGTCAGCCATGTATCATGAATGTACTTCTGTACATTACATGTAGATACATTACATACACACAATATGGATAACTTGAGAGTTATTGCTTTATATTGCACTGTGTCATAGTGAAAGTAATTAAGATTAGCAAATGAAAGACGATTTGATGTGAAAGTGAAACAGATTTCTACAGCTTGAGGTTTTTGTAGTTAGTTTTTTTTAACATTAATTCTAGTTATAGTTAATATAGGCAGTGGCCTCCATGTCACAAGCCTACTGGAGTCTATCTTTATGTGCCAAAGTGGTTGTAGTGCACAAGTGTGTTGACAAGTTAAATGTGATTACACTGACCATTAACATAATTGTGAGATTATTGTGCTAAACAGGTAAATCAGTGTCTAAGAATGGAACAGATTGAGTTCTTAATGGACATGCATGGTCACATGTTTAAACCACCTATAAACAGAATCATAATCCTCACTTGTTTTTCTTGGTGAAGTCTGTTACAGGTGACGGGTTTCAGACAGAAATTTAGAAATTAAGTTTGGGTAGGGTTTGGTCTTGTAGATCAAATTTAGGTCACGTTCTGACATGAAATACAGTACAGTTTTTGTGTTTGGGTCATATTAGGCCACCTCACTCTCTGGTTTAGGTCAGGTTTGGACAGTTATTTACAGCCCGATATATACTCTGCAGCGGTCTACCCTGACTAAAAACAAGAAGCTGCTAGCTGAATGTTTTGTTCACTGTCGGTGTTTCAGTTTTTGACAGTGTACATAACATTGAGCTAGCAGCTTCTTGTTTTTAGTCAGGGTAGACTGCTGTACGTACAATAGCGGTGTTTACTGTAGGTAACTAGAAACTAATAAAAAGTTAGTTTAAGTTAAATTCCATATTTAATTATTGCAAAACTCATGGTCTCTGAGTGAAGCAAGTCTTTTAAAGTTACAACAAAAAAACCTTGTGACCATTAGAATTGTTTCCCGTTTCCAGATTTGACCCTTTTAAGAACAAAAGAAGATGAGGCTGAAGCTACAATTTGTGAGTGTTAACAAAACCCATGGAAAGACCCAAACCAGTAATCTGTGAATCCAAACCATAAAACCTTTTTCACTTCACTATTCTGACTGTAGCACTCAGCCCCACCACTTGCTTTCTACTTTTGGATACACAATATTTGTTTGTAGAATATCTATGTAACTTTTAAAGCAAGGCCTCATAAAGAGGATGTAATATAGGATGTGTTGCCACACGGTGCGTTGTTAGGAGATGTAGCTGTAATATTCATCTTTACATTTTGAGTTCAGTTTGTGTTGCTAGGTACCTTTTTTGAAGTCTGTTTCACGGTTGCACTCAGAACAACACTCCGTAACATTATAGTTTAATGAATCAGTTTCAACTTTTATTTCAGCTATCTGTTAGCAGGCAAACTGTGGGGATGTAGCTAAACCATCAGATTTTGGTGTGGTTTAGTCTAAAAACTAATTTCATTTATACCTATCTGTGCCGTCTTAATATTACCGCTTTGTGTTCCACTGTCTTACTGTTGCGCACACACCCCTCGTGTCAGTGAAGCAGCTGTTGTGCCTTTCTACTTTCTCGTGTATGCACCAGTGCATCTGTTCCATATCTGCCTGTCAGTTTAAAACCAGTCAGTCCTCAACAGCAGTGTCCTAGCTTAATGAAAAAGGCCTCTAGTGAATGTAAGTGTACAACATTTGTGTGGCTTTATAATTAATAGACACTAAAGATGAGTTTAGTAGGGACCAGTCACACTTGCCTTCCAGGTGAGTTTAGTGTACAATCATACATGAACATGCTCTGCAACGTGAATGTACCTGCACTGAATGTCTCTACGTGTGTTTGAATTTATAAAGTACAAGCAGTGGAAGTGATAAGCTTTTCTGTGCACACGTGTGTGTGTGTGTGTGTGGGTGGGTGTGTGGGTATGTGTGTGTATGTGTGTGGGTGTGTGGGGTGCAGTTTTAGTGCTTTGATGTGCACATTGTCTGAATCGTGAATTGGTGGCGTACACTACTTTGTAGAACAAATGGTTACAGGTGATAGTTATGTTTTTTTTATATAAATAGAATTGTGATTTATATCAGTGTTCACTGTGATGATTTTGCTCCAGATGGTCACACGTACACCTGAGGGTTTTAGTTGCAAACGAAAAAGATGACATGATTCATTTTCTCACACAAATGAATGTTCTTAGGCCTTTAAAACGAGGTGTGTTTTGTGACTTATTTAAAATAAACATTTGAAAGTAAAATGAATAATTATTATTTATTGTTAATTTTCTTTTAAAATGTGAAATATTCCATTTTAAACAGGACAAAAATATTACTGGCAAATAACACATTATTGTCCATCATAAAATGAGTAAGTAAAAAAAACTTTAAGAGTAAAAGTTTTAAAGTTGGGAATAAAGCAGCGCATCAAATAGAGCCATTGAAAACTAATTAAACCAGCCACAAACTGTGATAGATGTGTCAATCACACACTTTGAATTCAGACAAAGGCATCAAATAAATACATTATGAATTAAATTAAGTTGGTAAAATGGCTGTAATATATCAGACACCTGCAATATCAGTCTATGTATCTCGCTTTGTGTCTTTTCTTTGTGTCAGATATTTCTTGACTGTAGAGCACATTGTTTTGTAACAGTGCTGTACTGATAACAGGTAAAAAGCTTTTTCACACATGCAGCATGATTCTAATAATCACACACAGTATCCTGTTGGCACGTCTGTCTGAATCCATAATTTATCACAATCAGGCTCCTCCCTTCTTTTAACGAGCTTGTTTCATTTTTTCCCCCAGAACTATTTAGTATTTCTATCAAAGCAAACTGAAAGAAATGTATCATGTGCCTCATGCACTTTTAATGATACAAATGCTGTGCTGCTCCCAAAAACCAACAATGAAAACAAAGAACAGGCTCATATTTCAACCTACTAAAAAGGTATAGGTGAATCAAACTAAATTTCATTTCTAGAATAAAGCTTTATAATGAACACAAATTTTGCACAAGTGGTGCTCCTTATTTAGACAGTTAATTCCAATGTGGAATTGATTTATCATAAAAATGTACTGATGTATGCAAAGACAAATGGCAACGTGCAGAAATGACTTTTAAAATAACCAACACGGAACTGTGGGAAACCAAGCAACAAAGCTTGTTACAGAAAAGTTATTGATTTGACTGGAGTTGGTAAATATTGTACTGTCACCTTCATTTTCTTTACCAAGTCATGAAAAAGACACTTATTTCACAGTGTTTGTCTTTTACTGTGAAAGTAAACTTGTTAAATGTTATTAGTGTCTGTAAGTGCTTTAAAGTCTGGTAACCTTATCTGTTTAATTTATTTTGCTTTTGCCTCGAGTGACTTTAATACCTGTAACCTCCTGCTAGCTGGTCCTTGTGCAGAATTACTTTAGTCCTCTCACAAGTACTACTATACTCCATCAGGTAGTTAGGCAAAAGAATGAAAATATAGGCCACATTTAAAGGATAGGCTGGTTTCTGTTTTCTGGTGAAGCTGTAGTGTGGAAGAGTATTTAATCCTCAGGTTTAAGAGCTGTGTGGAAAAACTGATTGCTTTGATGTTTTTGTACGTTTTTATCTAATGTCATTGTAAATGGGCAACTTTTGCACCATTGTTGTTGCAATAAAACCAAGAAAATGAAATGTGATTGTTGTATTATTATGTTGTACTGTATTATTTTATTAATGATGTGAGTATGAAGTTAATAGGTTTTAAAATCCATGCCACCATGCTTTTAAATGTGTATTGTACAGTAGGATATGTGGATTCTATGGAAGCCCAGTGATGCCAATAGAAGAAAAAAGAAACGTTTGTCAAGATGCAAAAAATAACAACTCCAAATCAAAATTATGAGGGAAAAAAGTTAATAATTATAACTTACTATGTTGAAAATGATTACATAAAAAGTTAATGGGAATAAGTGAATAGAAAGGCTGCTGGACTCAAACTCAGGTCTAGCTGTGAGGTGACAATGCTAACCACCACAGCACCCTGCTGCCCTTTGATTTAATAAACTGAAATTAAGATGAACTTTTTAAAACTTTTTTACTTTTTATCTCAGTTTACTTTTTTTTTATCATTTATTTTTAATTCATGTAGAAATTGACCAAAAATGGAAACGTGATAAGAGCCATTTTCATGAATAAAAGGTTTCACCCATCTGAAACTATGGTGTAATAATTATTTAGCACTTCCTTAATAATCTAGAGCTAGTTTGAAGGGGATAAATGTTGTGGTTTTGGGGCTGGGTCCTGCTCAAATCATGTGTACAGGTGAGACCAACAGTATTAACTCCCTCACTCCCTGCTATTTTTATTTAGTAATAAAATAAAGTTTTTTGTAAAATTTGTCAGCAGGTTTCAGACAACCTTTCTAGAATGTCTTACTACTACTACTGTCTCACTACATCATTTGCATCATTATCTTTTGAAACTTTGGACTGCGCCTGCACTTCTGTTGAGCGGCCGCCAGGGGGCTCCGTGCGGCAGCCAACACCTGTGTACTGTACTGTGCAGTGTGTGACAGGCAGAGGGAGAACACGAGCCAATCACTGCATCTGTGCACTTTATTGTGTGGCTGCGTTATTGTGTTTACACGAGTACAGCGTCTCATACATGTGGGAATGAGAAATAGAAAAAACAATCCACGGGGGTCGTGGGCAGAAACTATTAGGGCATAATTAATGATGTATTGGCCATGTATACATGTTACAGGCATGTGTAGCATGCATATATGGATTATTATAAGTGATGCTTAGGCAGCTTTTTAATGTTGTTAATGACTGAGATGGAACAATGTAGAAATGTTATTGTGCACAACAGTAACTGAGAACATTATTTACCACTGAAATGTAGAACATGAAGTAACATGAAATGAACTGAAGCACAAATAAGGCAAAATTGTACTTAAGTGCAGTTGTTGAGTAAATGGACTCGTAGCATGTTTAGTATCTGTGCAGACAGTGTTTCCACTAAGTTGATCACATTCTGTCCCCTCTCTTTCTCTACGGGACGTGTGATCAGTCACCGCCCACTCTCTTATCTTCTCACATTAATATTCACTGGATGTATGCGATCAGCAGAAAAACCTCATCTGAGGATCTACAATCCTCTGAATAAATCCCTCCGCGCCCCAGGCAAGGAGAGTCACTGCACTGCAAGTAACCAAATATTACGCCATCCTCTGGTAACGTTACGTCTTTTTTTTTTCTTCTTGGACTGACAGTTGCATGCTCTGCCCAGTCAGATCCTGTGCATCTGCTGGCACTGGTGGGAGGACGGCGCTGACTGCAACGCACTGCGATGCAGAGAGAGAGAAGGGGGGGCTGGGGGGTGGGGGGGGGTAAGGATGCAAAGCCTGTGTGAGCTGCACGCCTGAAGCCCACAGCAGCAGCAGCAGGAGCAGCAGGAGCAGCAGCCGTTGCCTCCAGTGCGGACAGAGTTAAGGGAGGTGGTGCTGGAGTTGATGCGCACACCTCTGGGCGCTGCAGCCGAAGAGGGCCGAGGTGTCTCTGCTGCACCGCAGCTTTTTTCCACAGGGATGCCGTCTAGATACGTGACTCTGAGCCCAAAACTGCCCTGGCTTGGGATCTGAGAGGGAGGGAGGTGGGGGGCCCTTTAGCGCGGCACCCCGCCCGTCTCGCATCATTTAGACTGCAGGGATAACGACCTGAACCGTGATATTCCCGCGCAGTAGCCACCGAGCAGGTGTTGGTGGCGGCGGCGCTCTCCTCCATCCCGCACCTCTGCGCCAAAGGTAAGCCCTGCCAGCCGGTGGCCCGCCGTCAGGGATGAAGGTGTTCAGGTGTTTATGGCTTCCAGCACTGACACCGATGATGATGATGTTGATGATGATGATGATGATGAAATCTGTCAGTAAACTACCGCTGCGTCGTCTTATGCGTATCCGTGTGCGCGTTCTGCTTCTGCTGTTGTTTTGCACGAGCAGGGGACAGCTGATGGGTTTGTGTTATTCATACATGCGTCCCCGCTGAACGAGGACGCGAGAAAAGAAAATGACGTAGGGAATTCCCACAGTAATCCAATAGCGAGCGGTGACACCTGCACATTCCGCCAGTGCGGTGCCTGCGCGGTGCCTGCGCGGCCTGCTCAGTCATGTGCGCGGCCTCGGCGGCGCACACATTGATTTGAAATGATTAAACCCGAAGACACAACTGTTATGTAACGTGATTTTGCTGACGTGATTGTAGCTTGGGGGGGGGGGGTTACCTTCACGTTTCTTTTGCTCTGAGATGCTGAGAGAGCAGTAGTGTTTACATTGATATAACCAGTAATCACTCACTTCACTGTAGCTGTAATAATAAAAACGTGGTCATAATTAAGAGTTGGTGATATAATCCAATCACGCTGCAGAGCTTTTGCTAAATATTACTTTTTTTTTCAGATCTTTCTAGTGGATAAATTGCGTGTGTGATCTGCTTTCAAGGTTGGGGGCTGGTTTAAATCTGCAAAACTTTAGCTGTATTTTGATCACCACAAAAAACTTATTTCCTACCTTGACAGTAGAATCACACAAGGAGACAATCTGTGATCGTTTCCAGGTTTGTGCAGAGAGCTTGTGTTGTTGTATATTATTGGTTTTTAAGTTGTGAGTGGAGCTACACCAGAACATTTCATACATACAAATGCATCTGGCTGAACAAACTTTAACCAAACACAACTAGTATCTACTCATTTGCTGCACAATCACGTTTCAAAGCTTGTTCTTTATAATGGCTTAACAACAACTATCCTGTGCTCTGTATCAGCAACGTGTTATACTACAGCACCGATGAAATACTGAAGCTCACTATGAGAATCATCCACGCGTCTAAGAGCTCTTGAGCACCATGATTGTTTGTTTTGCACATTACAGCCAACTCCAGAAGTTGTGGAACAGCAAAGAGAACGTGTTTGTGTTTTCTCTCCACTGGAATTAATGTCAGATGAAAGTTACAGAATTTAAATTTATTTTCAGGTATTTACATCTGGATTCCTTAAACATGATAGAACAGCAGCAACACAGCAGAACACTGTGTGTAGCTAGTACAACAATTTGGGAAGTTCTGGAAAAGAAATAAATCACTGGTGCACTCACCAGAGAAAAGAGAAAAGAACAACTGACCTCACCAGCAGCAAGACTCAGAAACCCTTGAACTTCAACAAAAGTTGTTGAACAAAGTTTTATAGACTGGTGGGATCAAAAATGAATATCTACCAAAGTTGATTGAAGATGATTGAATGTTTTTTTAATGCAAAGAAAAGATTTGGAACCAAATACTACGTTTTTTTTTCTTAACTTGTAATAAACTTTAAAACCAGCTGTTCTAATACTTTTGCTCACATCAAATGTGGCTGATATGATACATGTTGTGTATGTATCTAGTTCTAAAATACCAGGAAATAAAAGCTGAAATTCATCTTACATCCTTATGGCCACAGTATACTGCAGAAATGAATGAGCTGTGTTGTTCCGGTGCTTTTGGAGTAAACATACATTATTTGACCCGTTTTAACCAGTTCTTATTGATACAGAGAGGTCGGCAATGTCGCACAGTTTCCAGCACAGATCCGCTCAACCTCTGACTTGACTAGAGGTCTAATCAGTCTTCTGAACAGGACTTTCAGTGCAGACACTTCAGCTTGTCATGACAGGAAAAGCATGTGTTACTAATAATATTGACAACGGCTGTGTTTTAATCAGGTGTCCGGGTGAGCCATGACAACGTGGCCGCGTGCCAGCACGGTATGGAGATATGACATTCAGTGTTTTACTTGTTTCGCAAAACTTTCATGTGAAAATAAAACAAAACATTTGTTTTATTTCTCAAATTTGGAAGAAGTTATTTATGTCTGTGTAGATGGTATGAGTACAAAGAAACGTTTATTCAGTTACTCAGATGCCTCTAACAGAGCCATCAGTGCACCTTTGTAGAGAAAGTCTAGATATATATCGTATGCTTTCCCTGAATCCATACGCATCCCACATTCCCATTTATAGAAGGGTCGGCATTGTCAAGTCGGAGGGGGCCATCTCAATCAGTCTTCCGGCGTAAAAGCCATTTTGGAGTGGAGGCCTGTCATGGAGGGATACCTCCCGAGGAGTGACTCATCCCAGACACGTACTCCCAGGGCCGAAGTGTTTCGAGAAATACCCCCGTTCAGGACACAGCTGCACTTCATCCTGGGAAGTGGGAACACTCTGACACCGTCGCTGTAGCCTGTGTTCTCTCACAGTGACTCACATATCTGCATCCTCCAGTGCGTCCTCGCTGCAGTGAGTAGTAGTCAGGTGGACCACTTAGCCTTCATTCACGTTTGGGTTCATGTGGTGCTCAGAGAGGAAGTACTGTTTTCTTGTATTCTTTTCAGTCAGAGCATTTGTAAGCGTGGAGAAGGGAGTGTGCGTCTGGCTTTTGTCGTGGGGCAGCTCATTTGTTTTTTTACTTGTAAAAGCTTTTTGTGCTGGTTGTGTGTTTTGTTCTTAACTTTTGTCTGTCACAGAGGCACAATAAGACCTCTGTGCTACTGTGTGTGTGTGCCAGCTCCCCAAGGTGCCCGTTCTGTCAGGCTGTAAAGTGCTGCAGTCACCTCCACAGGGGCACAGAGGGGTCCCTCTGCTGACACCGACACACACAGGCAGAGAGAGAGAGAGAGAAATGGAGACAAAGTGAGTGAGCGAAGTAGGAATCCCTTTACTGACATCACAGCATCTACAGCTCAGAACATGTCCATTTGGCAAAAATGTTATGCTAGTTTCATTTTTCATCATTTATTTTTGCAGTCTAGAAAATATTTTACCTCTATAACACCTTAGTGCCCAAAGTGGTTTTAAAAATATAGCATAGTTAGAAAAACTGATTTTCAACACACAAGCGTGTGTGTGCGCGTGTGCAGAAGACGAG
>JAUBNQ010000013.1:19588783-19603564 GCA_032353495.1 Ctenopoma kingsleyae
AATAAACATATATGGACATCATAGCACTGCTAAAAACTAATCTAGTGACCAACAATAGTGGCCTAAAACTTTTGCACTGTACTGTACATATAGTAGTTTATTCAGAAAGTAGGAAACATTTCAGTAAAAAATGTTTTCCTCAAAAGTAACGACTGTCTCTTGATGAAACAGTTTAAGTTTATATTTTTATCTAGTCAAAATGTCATACCATTAAATTAAATTAAAATTTGAAAGACAACATATCAAATTATAAAACTCCCCAAATATACTGTACGTGGTTCATAGATTTGTAATTACATGGTGCTATGACATGTTGCAATCTTTACAGTTTAGATGCTGAGGTGAGTGTGATGTCTGCTTTGCCATGAATATGCACAGCAGAATGATTTGATTCCAGAAAAAGAGAAACTAGATCAAATTTCACAAATGATAAAATCCATTATCGGGGCACACCCTGGACAGGTCAGCAGTCTATCACAGTGCTGACATATAGAGACAGAAAAACATTCACATTCACACCTATTGGAAGTTTAGAGTCTCCAATTAACCTACCACGCATGTCTTTGGATGGTGGGAGGAAGTGGGAGGCTCTAAATTATTTATAATTATATAATAAGCTAATTTGTTTTAGTGATTTGAACAGCCTATGGACATATTTGTGATTTTATTGTCAGTGTTACTCTTTTAGGAGTCTTTAGTTGGGGTGGTGTGCCCCCCCCCCCCTTTGCCCACAACCACAGTTCACAGTTGTACAGCTGAACGCTGCACATCTGCCCCTGCTAAGCCTTGATTATGTTGCCTTTTGATGTCAAACATGTGGGAAATAATGCACATTTATCAGATATAACATGCAGAAATTGAGAGATTCTCCCTTACAGTTTCAACTTAGCTTATAATTTACGTTTTATCTTACAAGATTTATAGGTCAGATTTTGCTATCCCAAAAACGTTGTCATATCATAATTATAACTTTCAGGTTCATAATTTTGACTTATATTCAAAACTATATCATATTAAGTTGTATTTGTGAGAGAAATTGAAACTTATAGGATACATTTAAGATTCTCATATTGATTGCATTTTAAAGTTACATTAGTTTTGATTAACTCATAGTCATAAAGTCATTTAATTTTGACAGAGTTATTGTTGTTCCTGAACTTTTCATCTTTGTTGAAATGTCTTGTGTTTGTAACAGCGGTTACATGAACACACGTTACACATTTCCAGCTGCGCTCAGTAATAGTTTCACTTAGGCCACGCGTTTGTGAAACACAACAACAGTGCGCATGCGCTTCGCCATGACGTGTCGACTAAGTGTCAAACAGAAGGATGCAAAAATGATCGAAAACTCTTCGTATAAACTTAGCTCCTGCGCTGTTTAATAGTGGTCTCCGGTGGTAGTTTAGATGATTTACTAACAGGAATTAGACGTAGGTGTAAATTTGACATATTCGCCGCCGCTTCTCTTCAGTGGGACTGAGGAATATTGGTTTTCACTCACTTTTGAACCTCGGACCGTCGAGCTAAGTTAGCGACAGTTGAGCTAACAGTGAGCCGGTAAAGTAACCGACAGCAGCGCGGTTACCGGCTTAGCGTTATCTAACTTATCACTAACATGTAACTGATGTGAAGCTGCCAGTGTTAGCTAGCCACTTAGGTTAGTTTTATTGTTCGTCTTTCGATTAGTTCGCGTTTAGCACGGTATCCAGTCGCGTACTCGGCAGCAGGACTGATAACCGAAGGGAGGAGAAGATGTCTCGGAGACGGCTGGACAGTCGCAGCGGACTCTCCGCGGGGCTGCTCGGAGAAAGCCAGACCCCGATCAGCACGGAGACGATGGAAAGTGTGTATGAAGTCACCGGAGAACTGGGGAGGTGAGTCAAACGATGTGACCAGTGTCCTGGGACTGCCAGGGTCAACGTCCTCTGGACAGATTATTGTCTTGATTCGGATTGATAATAGGAACTGCTGTGACCACTGGCACTGGAAGTGTAGTATGAACCGCACTGCATTACAAAAATGTATGTTGTGACTAACAACCACAGTTCACAGTTGTACAGCTGGACACTGAAAGATCTTAGAAAAGACTTATCAGTGGGTCAAAGTAACAACAAGGACATCTTCAGTGTGTCCCACATTTTCAGTTTGGTGTGGAAATATACAGTATGTAGAATAACCATGCGTGTAAGTGTACGTATACATTATTTTATATACATTTGCCTTACATTGTTTGTTCTATCACAAATATGGGATTGTGTCTCTTTTATATACTCGTAAAATGTGTCTTTGGACTGTTGAACTGTTGGACACAAAAAACAAGCGATGTGGAGACGTCCCCTTGCAATCACTTTTTATCATTTTATTGACTGAATGTTAATCAGAGGCTCTGGAACTAAACATTATCTAATTCAGCAGTGGTATTTTTCCCAGCAGGTTATAAAACAGAACAATAAAGTGCTGGACAACAGGACAAAAGCAACCATATGTTGTAACAAGCAGATTTAAACATTAAGAGACAGCAGAGTAAAAACAGAATAATTGCCACATATCAAATATGGGAGCAAATATTTAAAGGAAGCATGAATCATTTCCTTCTTGTGCAAACGTCATGCTCTTTTTTTTTTTATTAATTTGTAGTGATATGTGGTGGTGAGGACTTCAGCCTCTGTCGCTTCCAAAAAACTCAAGTGACTCGAATAATTAATAATAATAGCGATAACTGATGCTTTATTAATGCCCCTGAAGAAAACTTGTGGACAGGCAGCTGCATTTTAGGCGCTGGGTTTGGGGTTAAATTGGGTTAATTGGATTTATTGGAGTTAAAATAATTGCAGACTGACTTACCTGATTGCAGATTAAGGCAGCTGTTCATCTTCTGCATCTTTACCTCCCTAATTATGTTTCATTATTCTTTTTCTACTATACTCTAGATTTATTGTGTTGTGATGTTTTTGATTTGATATATTTTTGACTGTATGTCTTTTCTATATTTACTGTAATGGTGAATGAGCACAGAGTAAGCCATACACTGCTAATGTTATGTTGCTCTGGACTCTGGACTGTAAGCTTTAACCGCAGTAAACACACAAGCCACACAGTCCTGACTTGAGCGTGCTACAGTAGACTTGTGTCATGTGTTTGGCGCTGTGTGTGCGAGCCATGGCAACTGCTGATGGCTGATGATCACATCCTGAGATCTTTTGAGGTGTGTTTGAAGTACTGTGTCATATGCTGTGTACCATACGATTCTCCTTTCAAAACAGGAGGAAGGAAACAAGCACATGTGCAAACCAGACTTTAGAAAGGAGAAATGGCACCGACCACTTCACCTATTTTTGTGTTGATTGTCAAAACAGGAAGTTCCAAGGTGCACTTTTCTAGAACATGATAAGGGCACTAATGTTAATAGGCAAAACATTTTTACTTCTGACCTTTAAGTAATTTCTGGTCATCTGTAGCTATTATTCAACATTGTCATTAATTAAAAAACTGTATCAGACTGCTACTATAAGCTATAATTAATATTACTTAATAAGTCAGGTACATGAAGAAGTATTTTCAGTATTATTTCAGTTCAAACTTCATTTTTAAACAATTTTAGGAGTTCAAAGGAGTTCATTGAATAAAATGAGTGTAATGTGACTGGAGGTTAGTTGTATTACAAAAGAAATGACTGGTTTTCCAGCCGCACATGTAATTTACAGTTGACAGTCTGATGCTATCTTTAAACCTGCAGGCAGCTGTTGTCAGCAAAAACAGCTGTGATAAAACACCTTCATGTTACATGTCCAGCATCAAGTATCACATGAGAAAGTTAGCAAGTAGCTGGTTAGCATAGCATCTGGCAAGCTAAGTCAGAATCCTTCGATTCCCACATAGCCCACAGTTGAATTGATGTGGATTTCTTAGGGGCAGACACGAGAAGTGATATTCAGTCTAGAAAAACAGTTGTTCAGCATCATCTGTGGCTCTAGGGGAGCTTTGTGCATAGAAAATAACCCTGATGATGTCATTAAGGTTATTTCAGCCTGTGCTTAGAGGCTACAAAATGTGGATCCGAAAGCTTTCGCTGTGATAAAAGCTTTCATAGAATGTGTGAAGTTTGAAAGATGTGCACATTTGTGAACGGTAATTGTAGGTTTCCAGCAGTAGTGACTCATATTAGTGACTAAATGTCACAGTATTTCAGCTTCTTTAAGTTCCACTGTGAGTCTTTCGTCTGTCTCTCATAAGTTTATTAAAATACAGCACTAGAGATTTTCCGAGTACTGTGATATGTGGCCATGAAGTACATGAAGTGTTTATTCAGTGTGATGAGGAGCCAGAAACACTGCGGCAGAGGTGTCAGCAGAATACAGACGTTTCAAGCGGTGCTATTTGCTTTGAGAACGTCCACAAACATATTTTGTGTGTCAACTGCTAAAAGTGAGTGGCAACAGTGAGAGGTGGCGCTCCAAGAGAAAACAGTTTAGAATCATTGTTCTATTCTTTAAGAGTCCTTCGGGGTCTGTAGCCTTCACGCTCATTGCTCTTGGGTGCGTGTTAAGCTGTTATTTTTGGATTAGATTTTTTTTCCTTTGTTGCATTCATTACAAGGCCTCGTGGAAAAGTCTTGCCACAAAATACATAGTTAGATTTTGTTCTCTGGAGATTTATTTTAATAAGTTGTGATAAATGTTTGATATCCTGCCAGCCATCTATTTCAGTTACAACAGACAGTACCTCCAGCTTTATGTACAGCCTGTGGTTAGAACAAAGTTACTGAGTTACCAGCCAAATTAGCTTTTGCACACACTCTTGAATGTTCTGAATAATTACTCCATCATGTAGCCGTTTAGGAGTGTACTGACACTGAATAACACACAGATCTCTCTTATCTAATGCCACAGTATTTGTGCAGCACCTTTGTCCCTTGAACACCGTTGTTTACACATAGTTATATGTAATTACAGTGAGGCTGGGTTTTATTTCATGTTTTTCATTGTGAATCTATAGTTGAAACATTGAATTAACATAATAAAGCTAAGTCTCTGTCTCTCCTTGTCTTACTAGGGGCAAGTTTGCAGTTGTAAAGCGCTGTGTGGAGAAGACCACAGGGAAGGTTTTCGCTGCTAAGTTCCTGCGGAAGAGGAGGCGAGGTCGTGACTGCCGGGCTGAAGTCATTCACGAGATGGCCGTCCTGGAGATGGCCCAGAACAATGCCCGAGTGGTCAACCTGCACGCTGCTTACGAGACAGATCACGACATCGTCTTATTGCTGGAATAGTGAGTCCGCAACAGCAGCTGTATTCCTTCACTCACACCACATTTCTTTATGGATCTTTCAACCCTTATAACACTGCTAACTTTTTCTACCTAAAACATGCACCATGTTGCTAAGCTACTATACAAGTGACTTCACTTCACACATCTTATCTGAGACATCATCATACTTTGTCCTGGTCTCTTACACTTTCATGTGAAATCACATTTTTCTTATGAACTATTTTTCTTTGGCAGGACAGCAGTTGTTTCTTTGTATCATCAAAACAGAAACTAGATGTTAAATGGAGATTGGAAATAAGAAAACACAGTTGGCTTAAAGTGCTTTGCTACAATTTCTCTAACCACACCTTTAATACTTGTTGTTGGAGTCATTTTAATTCCATTTCTGAGAGCAAGGACAGTGCGAGCAGCTCACAACAAAGAGAAAAGAGAAGCCAGAGAGAAAACAAAAGCGAATTAGAAACGTGAATAACCTGAAATCAAAATCAAAAATACTCATAGTCAGAATGTGAAGGTTTGTACCACTCTGTGTCTTCTGCTGTGCTTTACGTTGAGCACACAAGAATGTTGTCTTGCCCAATAACACTTTGCCTGGACATGTGTGGTAGAATCACACTGGTTCTCCTCTGGGTATGAGTTAGCCACTTGTGCCAAGTCAACTTCAATCTGTGAATTATTTCTATTTCTGTTCTTCTATTTCTGTTTCTTGTGTCAAAACCCCACCACATACACACTGTCAAGTGTCACAGAGCTAGTTGACCATTCTGTGAACAGCTCGTGTGTGTGTGTATCTGTGTATTGACAGGGTGTTTCTGTCTTTACCCAGCGCTGCAGGTGGAGAGATATTCGATCACTGTGTGTCTGAGGAGCTGCTTCCGGAGGCCCAGATCACCCGTTTGATCAGACAAACGCTGGAGGGTGTCCACTACCTCCATCAGAGCAACCTGGTTCACTTAGACCTTAAGGTGCTCGCACACACACACACACACACAGAATAACGTTCATGTAGCAGCCAAGGTAATCTTCACCGTTAAGTGCTCCTATTTCCACGACACAGTTGAGCCTGAAACTAAGATTATAGGTGTGAACAAAAGTGTGAGGTCAGAGCAGAGAGAGCAAACTCAATCCACAACAGATGCAGGTGGATGTTAAAGACTTAAAATTAAAATAACAACGATCTGACCTTTGCTAGAGCAGAGAATTAAGTGGGTGTAGTAATTTCAGCACAGATGCTGATCATTGTTTAAAAAACCCTGTCTTTGAGAGTCATATAGAGAGTGATGCAAACAATACAGCGTCATATTCATTTATTGTCTTTATCTGAACACCTCTTCCTTAGAGTGATTTTTGTAATAGGTTTTTAAAAAGTACCTCTTATCACTCCACCACTTCTGCTTTCACATCACATTCACTCTGTGTTTCCCCCTTTGTTTCTTTCCCCAGCCACAGAATATTCTCCTGACTAGTCTGTCTCCTCCAGGAGACATCAAGATCGTAGACTTTGGCCTGGCACGCAGACTGGGCGCGGTCGGAGAACTCAGAGAGATTCTTGGCACACCTGAATATGTGGGTAAGGTGACGTTCATAAAATTTGCTTTGATTACTCAAAGGACAGGAGACACCATCAGCACAACCACATTAAAGTCTGTAACAGTCAAGAAAAAAACAGTGAAAGATACTGTTTGCAGTGCTAATAGAAATGTAGGTGTCTGTAGGTGTCAGACAAAATATGCTACAAATGATCAGGGAGTTTGTTTACTCAGAAATTATCAGTGTCATTAGCATTAGTACAGTACATAGTACAATATACATGGAGCCATTGTCATAGTTGGAGTCATAAATGCTGGAGAAATATAACATCTTGTCTTAAAAAATTTAGCCTCCAGCTTTACAGTGTAAAATGTCCTCTTCCTGTATGTCCTGCATGAGATTCACTCGGTAGTTTTAAACAGCTGTGAAGCAAAATGCAGAACTTCAGTAGTGATGAAGCAAATCACCAAGCGTGGGCTCATACAGGAAATCACACCAAGACTTTCATGTAGGTCTGAATTACAACAGTTTGACTACTTATTTTTTTCCTTCATGTCTTCATCCAGCTCCAGAGATCCTGAATTATGAGCCAATCACAACAGCCACAGATCTATGGTGAGTGCATTGTAGGTTGTAGGCATCATTTGCAAGGAGACAGAGTGAAACAACACAAACATATATAGCATATCATACAATAATGTAATGACTCTAAAAGCTAGATGCTCCAGCACGTGCTTCAGCTGTGCCCCTCATACATGCCTCCGTCCCTCAGGAGTGTGGGTGTGATAGCCTACATGCTGGTGACGGGTGAGTCTCCATTTGCCGGGGACAACAAGCAGGAGACTTATATGAACGTGTCTCAGGTTAACGTGGACTACAGCAGGGATGCCTTCTCCAGGGTCTCAGAGCTGGCTGTGGACTTCATCCGGAAGCTGCTGGTTAAGGCGCCAGAGTGAGTACAAGCAGGGTGAAATTTCCCCTGTCAAAGGATTTCTTTAAACCTGAATCACAGTGGAATGTTATCACATTTAGCTGTAAACAAAAGCATGTTTTGTCCATGTGGAAACTCGAGCGACGCGTAATGTTTTATTTTAGACGAGTTCCACTGTAGTGTGAAGGATTCATGCAGATCAGGCAACAGGTCTGAGCACATTCCTCAGTCAATGAAGCA
Organism: Ctenopoma kingsleyae; assembly: GCA_032353495.1. Taxonomy (NCBI): domain Eukaryota; kingdom Metazoa; phylum Chordata; class Actinopteri; order Anabantiformes; family Anabantidae; genus Ctenopoma; species Ctenopoma kingsleyae. The sequence goes on from JAUBNQ010000013.1 coordinate 19,596,750, forward strand.
AACATGATTTTATCCACTAGAAGAAGCTGAGGATTTTGTTGTTATTATCAAGTAAATCACCTCTGTTCATCATTTTCTCTTTCCCTTCGACATATGATGTGGTTCTGGTCTTTATTCACAGGCTGCTCAAGTGTTTCATGTTGTGCTTTGACTGCAGGGACCGGCCCAGCGCTGCAGAGTGTATGAGCCACCCCTGGATGTGGCAGCAGCCGCAGCTCTGCCTGAGCCCCGACCCCGTCCCAGCCCGTGCCGCACGCGAGAGGAGCTGCGGCGCCAAGTGGACGGCCCCCCCTGAAGACCCCGAAGACAAGGAGAACTTCCTGGAGTCCCCACACTCTCAAGCAAAAAGGTTTCGCTTTGACGAGGAAGCGCCCGCTGCTGGAGAGGGGGACTTTTGAAAAAGCTAAACGGGGAAAAAGAAGAGCGGAGGAGTTGAAGTGCGAGGTTCTTCCTCTGAGCTTTTAAATTCTTTTAAGCCTCCACTAAAGCAGCTGTCTGCTCTCCACACTCAGCAGTGCTTAGGTTTTGTTTATATTATCCACTAATTTGCAGAATTCTAAGACTGATCACTCAAACCAAAGATAACCTGATACATTTTGATCCTCTGCTGGTGAATAACATGAAAATGTACAGCATGCCTCAGCTAATGCAGCGTGTTTAACCTAAAGTATTTAATTCATTCTTCAAATGTTTGGTATTTTCAAGGGCTGCAGAACTCTGCTGTGTTTAGCTGTCCCTGTACTGATGGGGCTAGTGGAGGATTTCCAGGGAAATCTATGCAATATTTCTCCAGTGCATTTTAAATCTTATCTCACGAAGTCTGAAAGGTGAGCAGAGCTCTGCTGTCAGACAGGAAGATGGAGATGGTTCTGCTCCAGCTGAAGTGTTCAGTTGCACTTGTGCTTCAGCAGAAATGTGTGTTATGGCGATAAACAGCTCTGTAATGGGGAAACGTGATAAAGACCTTATTTGCATGTAGAAGAGAATTGAGGACAGCTGGACGGCAGCATTATGAGGAAGTGATGTAACATGGCTTCTGTGCTCTTTGATTGGCCACTTCTCATCTCACTGTGTCATTGTGGCCACTTTTTTTGTCTTGGTCAAAGATGATGCTGCTGTCTGTGTTATAGCTCTTATCTCTTATGAGCTGCAGCGTGGCTGCACGTCACGTCTCAAGTGCACTTCCAGTTTAACAACAACCACCAGCAGTAGGTCGGGTCTCTCATACGTTTGCTGTTTCCCACCTTATCCAACATTCCTTTTCTCCACATGTGCTAGAGATTTAGGGTTTAAACGTAGCTCAGGGTTTTTAGAACAAAACTCATTTTAATAACCTGTGTAGTCTCCTTCAGACGACCTGAAGAGGCTCCACGTGTAGCGTTAGTCTCTTATTCTTGTCATCAGAACCTGTTTGTCCTCCCCTAGTAAGGCAGAAACTGCAACAGCTCTAAAAGGCGACTGACTCACGCGGCTCTTCACACGCCACACCCACACTGAACTCTGAGTTCCTCTTTGTCAGTGGACAGAAGAGAAACTTTAGCACTTAGTTGATAAGCACATTGAATTGCTAAGCAAAACAGGGGCTTTTTATGAAAGTTTGTATGTTTGTCCTTGAGAGAGAGTTCACTGTGTCTTTCAGGCTCTCACCAAAGCCATTCAGTCTGCTTTCTAGTCTCAGCATTCAAAGCTACTCCAGTCCTCCTGGGTCAGGGTGCCTGAAGTGATATATTCCTGTGTTCATCTCAGGGCATGCTGCTCACTCTCTACTCACTTTGTTATGTTAATGTTCTCACAGGCTGATTATTATTTATGTGCTGGACTTATACGTTATATTTTTTATGTAAATAATGTGCTCATGTGTCTTATGAGGAAGATTAATGTGGCAGATTCAGAAAATTACGGTGTTATTTAAAACAAGATGCTGTTGCGGTCGCAGCGTAGTGAGTAATAAACAGTTTAACAGCGTTAGCTGCAGCAACGCAACTCGGGATGATGAAAGCAAGGTCAGGTGGTACGAGGAAGTAAAGTGAGGGTGGAAATGGGAAGATTAGTCAGAAGGATTTAATTTTATATGTATTAGTGTTGAAAGTTAAAAGAGCAGTTCAATTGATGAGAGAAGTATTTTTCAAAAAAGCCAAACTGTTCCTTTAAGTTGTGGTGGCTGTTAAGATATGTAGGTATGAAAGTGTTTTTTGTGTGATAAGAAGGTGGGAAAAGACTTTAGGAAGAGATGGGTGTTGGTTCCAACAGAGTGACAGCATCACTGCATAATGTGAAACATGAGGTGCTATTGACTCGCAGGATTTGCCCTCTTTTGTTCACACTTGAATGAGGAAGATAAAGAACTCTTCACCTGTCTTAAAGTGCAGTGCTGGAAACCTTGGTTTGCTCTGAACCTCTAGAGAAACATTCCTCTTACTGTGGTGCAAGGTGCCAAACCGAATGAGACCACATTGTGTTTGTTTGTTGTTGTCAGCGGCCGGCACAATGGCCTTTGTGTGTGGTGGAGATGGGCGTCTCCAGCCACGGCCGTGCTCTCATCTGTATGCTGTCATACTTTAAAACTGGAACGCCACGCCACACGCGATGTAATCTGACTGAGTCGTCGAGAGTTTGGACTCAAGATGACAGATACGTCAAGTTTACTGTAGAAGGCAGAGTCTCGTCTGCTACTGTAAAAAAAAAAAAGAAATAAGCTTGAATCTTAATTTATCTCAAGAGTTAAAACATCTCTTCATTCTGTTTCCAACCTGGTGACAGCATCTTGAAATAATCTGGATTTGATGTGGAGATTTGATAGAGGAAGTTAAAGCTGTGTTTCCTGTTGCAGCAGAACCTGTAGAAACATGGTAGACTTGAAAAGAAGGAAATCTCCAGAGAAGGGGGGACTCGTTTTGCAGTGCAGTGACATCAGGGATCTCACTTTGTAGGATGACGAAATGCTCGAATGCTTGGGACAAAGTGACTTGTGTTTGCTGTTGTTATCTGTCACCTGATTGTGACTTATGAAGTAACTGCAGCTAATCACTCAGTGGCCTGTGTGTGTGCGTGTGTGTGAGTGTGTGTGGGGTTGAGCAGGAGGTAGTCAGGCCCTTGAGATGTGGAGCACCAGTGATTTCCCCAACATTCCTGTTCGTTCCCCTCAAACTGAAGGATACTGTAGATGAAAGTCAGACCAGGCACAAGCACAAACAAATGTTTAAGAGATGTATGTTTATTTTGCATTTTATATTTTTTAATGTATGAGCATTCTGATTGCATCTGAATTTACTTAAAAAAAAAAAAAAGACATAATCCGTAATGTTTTCTGATGAACTGCAGGCATCACAACGCAAACTGAAAAAGCTCATTAAAGATTCTAGAAAATATCTGACAGCAGTTGTTATGTTTTTTTTATTATTATTGTGAAACTGGCTTCAGCTCCTTTACTTTTTCCACTCTGCTGCCACCTGCTGATTGAAGAGAGCTCAAACCAACTGTTGCGCACACTCCATCATAGGTTAACTGTTAATAGCACAGTGTCACAGTGTGTACCACTGAGCAGGCAGAAGATTTAAAACAATGCAGTGTTGGCTGTGCACCAACTAAATTACTTTTTAATTAAAAAAACCCCATCTGTCCTGCTTTCAAGCAGCATTATGCGCAGCACATATTGAACATCATGGAATGCTCTGAAGTTACATTCAGCAAAAGAAGTTCCAGCCATCAGCATAGTGCAAAGATCCTCTGTAAGGTGACAGAGCTCACACACGACATTAACACTGCAGGTGCAGCTGTCTGAACAAACACACGAACACATCGCTGCAGTCATGACATAAATACAGTACATATCTATATAGTCTAATTAGCAATTAGGCCTCTGTACATCTGTCGATATTCTATAATAAGTAACATTAACAATGTCCTCACTGTATTTCTATCTAATTAATGTTATAAAATCTGCTTTTCATCAAAATTAATGACATTTCTGACCCCAAACTTCTGAAGTCTATCTGTTCCAAACATCTGTAAAATGTGGAAAACATTCTGTTAAAAAAACAATCAGCAAAATAATAAAATAAATTCAGACAGGAAATAAACAGAACAAGTAAGATTATCGTTAAACTTTAAAAGAGCGGTTGACTAAATTTCACCTAAAGATCCATGTGATCTTTATCAGGGGATGACGTTTAAAACTCAAACCCATCTGCTGATGAAGATCATGTGATTATGATCAAAAGCTCCAGAACATCTAGGTGAGACTCTTTTGTTAGTTGAGTGAGCAGGAGCTTTGTTTCCTCCAACTTTGCCTCTTTCACTGCTGCTGCAGCATTTTTTTTTGTGTCACATATCTTACCTGAACTCTTTCTGATCAGCTTTTCTGGAACCAAAAAACCCTTTAATTTCCCATTTGAAGGTTAATCAATTCAACGTTCAGGGTTTGTTAAACGTGCTTTCTGAAACAGGACTCAGACATCAGTGGATTCATGTTTTGGTCACAGCAGCTGAAAAGCGCTTTGTTTTTTTTTTTTCTTCCTTTTTCTCTCAGTGATGTGACATTTAAAAAGAAAAGGTCAGAGAGTTGTTGTTGGACAAGCCAACACCAGGATCAAAGTGAAGGAATAACTGACATAAAATCAGGAATCACTACTGAGAGACCAACTGAAGAAGTGTGAACTTGACACTGCAAAGTCAAGTTCACACGTTCAGACATTCACATGTCTACGAGTGCAGGGATGAAGAGACTGTAACAAGCTGCTCTGCTTCAGCCAAGCATACATTCAGTTACATTTAAAATGGTCATTTATACATATATAAGTATGTCAATTCAAACTGAGACATGATTCAGTCATGTTTCTAAACCCACGGCTCTGCAGCAAATCAACGAGTAAAATAAAGAGACGGGAGGTTAAACTGATTCATTCACTTCCTACTCAAACATTCCACCTCAGATTAAGTGCATTTAGTAAGAAAATACACAGAACAATACGTTACATGCTCTAAGCCTGGAGTCCTTAAATCACCAGAAACTTGAGGTAAGACCAAAACATAAGACTCTAAAGCGCTCAGTGATGTTTCCAAACCAAACTCAAAACTCCTGGATGACCCTGAAGTGGTTCTCAATGGATGGGGGCTCGTCAGCGAAGTGCAGCTTCTTAGTCGGACAGGCTCCAAACTCCTCAAGGGTTTTGATGAAGTGTCCGTGCTCACGGCCCACCCAGGCCCGCATGGGATCGCACACCTCATAAGGGGTCACGTGGGCATGGACCGCCACTCCGCTGGTGGCGAGCTCCTTCAGTACCTGCTTGTCCGTCACCCAGGTCTCGCTACCCCCCGGGTGTCCACCGTCCAGCCAGTACATAGCCGAGATGCATTTAGCAAAATGAGACATCTGTGGGTCGGCGCGCGCCCCGCCCAGCTCGTACACCATCTGGTTCAGCACCACACAGCCTTTGCTGAAGCCCACCAGCGTCACTGAGAACCCTGAGGGGATGCTGTCGGCGCCTCCCTGTGGCTGGAGGGGATTTGGTAGGTTTGCTCGCTCCATGCCATGGCTCAGCAGGGCTCTGCCAACACAAGCACTGTTCAGACTGAGTGCAAAAGGAAAACACCTGATTTCTAATCTGTTTATTATATATTTATTTATTTACAGAATGTTGTAGTGCAGCTGCTTGTGTTATGCTGAAGATGCTGTTTTCAGCTAATCAAGGCAGAAACAAAAGCCAAAAAAACCTGAGATGGTAAAACGCTCCGAAGTCGGCCGAGTGCTCTGGCGCCCCGAACATGTTGCTCTCCACAAAGTTGTGGTAGCAGCTGAACTTGTGGAGATACATGTGGGAGGCTCTGACCACCCAGACGTATCGGTTGGGGAAGCGTTGGCCCAGGGTGAACGCCACCTGCTCCAGACTCCAGGACAGCCACTGGGCTCCCTCAGGCTGCAGAGCCATCTCCTCCTGGAAGTTCTGCATAAATACATTGTTTAAATCTGCAATCTAATGTCTTACCTGTGCATACTGCAATAACACAAACACATCCCTGATCCAACACACGTCCATGTGCAAATGCAAACCTGTGTAGTGGAGGAGAGATTTTGCAGACTGCAAAAGAACATTCATGTCAAACACTGACTTCCTCTTTTCATTCATATAACAGCTATAGTGATTTAGACTAAAAACATCACACACACATCAGTGTATGTTTGTCCCTCTCATTTAGTTTCATCAGCAGCATCTCTTCAGTTCTGCTGTGAATGTGTGCTCCTGAAGACAATCACCTCATTCACTTCATTTACATGGAAACATCAGCGTGACGGCATCCTGCACATACTATGGTCTCCTGGGAAATGGCAGCACACTGTGGGAATATTAAAACTGGCTTAGAAAGTGACTTAATGAGATGCGGATGAGGACAATGGCTGGATGGTGCCGTATAGTGCTGGTATAAGAAGCTGTAATAAATCAGGGCAATTTTTGAATTCTTGAAAGAAAAACGAATGAAACAAGTGATTTTTAATCTTCTTTGACACCTCAATAGTTTTTGCGCTCTTCAACTTACCAAAAACAAAAAAGCCTCTGACTCTGCTTTGCATAGTCTGACAGCCGCAGCGACTAGAGAACAACAGCACCATGTCTGTTCTTTAAAGCAGTTTACACTAAACTGCACACGTAGAAAAGTGCACTAATCTCTCCATGCTGAAAAATATTTTAAGCCTAAGGTGTTAGTGTGGTGTCCTGTTGCTAAGGAAAAAACCATCGACTTCTGCTCTCGTGACAACATCACCACCGTTGGTTTGAAACTGTGCATTTAACTGTTATATAACTGACGTATGACTGACT
>JAUBNQ010000013.1:19664587-19680259 GCA_032353495.1 Ctenopoma kingsleyae
GACTTTTACTTGAGTGGAATTCTAGTCGGTGACTTGAACTTTTACCAAAGTAATTTTTTGGGAGGGTATCTGTACTTTACTTAAGTGTGACTTTCGGGTACTTTATACAACATTGGGTAAAACTGTACTGTAAAATGAGTTTCTAAAAGCTGTGGCTTAAGAGCTAGGTGTTGTATTCTAGCGAGAAATATGTCCCACTTTTTATTGAATTTCAAAAACTACTAATAATATTTGAATAATATTTGAGACCTCATAGGCTTGTCATGCTATTTTTAAGGATGGAAAATGATTAATCAATCAATAAACCAATCACTCGATAAACCTTAGATGGACAGAAGACAGTTTTGGTCACTACAGCGATCTGCAATCTTAAAATGCACTTTTCTGTTTTTATTTTCAACATGCTTTTAAAAAAGTATAATTAAATTTTTTCTAAATTTACTGAGAATAATCAGAAGTAATTCATGAATGTTTGATTTTTCTGGACCAATCCATTATCATCCAAAGCTAGTTAGTGGGTGTACCTGAAAACCAGCTGACTATTTATGTTTTCATATAGTGGAGGATAAATTTTAGGCAGTTTTGTTACCAGCATAGTGATTCTTTGAGATCTGTGACAGAGACAAATGGAGAACCATGGGACATTTCTTATCATTCACAGTGCAAATAATCTAAGCAGCAATAACTTTGTGAATCTGGTGGAATGAATAAATGTTTAGGTGATTATGTGGTTTTTATAGTACTGTTAAATTAAATTGTATATCCTGTAAATGTATGCCCTGTTGTCAATGCTGCATCAGTGTTATTCTTGTGATGACATGCATCATTTACTGCACTTCTTTCATAATTAATATATACGCGCCTGCATTACTGCCAATTCCATCTTTTTATAGTGTTTACTTAATTTCTGTTCATTTCTTACATAATTTATTGTTTTCCAGGAGGTCCAAAGGAACGGAAAAGCAGGTATTCCTGTAGGAAGGTGGCCCAGCCTGCTGAGTCTGACATGCCCACGCAGTAGTGGTAGTGGTAGTGGCAGTGAACTTTCATTATCTAGTGCTTGCAGTGAGTACTCCAGTGGCTCCCATACTTGGGCAGAGGGACGTGGCTTCTCCAAACAGGTTGGTGTCATTCATTTTTTATTAATTTCATTGAAATATTAACAGATTTTTTATGTAAAACACTAGCATCTTTGCGGTATATGAGTAAAAACAAGTGATCCATCTGTGAACACTATTTCCATAATTTGACAATATCTCTGGTAATACGCAGTGTGCCACAAGCCGGGACAAAAGGATGAGTACAGGGTCTGTATCCAGCAATCACTCAGCACCCACTGAACAGACAGACCTGGGATGGAAGGAAGGCCATATTCTGAAAGGCCTGAAGCGTCTCCAAATGCACAGCTCCAAAGAAGCATCCTCACTTACATCTGTATCACACTGCAAAGATTGTATGACCTCAAATGAGGGCATATACTCGTTTGGTGTGAAGTCTGGTCAACAAGGCACTACAGCTAAGCAAGTAGCCCCTAGAAGTAATCCTTTGAAAGCTGAAAAAAGATTTACTGCCCTAGACGCTGATGATGCAGATGATGATTCACCTAAATTACAAAGTAGGGAATCTGATGACCAACCCATAAAAGAACTTCTTTGCTTGGAGAAACTGGATGCCACTCAGGATGATGATGGCAATTTTCCAGAAGACACTGGAAAATTTTCAGGGGATTGTGGTCTTTTCCCTTCACCAGTAACAGACAACTTCTTATTTTTGGATAGCCCTACTGTAAAACCTGGTGTAAGCCCAACAGATAGCCTTACACATCCAGAGGAAAAAAACAAAAACTCACTAGAAAAACATAATACATCAGCCTTGAAGTTCAGTGACAGAAACAATAACCAGGAAAGATCTGCTGATCGTAAATCCAGACTTGATCTTGTTAAAAGACAAGAGGACAGATTAGTAATTAAGCAAGGGTCAGGTGATGTGAGCTCGTCCATTCGACATAGTGCAACAAGAGCTCTTAGCTGCATGAATGAAGCCAGACAGCGCAGCTCCTCATTAGAGGTTGGTCATTGCAGAGACCAGGCAAGTCAAGCTGGTGGTGAAAGCCAGGACTACACCATGTCAGAATCTCTGCAAATGAAACTAAAAGCTCAGCCTTGTGACTCCGCAAGAAAAGCTTTTATACTGAGGAGCAAAAGTGCAGATGCAGGACCAGAGCAAGCTAAGCATACACATTCTCCTCTCCACCAAAAGCTTATGAAGGGTCATAAGTCCAAAGAACAGTCAAATCATACTGGGCACAGTGTTTCTAGCAAAAGAACAAATCTCAACAAAACACATGGTTCCAGCAAGGGAGCATTACCTAGAGTTGAGAGAGAAGAGACTAGTGCTGTGTCAACAAGTTCGAAGTCTCTAGAGAGTGTGCAGCAGTGCTCTTCTCTTGCTTCCCCTGTGAAACATTCAAAGACAGTTAAGCCACCAGGGGTCAATGAATCCCCAAAGAGCCCAGCAAAAGCAAGTTTGCAAATCACAAGACCTCAATCGAGCTATGACTCTGTGGAAGAGAGCATCTATGACAACTTACCCTGCTCACCAAGAAAACAACGACGCCAAGAGCAGCAATATGATCGTTCCAGTTCAAGTCATAGGTCCCCATCCCCCCCACGACCCCCTGGTCGAACTACTTCTCTTATTCTTAGACCTGGTTGTGACTCTTTACCTAAAGCCCATAACTCTGCAAGTCAAAGCTCTACTACTGGGAAGACAACATCGGGGACCACCAAGTCACAATCAAATCAGCTTTCTTCTGTTTTACAGCCACAACAATCCAACACAACTAAAGACAATCAACATACATCACTGGAAATGGGTGCTGAAGGTAATCTACTGAAAGATACCCCTGCCAAAGTCCACCATATCCATTCATCCAAGATACAACCTGTCCCAGTTCAAGAATCACAAGCTTCAGAGGTAACTATAGACAGAACTGCCAAATGTCATGATGAAAATGGTACTCCCTCTATGCTGCCAAATAAAAGCATCTTACAAAGATCCCAACAGAGCACTAGTGAGCCAAAACTTTCAGAATTCTTGCCTCAGGCATATTCTAATGTTTACTGCCATGGGAATGCCAGTATTTCTCAGAATTCCACCTCAAGAGCTGTAAAAGTGGCTCTTCCTGTAAATGCTAAATCTCACGAGGCAATCACTGGACAAGAAACTAGTACCTTCCTAATTTTTGGAAGACAGAACAAAGAAGACACAAACTCTACTGTCCAGACTTTCCAGAATTTTACATGTGATCCCCAGATGATACGTGAATGTGGTGCTCATGATAAAGCCCGCAGAAAGATTGAGACCCGCTGTAACTCGCTAGATTCTGAGCCATCCATTCAGCCTGCTGCATCGGACAGTGGTGTGATGTTAGATTGGGGATTTGATGAGGAAGGCTGGCTGTTTAAAAGGTCTGTGTCAGTATCAACCAGACCCCTCCTTAAGCCAGTAATGGGCATGAATGGAGCCAAGGCACGTAGCCAGAGCTTTGGCGCGCGCTACATGGATAGGCCAAGCTTCAACAGATCTGGAAAGGTCCGCACCCATATTAAAACACACTCAGGGAGCTCCTTGAACTCTCTTGGAGATGTCCTTCCAGGGAGTATGAGTTGCTCCAGTAGTTACCACTGTCCAATGAATCGATCACTTTTGAACAACTTCTTGATTGAAGAGGGCCTAACAGTTCCCTCACATTTGGGATCTTCTAGTGAAAGACTTCAAAGTCTTAAACTCCAACGAGAGCACGCTAGGCGCCTTCAGATTGAGCAACAGTTTTCAAGCGCCTTTGGTGAGCCAGTTTCTGAAGAACCAGAGAGACAAAGTGCTATAACCACAATTGAAGAGAAAGTGATGCTCGGCATTGAGGAGAACTTGCACAAGTCTCAAGAGCAGGAGAGAACCAGTGAAGTAAAGCAAAAATCTGGATCAACCTTGGCAAATTGGTTTGGTTTTCGTAAGAGTAAGCTTCCTGCTCCGAGTGGCAAAAAGACTGATCCACCAAAAGTAAAGGAAGACAAGAGGGAGCAAAAGATTACATCACTTCTGGGAGGAAAGCAGACAAAGTCTGACAAAAAGAGAGACAGAAGAAAAAGTGATGGAAAAGACTGGTAAGATATCAAATTTATCAGTAATGAATGGCATCATTTGACTCACTGCACTTAACATAACCTGGGCCTTTTAGACGTTCAGTTTCATTGAAATCTTATCTCAACAGTATAATAAACCTGGAAGTACCCATTCCAGCAGGTGTCTTTATTACCTATTGCCTGTGAAGTAATTTACTGCCTTAGATGACTATGGTCATTTTTATCAAGAGGTCTACTTGATACTATCTATCAGTCTCCTTAGCCCTGAGACCAGTTCAGACATGCTTCCTACAGAGAATCACAGCTGGGTTTCAAAAAATATTAAGTAATTCATCAGCTCAATCACCCGGAGCTTGTTGAGTCAATACTGCATTAGAAGATCTCAGTATCCAATAGTTTGTTGACAAACTCTTTTCTTCCAGCTCAGTGGGGAGAAGAGAGTCTCATGATGCAGTGCGGGCATGCATATCAATGCCCTGCCCAGGAATGTCCCTGAATGAGATACAAGGACACAGTGTCATCACTGGGGAACCAAAGGTAAATTAATTCATTACTCAATATAAAACTGCCATTTGTTTTATTGGTATTCACATGGTTTTTGTTCTAATCACAACAATGTGAGGTAGGTCTGAATAAGAAATTCGAAGGATTCTCAGATTACTCAACATCTGAGGAAGCACCCAACAGCAGTTTATAATATCATGAGAGAGGATTTTACAACTCTGGAAAGTGATCACAATGACAATTATTTTATCTCTCTTCAAAAAGATGGGTGTGGTGAACGGAAAAAAAATCATGTTACTAAGTAATCCGCCAGGAATATGTGCTTATATTTACTTTATGTGTTTGGCCACTATGGTGCTGCCATGTTGCAGCAGAACTTAAGTTGAGACAATGTAGTTCCATCAGAAATGTCTGCAATGGAAATGGATACAAAACAAGCCAAGACACTCCAAATTTAAAAATCATGGTATACTAGTAAAGTTTCCTGCACATGGAAGAAAAAGCTAAATTTTTCCAGGGGGAATCAGATCCCCTCGCATTACTCCCATAGACTTCCAGGAGAAGCTGATGAAGGTGTGTATCAGTAAAGACTATAAAATGAACTATACAAATGAGGACATTATAGTCCAAAAAACAGAACTCTAACTCAAACTGTAAGAAATTACAAAGAATGTTTAGCAGAGGTCATCAAGGTCAAATGATACTCAACAAAACATTGACCTTTGGGGTTGAATTATTTTTTGGAAAACATTTGATTGATATTTAGTATTATTTATCACTCACTCATGCAGCATTAATCTTTCTTTGACTGTTTATCAGGGTTTTAGTTGATTACAGTATGTTTTCATCAACTTTCACTCACACATCTTGCAGGATAGGGGGTTGAATAGTTTTGATTGCAACTATACATGTACTTCAGGCTAATTTCACCAACTGTCCATCAAACTTTCTTACATGTAGTTTCATCATTTTTCTCTTAATTACCAATGCTTTTTTTAGGACCTTTACATTTCTTGTGCCTGTAATCTTATTCACTGGAGTTTATTTATTCATCCACAGAATGAATAATCAATAATTTAAATAATTAATTCAACAATGTGGTCACTTCAACTCTTCAAAAGTACGTTGTTATTCTTATACTCTACGGTATGTGTGCAGTGTGTTGTAGTTTAGAAGACGCAGCCTACGTTATCAGGAGTCAGTCATACCAGTCTAAATCATCTTATTCCATTCTTTCAAAACTTGGCCCAGTAGCATCTTTGAATGCCAAGCCCTACTTTTTCTGGCTGTTTTCTCTATTACCGTTGTGTTTTTTGAAATGTTGTGTATGCATGCAACTAGATGTACAGTATGTAACCTCTTTTTTGTCCCTGTACAAAAACATGAAATTGCAGATGATGAGCCGGAGAACTGATAGTGAAAATGGATCAACACACCAGGAAGCAGTAATAGGTCAGAATTTTCTATTCTCTGTTGTTTCTGACTGTTTAGGGGTGGAACGGTTCATAAAATTCCCAGTTCGTCCATATGATGGTTTTGGGGTTGCGGTTTTCGGGTATGTTTTGGTAACCCAAAGGGGAAGGGCATTTTCATGAAGGACAATAATGCCAAGGCACAAATAAGCTGTCCATTTTCCTAACCGCTTGTCCTTGTAAGGGTCAAGGGGGGTGCTGGAGCCTATCCCAGCTGTCATTGAGCAATAGGCAGGGTACACCCTCGACAGGTTGCCAATCCGTCACAGGGACGACACACAGAGACAAACAACCATGCACACTCACATTCACACTTACGGACAATTTAGTGTCACCAATTAACTTGACATGCATGTCTTTGGATGGTGGGAGGAAGTCGGAGTACCCAGAGAGAACCCACGCAGACATGGGGAGAACATGCAAACTCCACACTGAAAGGCACCGGGCTGACCCTGGGATCAAACCCGGGTCCTTCTAGCTGTGAGGTGACAGTGCTAACCACTACACCACGTGCCATATAAAAAAGAAAGTGCTGGTAGTGAAAACTGGTTAAGATTACATCAAATTTAGTTAGATAAGAAATAAAATCGCAATAAAACAATACCTGCTGTTTGATTTCTGTTTGCATAATCTCTCTTGTGAGATGGCTATATATTTTCTGATGACAGGCTACCTATACGTAAACCAGGGACTTGGATCTTGGATCACAAGCTGTGGCTCGGTGCAGCTAGTCCTACAAATTAGGGTTTGTTTATTGGTTTGCCAGGTGATGCCTTGACATCTTTGATGGTGGAACTGTCTTCATCTCTTGATGCCATGGATTTTAGTTTTATTTTATTCAGAGGGGAATGCCTCTTTCTCTCTCTCTGTTTACGGGTCCTGACAATGTCTGCCATTATGGCCTTACAGTCAAGACACCAGTGTCCATGACATTCTTCTTGACATTTTTGTCCATCACGGCAGAATATGTGGCAGCGTGCTGTTTGACATACCGCTCCAGCATATCATATATGGTGTTCCATTGAGTTTTAGTTTGTAAAGTGGCAATTCCAGCACTTTATGCATAGTTTTTAGGGCATTGGCACCTTCCTAACCCTGCCCAGAATGCAATCTGTGGCCCCAGTCCTGGTGTTTCATTGACTGTATTCATAATATTCTATATTGTCTGTGGTGACAGATTGTGCTGTGGCTCCTGTCCAGTTTCCAGTCTGTGCTCCGGAGAGACGCTCAATTGTGTTGGGTGTGTTTGCAAAACTGAGCTTTTTATCTCCCACGCTGAAGTGAGCAGTCACAGTTAGGTAACTTTCAATAGCTCAGGATGTCCATCAGTCTGCAGTAAGAGGTGCATAGGCTGTGTTGGACAATTCTTTGACCATTGCTCACTGAGTCTGTTCATAAAGTTTATAATACTTATGTGTTGAGAAGAGATCATATTATATTATATTATTACAAGCATTTTAGTCATATGCTGATATAGCATGGAGAGGCTATTTGCTACAGGAGCTGCTGATTGCTACATGACTAGCTCCTCTTTGTGACTCTGGGTCTTTTTAAATGGTCCATCATATTGGACGTTTTGCCGCTAGAATAAGACACACATGTTGCACAGTGCTTGCACACAGTCACCGTTTTATCCAGCACTTTAGTTCCATCACTGTTACAGGTATAACTAAATCCATAATGCTCTCATACAGCAGACTGTCATGATGCTAGCATACCCTAAAACACCTTTACACTTCGACACACATCACAGGCTTGACTGGGTTATTGGCATGGGGTTTTTTTTCTCTTAGTAACTTCTGATCTTTTCTGTGCAAGCCTCAACCTATTTCAAATGAACTGAACAATACGTATGTGCCCTGAACAATCGAACCAAAAGGGTAGTATTTTTTGTACTTGAACCGTTCCACTCCTACCATCTATATTTGCTCACGCTGAATTCAAATTCTAAACAATTTGATCCTCTTGAACGTCTTCGTACATGAAAAAAACTAAACTTAGTTAACTAAATAGCAATGTTAGCTATGTCTTTTAAAGCATTCTAGCCTCAAGGTTTTATCTGTGCTTACCGTTTTACAGTTTGCAGACAGAAGTGAAGACCAAATATGACAAATATGTGTAAGTTATAAACATGATGCTATAAGCAAACAAACATGCTAAGTGCCTAATTTTGTCAGTGTGTGCTTTTTTATTTTATATTTATGTTGACGTGTTTTATTTGTTCTACCTCTGCATTATGCATTATTTTGATTGGCAGTTGGAATTGGAGCAAATAGGAACCATTTCATGTCGTTTGTATTTCATGCAGAATCATTTAAATGAAGTATTGTTTGTGGCTGTGACTACTCATCTCCAACAGATTCATGCAATGAAATGCACGCACAGGGTCATCCAATCAGAATGAACCTATTCGTCTATCCGGAGGCCCAAGTTCCCTCTTAGCCAGGCTTAGTAGTAGTGGACTCATAATGAATTTGCATCAACTGCTTTTGTGTTAACCCAGGATCGACTGGGTTGTGTTGTCACATGATGACAATAGGTGTAGGGGTGTGTTTTAAGCTGAATGTTCAAACTGGAAAACTGTCAGCTTTAGTGTGCTTAGCGCTAGATAGCAAGGCTAGTCCTTTTTCCAAAGGTGATTTTGTGGGTATTTTTGCCTTTATTTGACAGTTAGTGTAGCGACACATAGGAAATGTGGAGAGAGAAGGGTATGACAAGACACTAATATTCTTGGCTGGAACAAAATATTTCCAGCATGCACCACATTCTTCATTTTTAACTACATGTTTCTTCCAAATAAATCATACAATAATTCTGAATGAAAGGCCAATATGTATATAAATGATATTTTTCCTTTTTTCACAATGAATTACTCATCAGTAATTCAGGTCCAAGATCAGGTTTGGATGGTCTTTCCATCTATTCAGGTCCAAAGTTGTGATCTGTCTTACACACTTCACATTACATTACACGTTTTACATATATTTCCCTTGTTATTTTCCCTTGTTATTTTTTCGAGGGGAATTTTTTTTTCTTATCTGATTCAAGGGTATCATGACAGAAGGTTTCACTGCTGTACAGGTTGTAAAACCCCATGAGGAAAATTTGTGATTTGTGATCGTGGGCTGTATAAATAATATTTGATTTGATTATTTGATTTGATACTACCAAGCTGAAATAGTAATCTAGTAATAAAGAGAGTCAGAGAGCAGGTAAGTAGAGTGAAACTCTAGACAGGAAGTAAAACTTTTTTTGCTCCTTATTTCATTGCAGTCACTTACTAAATTAAAACTAGCAGTTTATAAAACTCTCCATATTGCTCAGGTAGAGGACTAGTGACAGATCCTGGTGAAATTTCATTGGCCAGAGTGGCACCATCAGCAAGGCGCTGCAAATATCAAGCATGTTTGATACGGACGGGCTCCTGCCCTCAGGGGTTAATCGCCTCATTAAAATTTCAGTGCCGCACCAGCTAAGCACATTCATCCAAGCCAGTACTGAGTGAATTAACTTTGCCATCAGCAGTAAGCTGAACACACTTGTTGGGCTTCATATATAATCCCTCTCCAAAAGTACTGGAACACCAATTCATTTGTTTTTGTTGGATACAGGTGACATTTGGGTTTCAGATGTAAAGATGGATATGAGATTGTATCAGATTACCCAAATTTTAAGTTCTGCAATATTTTTAATTTTACAGCAGCCTTCATTTGTTTTTAGGTGGGTTCTCTCTGCAGTCTCCTCTTCACCTGCAGTAGGTGAAATGCATTTTAATTTGGATTAAGGTCTTAATTAAGGTAACCTTCCACTTTCTCCTTCTGATGAAGCCCTTTGTTTAGTTCACTGTGCATCATTGTCTTGCTGCATTCTCTGTAAATTAACAGACAAAATGTTTCTGACGACCTCTGAATTCATGCTGCTACCAGCAGTCACTGAGAGCTATTTATTGTTTGAAAAATCAATCTCACAGGACAGGCATATGATTTTGTTTACTGATTTAATTTGAGTAGACAAAATGTGCTATGTTCTATGTTGTTCAAGGCATTAATACATATAATACCATAACATATAAGCTGAAATTCTGAATTTTTGTTTCATATTTATGTTTTTTATCTTAAACCAAAACAAAACAGCAAAAAAAATGAACTGGCCTTGCCATTCTAGTACTTTTGGTGGGGACTGTTCAGTGGAGAGAGCGATTTTCAACTTAATGTTTTAAAATAAAATGAGACAACCAAAAGTAGGTGCAGGGACTGGTTACAGTTAGGTATTTATATGGCATCAATATTGTTCCTCCATCCACATTCCTGAAGTTTCACCAGAACAAAAACAGTTAAAAATAATAAACATCTCTTACTCTTCTACAAGTATGGATACATGTTGCTTTGGCTCATGGATCATAGTGTGAGCAACCACACAAAGTGCCCTGCTACCCTCACTTCATGTCAGTTAGCTACTAGCTATTAATTGCACATACCAGCACTCTTCAGTTTAGATGTTAAATGATTTATTGCCTGTCGTTAACACTGCTGACAAAATGTGGTCTGTTCTTGCGTCATACATGATTACCAGTCCTCCTGCCAGCTCCGTGTTCCATCAGAAACAAACACGACCCTCCTGCTGTGATATATTTCTAATTTACAGTATCTCATTTGAAAATCTGTCATTGATTTTAGACTAGAATGGGTGATTTAAAGAATAATGTTTTAGTTACATATCTTACTGAAGGTTTTACCTGAGACCTGTTTTTCTAAATGTTCTCTGTTTAAGATGTTAAAATTAGTGTAATCTTGGGTTGTTGAAACCAATCTATTCTCAGCCTGTGTGATTTTGCCTTTCCAGAGAAAACTGTGTCATAGCAGTACTTCTTAACTGAAGATCAAATAAATCAATGTGTCTGTTCTGTGTTTTCAGTTCAATTATCTGTTCCTGTTTACAACACAGACCAAGCTGAATGAATCATTTTCATTTCAAGTGCTTCTTTTATTCCTGCTTCTGACATTGCCCATGATAGATTGACCTCCCTTGTAGCATGGCTGAGAGAACCACTTTTTCAAAATAAAACTCGGGCTTTGAGTCATCTGATAAAACCCCACTGGTGGTACAAAAGTTTAAGTTAGAGCTCCTGAGTATGTTTTTTTCCAAAATAAAAGCCAGTAGATGCTAGCCATGTAACTCAAGACAGGTCTGTATTTTCAAAATTAAAGCCCCAGAAGGTAGCATGTTCACTCAGCAGGGATGTTGCCAAAGACATTCTAAAGGAAATTTGTATCTTTTGTATCTTTTTTATTTACTTGTTATCCAAGTTTCCTTCTTCCCCTCTGTCTCTCTTCCTATCTTTCTTCTTCTCTCCCTTCTTACTTACTTCCTTTTTTCTCATGTCTTCTTTTTCTTCTATTTCCAGTTTTAAAGCAGTCAGTGTTTTTTTGAGCAATGTATGAGCTCTCCCGTGTAATTTCTTCAGAAATGACATTTTAAACTTTATATTTTTTACCCCTAATCTATCCTTATTTTTGTGTGTTACACATTACTTGTAATGTGACAAATTCAAAAAACTCAATTAATTTGATCACTGTAGCTTATAAAAAGAAATGAGAAAATTTTGAAGAAAATAAGCTTGTAGAAACCCAGAAGAGAGGTGTAAAGTCTCATGTGTGCACACTTTAATTAATAAAGAGGGAGCAGCTGCTGCCTCTGCTCCAGCATGTGGATTGCCTACAGGTTCCTGCTACAGGCAACATATCAAAACATGGGCCACCATGACAAGGGCTACATATCTAACTCCAATATACAGCAGCTTTATTAGTGTGACAACAACAGATAATGTGTCATTCTTATGGCACAATATCAGACTTTTAATGCAATGATAAGACAGTTCTATATATACTATATTGCAAATAAACATCACACATTTGTGGTGTATGTGAATTTCATTTCATATACCATAATGTGCATCTCATATTCACAGAATGATCCGTGCATGCTGGTAGTCAAACACCCATTAAAACAACATCTGTAGTACAAATAAGTGGTTCAAGTGGGCTTGATTTGCATTGGCTGAGTCATTCTCTGTGGCTGCGCTACGGTGCAATTAGCAAAGAAAAAAATCATTACCCTGCCTCACGCTTATTTGTAATTAGGTTGTAACGAACCACTATTTTTCAACTTGGATTTTAAGAGGAAGTCATTCCCAAGTTAAAGACTGAGTTCAATAAAAACAGACTAACCATCTGTTGTGTGTCCGCATTGAAATGACCAAAACACAAACACTATGATAAAACAAACAAAAAAAAAAACAGTACAATGTTACAGGAATAACAATGAGAGAAACAATTATATGATAGAGAAAATACATTATTACTGAACAGTGAGGCTGCCTCATTAGATAAAGAAAGGTCTTTCATTGTTGCCTAAGTCATTTCAAACTATTTATGACACCAGAGACACTGGTGTAGATATAAAATATGATATAAATATGATAAATAATAAAAGATTAAAGGTCTCTTTAGCACCACTTCAACCATGCTGTTTCATTCCTCTTGTGCTCCCTGTCTTTCCCTCTACCCTGAGCCACTTCAACTGTTCTCCTTGTGCCGCAGGCCCCGGCTGCAAGATGCGAACATTGGACAGTGGAATCGGGACCATCCCCCTTCCTGAATCCTGTTCCTTCTTCTCATCTATCCTGCACCTCCTTCCCAAATCTTCATCAACCCCAGAACAGTCCCTCAGCCCTCCCAGTGTACCCGGTTCCTCCAGTGAGGATGTATCTCCTTCCCCATTACCCCGGTGGAGAATACCCTCCAGCTTTAAGGACAGCAGCTATGCAGGGGTGCCAAACTCCTTGTCCGACTCTTCCATGACCCATTTCCAGTCAGTGCCTTTCTCCACTGTGGCCTACCTCCAGCCCATCCAACCCCAGTCTGAACCCATTGTGACCTCTGCCAGTGTGTGTGATACACAGAGCAGACTACCCAGACCACCGCAAGGTACAGTACAGCTGTAAAAGCTCCAATAAGAAGCATGACCTTTAGACTGCAGCAGTAAAGATGATGCTAGTAGGGACTCATCAGGCCCCATGCAAGAACAATTGTGTGCTCTTTGCTAAACCTCTCTTCCTGTTTTCTGTGAGGTTTGTTTGTGTAAGTGGTCAGTATTCAGCAAGCTCTCTTGAGTAACCAAAAAAATAAAAACCTAGTTTCACCATGAAGAATGGCGCGTGCATATTGGTGTGTTTGTCAGATCATTAACGTATTCAGCTACGCTAAATTGCGACCTAAAGCTACCTGTTCTGACATATCCATGGCTCTTCTCCTTACTGTTGGACAACGTTGACAGTGATGTCCAACAGTAATCAGAGCTTTACACCACAGAACAGCAGTATCAGTATTTGTAAGGGTTAGATAGACGTACTAAAAAACAGCACGGTAAGGCAAAGCAGTCCATGACTCAGGGAGATGGCAGGCAGTCCAGAGAATGTGAGTGTCTCAGATATGGATGAGTGAAGGATTTTGTTATAGGTCATAAAGACCCTGAGGTAGCGAACCCTCAGGGAAAAGCTGAAACATCATTATATATATATACTGTATATATATATATTTATTTATTTACCTTTTTTCCATGAAGAAGAAGAGCTGAGCAGAGCAGCACAATCCAAGGACATGCTGGATTTTACCTTTGCTTTCAGCCTGAGCAAACATTTTATTGTAACATTCAATTCATTCAAAATACATATATAATTCTTAACTTAAACTGTGGACATAGCTTGACTCTCCGTACACATCAGAACCACACATGAATTTAATTCTTGACAATTCTAAGAACATCCATATTATCACACCTGGAAATGCATTTCATGAGTCTCCATCCTGGCATGTTTTCCTCATGCTCTGCTTTAGTTTTCATGGTTTGTCATATGTGCCTTTATCACTGCATTGATAACTTTCAATCATAAAGCCACACCGTCAACATTCAGTATGCTGGTCACACAGCAAAGAAAAACACCCATTTTCACTGTCAAGAGGAAATATGTGTTTTGTGTGTTGTATTTTTTGTGGTTTTTAATGATACACGCACACCTTCACCAGGCACATAATATGTATTTTCATCTGCACTTTTACAATCACTGTTATTGGCAAGATGAACATATGTACATAACAGAGCTGTGGATAAGCTGGTTCTCAATTAAAGCAGCTGTGTCTCACTTGACTGACTTCATTATTTAAAAGTGATTGACAATCTGTTCCTACTCCAGTTTAACTTGCAAGCTTACTTCAACACACAAATCACGTTGTGGCTGTAATAGAAACAATATGATTTTATGAAATGTGCAACCATAAAAGCTTGAAAACTACTGTTTAAAAGAGCTTATTAACTACACGTAAGCTACGTCCCATCCCCCTAATTTACTTCCTCTCTAGCCTACACCAAGCCCTCCATTCTCTCATGGCATATACTAGCACAGTATTTACAGTGATAAAGGCAGCAGAAAGCTTCACATACTGTACATGCTGTGCCTTGTTACAGATGATATCATTTGACAGGTTCTGGGGCAGGTGTCTCTGATGGTCATAGCACATAATGTTAGATAGTGAAGCCCTTTTTGGACCTATACACAGTGCAGGTTGCCTGAGTGAATACATCTGACTGAATGTTTTTGTGGATTTAAATATTTGTCTCCTGAGGGACAAACAAAAACTTTTGGCTTTTTGATTTAAGCAGCCTAAGCTGTCACTCCACATCTTAAAAAAAACCAAAGCCAGGCTTTATTTGAATAGCATTTTAGTTTGATGAGGTGGTTGTCAGAGTTATACATTTGTCATCTTTAACGATGTCAGCTGCTGCTTCTTTAGTGTCACTCACGTCTCCTGCTACTGACGATGTCAGATGTCTTGTCTGTCAGCGTCACTCTGGTCTCCTATAACTCCGTGTTTGACTCCTCTTCTTGACAGGAGCGAGAGTTACGCTTGACTGCAGTGAAACAATGAAATAACTTTCACTCTGTGCATGTTCCAGGTGGAATGGAACCAAAGAAGATGACCTATATCAAACCTGATAAAACACGAGCCCCTCCGAGCCAACAGAAAGAACAGACGAGACTTCAGCTCGCCAACTGTAAGACATAAAACACGTTACTGTATATTCTGTTCCCATGTGTTTTAAACTAAAAGAAACAATAACTGTTCTGATTATCAACTCTGTAAGTCAAAGTGACTAATTTCTCCTACTAAATGTTCTGATGTTCACAAAAGTGACATTACACCATAAAATGCATTAAATGTTTCTAATGAACTTAGAGATCCAGCTTTGGTATACACAACATAATGCAGTAATCAAGCTCAACATTACAGTATTTAAAAACTCTCCAAAGACTTGTGGGAAGTAAAAACAAGTTCACGGTCTCTTCCATTAGTCAGTTGTTTGTTTCATTTTTTGCTCATTTGTGTTGGCAAAGGTGATTAAAATAATCAAAAAAAGTGTAATCAAATCACAACCTCTAATTGTATGTCCCTTTGCTTTAAAAAGACATTACGTGCATGGCAGAGCTCCCCATG
>JAUBNQ010000013.1:19700720-19711887 GCA_032353495.1 Ctenopoma kingsleyae
TGTGTGTGTGTGTGTGTGTGTGTGTGTGTGTGTGTGTGTGTTCTTGGTGTCCAGCAAACATGTTGATCATAAGTCATCAAGAACATCAGTTGTTTCAACCAGTATCACAAAACAACAGATGTTTGCCTGAAAGACAAGCCTCTATTAGCCAGTAATTATCGTACAGTAGGAAGTCAGGTGATGTTGCCGATGAGGTTTTTCACTATGTCACACAAACTTTGTTTGGGCTGCCAGACTGGATGCGTTGACGTCTGGAGTTCTGTTGAGTCATTTGGCCTGTGGTTCACAGACTTCCTGTGGCGTGGGATTTGTGTGGACTGATGGCTGCTTGGCTTTCTAAGTAATGGAAGTTATGTGGAAAGTTGATCATATCGTATGCATGTTGTGCTGACATCTGTTCCCCTACTGAGACATGGTGGAACAGACTTCGACACCAACAGCTCTACTCCCGCCCTGTTTAATGTTGTCGGTCATCGGGATGGTGAAAGGAGGCAGAGATATGTGGACAAACTCACACAGTTGGGGAAACATGACCCGAATCTTTCCCTCCTAACATGTTTACCCACATTCAAGAGATGTACCATATTATCACTATCATGGTTTGTATGGTTAAATGTTAATGTTAAACCCATGTGCAGAAAAAAGGCTACGAGAGAAATATTATTAAGCAGGATAGGTGACAGATTAAATACTCTTGTGACAACCAGCAGCTACACAATCAGTACCCATTTTCTTTAAAGAACGAGGTCAGTAAAGAACTTAATTAGTAGCAAGCAAATGTTCAGTGCGCGTTTGCATCATCTCTGACTCATTTCCATCCACAAGAACATCGTCTTTATCTCAGACCTGCAAACTGGCACGAACAGCTGAATGTCAGGGCCATAGACTGTGAGGACAAAACAGCAACACGTCCAATATCACAGTCACTGGTTGTCACATGAAAAAAGTCATTAGCCTGCACAGAGAGGATGTTGAGCAAAACAGACTTTAGCAAGTGAGGCTGTTTCTTTTTTTTCCCCATAGACACGAAAAAGTGAAAAAAAACAGAAATGATTACGTTTCCCTAAACCCAACCAAGGTCTTTTTGTGCCTGAACCCAACTTAATCATAACCATGGCATAGATAACGTTTTATTTAACTTTATTTTTACAGGGACAGTGAACATTAGTCAACATGTGACAGTGTTTTAGGCAAAAGGGTCCTTTTCAACTATTGTGCTATTAAAACAACAATAAAAACATGAAGCGTGTACACAGCATCAGTTGAAATGTGATGGAACAGGGGTCAGCCTACACGGCCACATAAAGCTGTAATACACTGTGACAAACAGTGACACACAGAAGCAGAAGCAGCACTGACGAGGGTGACCTGTTGATTTTATTCAAGTTTTAAGGTGGCGTGTAAAATAATGGTAAGAGTCGCTGTGTTGTATATTTAATGGACACTTCAGAACTGGAAAGCTCTTACTGTGAAGGCTAAAGGACATTCTCCCCTTTGAACAGCAATGTCCACTGTTATTCTGGCTCTAGTTATGTCCCCAGATAAATATGTTGCTTGTGGATCCTTGAGAGCTTGTTAACACACACTGCACAGGCTTTACCAAGTGTGTAGACAGTATGTTATATGTGATAAAACTATAGCATGGAAATATAGCTTAGCAGCTTCATATTTTGGTTGAATTTTGCTTTTGCAACAACTTGGTGACCCACTTGACACAAACAGAATGCTATTGAGGAGGATCACTTGCTGATTTTATGAATAATATATATATATTTTTCACATTAAGATGCAGGCAGAAGTCTATAAGCCAGTAATATTTTCCATTATCTGAAAAGCAGCTTTCTTGAGTTTTTCCATGCACATATATTCCTGTAGTACTATATGTACATCATCAACAGTGAGTAATAGAGAACATAAACAGACAACATATTTTGACATTTAATTTGAAGGATGTCGTGTTTGTGACTCCTTGGTGTCTAACATGTAAACTGTCCAACAGTAACATTTCAATTTCATTTACGTGGTGAAATCTATACCATCAGGGTGTGTAACTGGTTAAGCAGTTCTTACACTTTACTGTGTTGCATTAAATATCACATCATTTTTAAATCTCTGTTGGTTCATTCTTTTTGTTTTGAGACCTGAATGTGAATGTTAAGTCAAGCTCTGTGTCGTCTCAGTATTTGAAGCCACTCCTGAGTCACTGAGTCCTGAGTCCTGAATGGCTGGATCTGTGGAAGGAGCGTTCTCTTGTGCATGGGTGCTGCGGTTCGTTGTGGTTCGACGCAATGACTTTAACAGCAGGGGTCGGAGAGAGCGACCAGAAGCTGCGGTGGGGCTTTTCAGGGTCCGTTTGTTGACATGTTCAATGGTGAGACGGCACCGCAGCACCTGGACAAACACCTCCCTGAACTGTTTGGAGGACAGGTTATAAAGGAACGGATTGAGGACTGAGCTGAGGTAGAAGAAGGTATCAGCAATGGGGTGAAGTGTGATGTAGCTTCGGAAGTAGGAAGTAGTCCAGGAGGCCTTGGGAACAGCGGCCATCATGATGCGGCGAATCTGGTTGGGAAGCCAGCACACCATCAAGGATGCCACGATGAGAACTGAGGAAAAAGTCAGAGACGCAAAACATGAAATTAAATGTGGGAAAATACATTTATTCATTATTGTGCTGACAGCAGATTAATACCACTCTCATACCATTTTATATCCGTTAGATTTATGCATGAACACCCACAAAGCCACAGCCAACAGCCCATTAGCTTATCTTACCATAAAGACTGCAAACAGGAGGAGGAACGAAGCTATAGTAAATGGTAAATATGATTGCATGATCAAGTCATAGCACTGCTTTTGTCAAATCACCTACAAATACCAGAAACAACCACAGTGTCCACTTTGATGACACATTTTTACCATTGATGTACAAAAGTGCACTGACCGCCAGGACACAGGATGGCTTCTCTGAACCAGCCTGCTAACAGACCTCATTTGTCATGTGTGAGTCATGTGCCTAGCTCTTGAGAGGACTAATGCATCCTCCTTCTCTAATCTGGTGTTTATATTTTTCCCTGCAGTGTTTGTAATGGGAATTACACTGTGACCAAAAAGCCTTTCAACATTTACAAAATTATCAGGTTTGAGACATCACTTCCTGCTGAGGAACACAGACATCAACACTTGAATTTATACTACTCTGTCCAAGACGACTGGGGGAACGATTTATCATTTAAGCAAAGAGAAAGCCAAGTAGTTGTTTTCTCTAAAGAGGATATGATACAGTCCCTTTTTTACATGGTGATAAGACACACTGTGTCAACTAGTGAGAGGCACATGCATAAAGATTCTGGTCTGCTCAGTGTCAGCAAGCTTTGATCACTGCAGCTCATGTCTGAGTTTGTTGTCGAGAGCATATTCAGCTTCACAGTTACCCCTGACGACACAAGGGCATTTCTTCAGTATTTCTGCAGCAGCTTGGGGGTTTTAGCAACTTGGACTGGGCTTTTTACACCTCCTGCACTAAATTGACTCTATTTTAAGTGCGAGAAATATGAGGAGGTGTTAACGCCATCTGATTTGTTACTCAAAAGAATTTATTGGAGAAAAACATTGGAGCCTTTAGGAGAAAAGCTGAGCTCTTACTGAGCATATCTGCAGACTAAAACAGACATACACAGTAACAGATTGTTTTTTTGGATGACTGTGTCAGTCATCCACTATACCATATCAAGATCTACTGTCATAAACATTTTCATGGTCCTCAGAGGATGTGTTCTAATGACTTTGATGAGTGACATCTTCTCAATAATACAACACATGACATTTGTGGTTTTGAGTGAAAATTCTGAACAATTACCTTGAAACTGCCTTGATATTTCGAAGATTCATGATCCCCACAGGATAACCTAGAGATCGCCTGACCTGTCTGCACCATCATTAGTTCAAAATCTTACGTTATCCATCTTATCTGGTTTAAACCCATATACAAAGCACACAAACGTTCCTGCAGCATGCTAACAAAAACAAATAAGATGAAGGACATGGCAAACTACACTAAACCTGCTCAGCATCTTAGCATGGCTAAAATTACTGAACACAAAGCAGCACTGTACCTGCGTTCAGCCTCACAGAGCTGCTAGTGTGGTTCTGTTGAACAATCGTTCTTTTCACTCCACCCAGGCTCCGGTTTCCACCACTTTATGGCTCCCAACATGTCAACATGTGCAAATACAGTTTCAAGCTGAGGGCCAGAGCCCAACAACCCGCTGATGTGAGTCAACTCTGCTAGCTGGAAAGACCAGTGGCGTTTCCACGGCGACGCATGCTGTTGCTTAGCAGGGTCACTCGTTCACTCATAAGCACGGGTCTAGTTTTGGCTCAGTGGCTTTTAACCTTTTAACTTTTAACACATACACTCCATACGTTTGTCTTTAGCAAAACATCTGCTCGACTCCTGCATGCGCAGATGTCACACATTAAACTTGAAGAGAAAGAAAAAATGAAGGAGGGGAAACGAAGGAGGAGGCTGTGTTTAAAAACTACTTTAATCAGTGTTGCCATGCTTCATTTTTCATTTTTCGATAGGTAATTAAAAGCACAGTGATAATTTAATGTGCCTGTAAATTTATTCTCATGACCTTTTCCAGAAAACACCCAAACACTTATGGGTCAGCCAGTCGCATCCCAACTTTATGACTCGAAAAGCATTTTTGTTTAATTAAACGACAACTCTGCCATTATTTTTCATCTATGGGTCCAGTGGGAGGAAATATTTAGAGTGTTATTGCCTCCTAACTGTGACTTGCTGAAATCTGACCAGTTCCTGAAGTGGAAAATATCTTGCTAAATCTCTTTCTGAATGACTCCTGTGCTAGATATTTATTGGAGTGCTTTTATGAAGGCTATTTAATGTCAAAATGCATGATGTTTTGCATTAAATGCTTCATATGCTTTTGTGGTTTTTCAGGGGCAATTAGTGCTGAGGAAATGAGTAGTAACCATTAAAGTGTTATTGAACATCTAACAAAAAATGAGCTGCTGAGAAAGACATCATGTCCTGTCAGGTTCACCAGTAAAACGTGTGGCCAAATGTAATTTTTTCTTATTCATAAGAAGATTTTTTGAAAATCAAAACACATGCATTGATGAAATAAACCTTCAGACGAAGCGCTGATGAGACACGGAATAATGACACATCATCGCATTGTGTTTTAGCATTTAAAAATGTCACAGCTCAGACAAATGGGGATGCTGTAATTGAAGGCACTTTGATTTTGAATGATGTCCCATTCACCTCTGCTGTTCTGATATAATGTGGGAGGCTGACTCACAGAAGCACAATCATGGCTTTAAATGTGCATTATTTTTTTATTTTTAACTTGTGATATTTCTGAAATGAACACTGCTGTGCTTAATGTAAAAGTCATTGCTTTTACTGCTGCACCCTTAAAATCAGAACCTGACTCCACTGGTCTGCACAGTTTTTACTTCTAGGTTACAGCACTGGTCCAACAGCACATGGCAGATCCTTTATATAAAGTGACTGAATAAATAGCTGGTGTTATTTCTTAATGGGGCAGAAGTAGCTCAGTTGTTAGAGCTGTCATCTACCAGGGTTAATGGTTCGATTCCCAGTTCCTCCTGGATACATGTCGAGGATTAGATGAGACTCAGAAGCTGCACCCAGACCTCCAGTTTTAGAGGCGCTTTCACCCACGGGAGACCATCAAAGTGTTAATGACTTAGGTTGATAATACAGCTGCTTCAGTCACTCAACAACATAAATTAAGTCCACCCATGTAGCCGGACCTTGGCACTGCCTATGTCTACCACCTGGGAAAAGCAGGTAACAGTCTGGGATCATAAACATTTGGGATTCCAGGTTAGTTTCTAGTAAGCTGAATTTCTCTGTCCCCAAAATAGCTACTTATAACTTTTCTTTTTTCAATCAACACTTCAAAACCAAAGATATTTGCAAAGCAGCCTAGCGAGCAGCAAATGTTTGGCTGTTTTGTATGAAAAGTGTATGTGAATAGCAAATATGTCGCTGATTACTTTTCTGCCAATTATTAGATCAGCTAATTGTTCCAGGTTTAAATTAAATATTTGGTAATATGCAGCACAATGGGCTCATGGCTGATTTTTTTCCCCTTGCACTTCTTTAGTAGATTCGAACCTTCCTGTAGACACAACACGGCAGATTTTAAAAAGTCCACTTTTCTACACTTTAAGGCCATTTGATGGGGACTTGCTACCCTTACAAATGACGCCGTCAGTGACACTGACACACTTCACTGATCTAATTTCAATAAAAACTGTAGGGATGATGCATTTTGGTGGTTAGTTCTGCATTTTAAAATTTACAAAGTACAAAAAAAAAGACAGGCCACTAAAATGTCCCTTAGACAGATGATGCAGCTGTTACTGACTGGCTGCTTTTATTGCCAGCGATCCCACTCTGATCAAGGCAACAGATTATGTATGAAACAGCAATATCATCTGTCTTTAAGACTGATTTCTTTTCAGCATGGTTTCCACCTGTCACGTCGGCTTGTTGATCACAGTCCAGGCAATCATCTGGAAAATTGCTACTGAGTCAGCACAGGTCAGTAACATCCCCGGCAAAGAGGAGTGCACGACGCTGTCAAAGTGGATGCGTTCTCTCCTCTCTCGGGTATGTGTTAAAGCACTCACGTCTTGATAAATCTTTATTATTATTATTACTATTTCCACTCTTGTCATGCTGAATGCACATGCCCCCAAGATGCAATCTAAGCTGACAGTCTCATCAGTGATTTCCCTGACACGCACACACCCAAATACACCCACCCACACACCGGCAAGCCTCACCGTCTCCCTGCCATGGGGAAAATATTACTGACTGCTAATTAGAAAGCAATTCAACCAGATTATTGGAATAATTAATTGTCTGTCTTGGCTGTAATTGGAGACTTTGAGCTTCTCAGTTCCCCTGGTGCAGTACACAGTTACTGAGCCATTATTTCAAGTAAACATGATTTACATTGTTAACATATGTTGAGAATAGACCTAAATCTTCATAGTGTTTAAGTCCTCAGAGTCATCTGCAGACACTGAAGTTAATGGGCAGCAGGTCTATATAATAGTTGGCAGTGGTGGAGTCCACCACCCTCACACTGCATGTTAGTTGTCTTTAAGTGCAGAATGGACTCAGGAAAACAAGGCAGCATTAAATAGTAATGTTTAAGTCTCATGCTAAATAGTGAGTTTTTCGCATGTTTGTTTTTGTCACAAACTCAGTGAACAGCTATTTAGTTACTAAAAATTAATACATTTAAGTTATATTTATGTCAATACCTGAGTGGAATAAGTTGTGCCGAATGATACATCAGTCTCTCAGCCTCGGTAGTCAGTGTCCTGGAGTCGAGATTTAAATGACAAATCTTTTCTAAAATGTAATGCTTTTTTTGTTTTTTTAATAATCTACTCCATCACTTGGAATCAGGCTGAGTCTTGACCACCAAAACACCCCAGACACATGTAAATGTCTGCCACTGAAGAGCCTGAATCCAAACCTGATAGTGACCCACTACGCATCCTGGAATCAACTGAATATTCATCAGCACAAGCAGAGACTCTGAAATGATCACTTTGAAAACTTTGCAGCTCCTCTACCACCTCGCTCCTGAAATACACACCTGCACTGCTGCGGCAGAGGCTGCATAAACCTGCATATACATGCTGAGAGCTGAGGGCTTTTGAAAATGCTAAATTTCTTTCATAACTCAGCGAGGAACTTTTGAAATAGAGGGCATCACCACATCATTAATGCCCTTCATTTCCATGATTGGAAATGCCTTCGCAGATTCAAGCTGAATAATCAAGAGAAGTGAAATATTTCCTCCAGCATCATCCCGCCTGACTGAAGGCTGAATCTCGTCAGTAGCCACAATTTCTTTATGATTACATATTGAATTAAAACATATGTGAAATCTCTAAAACTGCCAAATGAAAAGCGTTAATTAAGGAGAAGACGAATGGGTGATAAAATGATTCAGATATTCATCATGGGGGGGAAATTTAAGGAATGAGCGTCACTTGTTTTCTGCCTGATTATGAAACTCAGAAGCTGTTAATGTTGGTATATATGAGCAACTGTAACATGAGCCACTGAAATACACTGATTTCTGATTTCTTCTCAAAATGCAAAGCTAAATATATATTTCCACGAGTTACTTTAAATTGTCATTAGCAGCTGTTATCTACTAGCCTGTACTGACAACATGTATAAAAGTCAGACTTTTATTAAGAAATAGAATTTACAGTAAATAAAGCTACATTATGCAACTTCAGTTAGAACTAGCACAAGCCTCAGTCTACTCTGTCAAACCCCCATTTAACCTCCACATGTCCCCAGAGACTGCCCCTCATCTCCCGACTGTGTCTCCCCCACAACACCCCCCCCACCTGCCAGTTTCACCTAGGTTTTTATTTTGCCACATCTGTTTTGTGCTTTACAGCCACAGCTATCGAGCCACCCTCGTCTGTTTCCAAGTTTAACCCTTTACTCCTTTCTCATCGTCGGTCTGGATTTCTGGACCTTGGTCTGTTTTTCGGATTGCTTGCCTGTTATCGACCTGCTTTTTTTGGACTTTGCCTCCTGTGTTTCCCTGCCTGGTTTGACTCTCCTGAACTCTCCACGTATGCCTGATTTCTTGTTGAACAAAGTACATTTTACCGTAGGGCCCCCAAATGGCAGACCAAGTGACATGCCTTGGTATGTGACTTGATATTGGTTATTTAACAATCACATTTTTTTTCTTGTTCAGTCTCTTTCTATTCCTCCTTGTCAGGTTCACACCTTATACATGACACTCCTTGGTAAACTGTTTAATGAATTCAAATTGGAATATATGTGGAGCCACTCCTTACTAGAATCCACTGTTGTAGTAGTGAATGAAAGGAAAATAGAGAAAATTGGTGTCATGCAGAAGACTGTGATGAGTAAATAATCAAGCTGTCTTATTGATGTGGTTAGATTTTCTCTTCAGACTTGGGATGAACTTGTAGTGGATACTGTGGATAATAAGCCTGTGATGAAGGCAAACATTATCAAAGCCTGCGACAGCGAGTACAAATATCCCTTGAACCCACACAAACTATCAGAAGAGAGCAGACTGAAGCTCTGTGGATGAATGTCACCCACACACAGTATAAAGGAGCTCTTTGTACAATGGAATTTTGTCATATTAACTGCATAGCAATGAGTTTTCCGGTTGCCAGATCAGCGGACATAACAAGCATGCTAACTCGGACAAAACCAGGTAGACATAAATCACAGAGAAAACATCTTAAATTTCAACTAGTCAAACAGTATCTGACAGTTCTTATATCTTTTTGGCATGATGTCCTTCGTAGCAAACATCCATCTGCTACATGAAGGTTTAATTAAACTGTGAAGACAGATTGCAAATAGTTTTTGAAAAAGGGTCAATGAAGGTGTCTTCCCACTATCTAACACCTGTGTGGAGTTCATCCAACCTTACCCACGAAAGCCTCTCAGTCTGGAGATGTTTTTTTTTTTTTTTTTATGAGAGTCAAGCACAAATAAAGTGATGTTCGTAACGCTGGGCTGAAATCCAGGAAGAGCGGAAACAAATTCACATTAAGGTCAAGACATGATCACCAGGCACTGGAATAATTTCAACTTTCTCACAGACACATGGACTGATAGATAAACCTGTTCTTCAGATTCTTGTTTGGTATCTTGGAAACTTGGGCAGGATGTTAACATGAACATGAGGTGGTCTAATTCTAGTGTAATGTATTCATATATTTACAGTCAGTTTGATATTTGAATAATGTGACCGCAGTGTGTGTATGTTTCATTTTTCAGATCTGTAAATTACATTATTCCCTTTACAATAACTTAGAGAAAAACCTTAACTACAGAGAAAACAACATTAACCTAAACTCGTATTTTGCCTTAAACAACTTGACGTTGAAGGTAGAACCGTAAGAAGGAAGCTGTGATGTCGTGGTGTCCAACATGTTTGGGCTACACACATTTGTCACTATATCATAGTATGCGAGAGATTTTGGAGACAGGTAGTTTCAAAGTGTCTATCAGAACTGGCTCCTCTTATCGCTAGTGTTTTATCTGACTATAATATTAACACTGATAGTAAAGCATTACCAGTGTTGCTTTACAGTTTCTTTGTTGCTCTACATTTTTGATCTAATACGCCATGAAATGAGGTACTAAAGTGTAACTTTAGTGTGTAATCAGCTCAAGATTTATTTGTTTGGCTTTCATAACATTTACCGTGATGACTATCATTAAATCCAGGAAAGGGTATTTTGTCCAATGTTTTATTTGTTTATCCAGTCAAATGCTTGTTAAACAGCTGCTGGCGATGTTTTCATAATGTCATAATTAATCTTTTTTATGTATGCAGACGATGTGGTAATATTTTCTGCCTGCAGAGCTGGTCTGCGACATCTGTTGTGTACGAGCTCTCAATATGCTGCTGAGCACAATAACGCAATGATAATTAGATGTAAAGAGGATACAAGATTTGCATTTCTACTTGAGTTTCTACTGTGGCTCTTGAAGTTATCAGTGAGGTCAAATATATGTTAGTCTTGGATGATTATCGACAGTGTTGTAAATTATATGCTGATGGTGACACACTTTGTACTTTGTACCATCATGTGTCCTAAGCTGATTCAGGGCTCACTGCCCTGTACACTGCTGTGTGTGAAGATCTTATGATGCTGCTGCTTATAAATTATTCAGCATAAACGTACCCATATGTCATACAGTGGCACATAAACAGCCCAGTCAGTGTGCCAGCTGTACAGCTGTGAAGTTTGCATGTCTGTGCTCAGATCAGCCGCTGACTGAAATCAGAACAAACCAGGAACTCCAGTTCTTCCACATCCTTTTTTTTTCTTCCACTTGTTTCATACAGTATATTCATGAAGTAGATTCATAAAGCAGAATGTTTCATTCTAGTTTAGACATTTTCAACTTGCACAGACACCTTTGCCTCAGCTTGCACCACCTCAAACTCATTTGAGTGCGTTTACATTTTTCTGTTGGCTTTACACACACACACAAATGATCATGACGTAGCATAGCAAAATAGAAAAATATCTTATACACTGCTGCTTCTAAGACATT
>JAUBNQ010000013.1:19734561-19744862 GCA_032353495.1 Ctenopoma kingsleyae
CTGTAAAATGACTACATGATGCTTTTTATATGAAGTTAAGCCAATCAACTTCTAGCTACAGCTTCATATTTAGCAAACTTTTAGCCAGAAAGAGAAGAAGAAATTTTAAAAAACAGGTATATTTAGCAAAATGTTGAACTTCTCCTTTAACATCAAATTATTTAATATTTCAAGGCAAACCTGTAGGACATGGTCACTAATAAATTTTTCCTGTGTTGACCTACGACCACTGCAAAATCAGCAGGTGGTCTTAATGTTGTGGCTGATCAGTGACACGCTGCAAACATTTCGTGAAAATCTGTCCAGTAGTTGCCTGCTGAGATACTTTGGTCTGAACGAGCCAAATGGGCTGAAGACACAGCGTTACATGATTTTCATTTGATTTTATTCAATCACAAATCAGAGCGCATAATCTGAATAGCTACTCTGCGTTCTCGCTGCTTTGCTACTTATCATCGGCCGCTTTAGGAGAAAATTACTGTGAGAAAATTACAATGACTCTGTCAGAATCTGATCAGTGTGATGGGTTTAAATATGCAGCTAACAACACTCAATGAGAAGAGCGATGGATTTGGTAGGTCCAAATATGAGCCAGTGTATTCAGAGGAGCAAATGCAGCAACAACAAAAGGACGACACCTTGATAATAATAAAATGATAAAATATCCCCAGTCCAGTTTTAGTCCTTGCCTGATACAAGAACTCTTCACTTGAATGAAAACTGAATTTCAAATAGGAACAACTTTTCCAAAGTGGACAAACAAACTGAAATCTAAATGCAAAGCGTGGTGAGATGCAAATGTAAAACAATGCATTTCACTCATGCAAATGTACTGTGTTGAAACCTCCCAGCATGCCCCTCTCAACTCAACTGTCAGCGCTTACCTGAGAGCCACAGCTAACAGTTTGGACAAAGTGAAGCGGTCGCTGCTGCTGCTGGGAAATATGGCTGCTAAGATGAGCGTAAACAAGCCTGAAGAGGGAAAGGTTGCAGAAAATTGAGTCATTAAACTGAAGATGCAGACAGATTAATACAGTAACTTCATATGGTCTGGCTATCACTACCAAACTAACACGTATACCACTCCTACGTACAACAGTCTTTACATTTTACTTACCTGAAGTTGATGACAGGATGTTCACAATAGCAACCTGTGTGTCAGACAGGGCTTCCTGATAGGACAGATTAGCCATGAACCACTGGAAGACAAACAACAGCAATGATATCGCACCAGCTACAAAAAGTATTTCCCACATGCCTTGACTCATTGATCAGTCTCTGTTGTATGTGCTTAAACATCTCTTTCCTTTTCATTTTCCTGTCATCTCTCCACTGTAACCCAGATTTATTAAATAATGACAATAAAAAAATAAAAAACTTCATCATTTGAAAGGCTACATTTGTTTTTTAAGTACGAGGAAAAAACATTTGTCACCACCCAGCCTGCAAAAACCACAAAACTCCAGAGATGTTTCTCATTACAGGAATCTGTAATTCCAACCTTAGTTTAGTTTAGTTTAGTTTCTAACATATGCACATATGCACAAAGCTGATCAACATGCAGCAGACATTCATTTAGCCTGCTTGTCTTTTTCTCAGAGGTTGGAGGAAACCAGGAGTCTAAATGAAACTAACAGTGGATGTTAGGTCTAAGAGAATGATATTGTTCAGACTACATTAAATAAGTAACAATTCTCCAAATGCACTGCTTGGTGGAGACCTCGATTTTAGAGCCACAGTTCAGTTCATAACCCAGTTTTTGTTTTGGTTGGATTTGGGGGGGGGTTAGGATCTTTGAAACACAGAGGACCCACACCCTGTACTGTCCCTGTTACATAGCATAAAGGCAAGTGATATGTCCTCTTACAAATTTGGCTTAAAATGTAAATCTAGTTTTTCAAAATGGTGATCGTATGAATAGTTTTCAAATACATTCTGCTGTTTTTAGAACAGGAGTTCAAAATGTCCCCATACTATAACCTCACTGCTAACAGCACTGACTTAAGACAAAGTGAAGATATGAATATCTCTGCTGATAATCTCTCATCAACTTCATGTCACACAGTTGTAAATTACATTCACTACTGAAACTATGAATTTTTCCTTTAATATTTTGAAAAGGCTCTTTTCACATTATCCTAGTGAAAGTGTAAAAGTGTTTTTTCCTGTTAATAAACAGACCCAAACTGCTAATGTAAGATCATAATATTTTACATGATATTTATCTAAATTTACATCTGAAAAACTCCAGATGATTCCTACTCACCACAAAGCAGAAGAAGAAGCTGATTTTAGCCACATCAGAGATGGTTAACTTGCCCACTGTGCGCAACATAGCTTCATGGTCCTTGGCAGCTGGGTAGGACATGCGGGACAGCTTTGCCTCCAGGGCTTGTGTAGAGGGCAGCTGACGCACCTCCATAATATTACTAAAACGCACCCGGTGCTTTTTGGAAGCTGCTGGGAGGCAGAAATGGAAAGAGGTGTGAACTGAGGGGGTTTTATTTAGATGGTAAAAGCTAAAATGTACTTTCGAGGATGTATTTGTATTTGCAGCAAGACGTCATTTTACTGTATTACACAAAATATCATTGTTAACTAGCATGAACATTAGCATCATTATTTTCAATACAGTCAAATATATGAAAATGTGAAATTCAAACACCAGGAAACCTAATAAAACTTGATGGTGTGGCTTTAGACTTAGGCTAGAGTTACTCTGCCCGTCAGCCAGTTCTAGAAACTCAAACATAGAAACTTGTGTATCTTTCCTGAAGGGCGTCACTTGAAAGAGTAGAGATAGCCAAAAGAATCATCTATTTTTTCAACTGCTGTCAAACACTACCAAGATGGAGAACAGCAAGATCCTACTGATAGAAAAGATGAAAGAAAGGCAAGACAGTCACTGAAAACGCCAGACAGAGGTTTTTCCATGTTAAATATTTTGGCTCAAAGTAGTGATATGATTTCCATAGCTCACCACTGCCCTCTGCTGTTTGATTCTTTATTATCAATCACATTTGTTAAAACTTAAACATCCTCACAAGAAAACTCAAACTATACTCACAAGAGTCACAGTCTTCAATTAAACAATTTGAGCGTTCAGCAGGTACATCCTGGAACTTCACTGGTACATACAGTGGTTCACTCTGCACAAGAGTAAAAAACAAATTTATATTTGTTAAGTTACAAACTCCTGGTAACCCAACCCCCCCTTTGCTGCCATTTCTGCCAACAGAATAGGAAGAGGGAAAGTAGTAAACCATCATTCACTCTGCAATTAAACTACGTACCAAACGGTTGTTCACAGTAGTGTCAGTGGTGCAGGGTGCAAAGTAAGCCTCAGCATCAGCAAACTGCAGGGAGACGCAAGTCAAACCATCAGAACTAAGAATTCTGAGTTTCTGCTGCTGTATCTACATTTGCCTCAGGACTATTTACACATTTAGCTCGTCTTGTTTTTTTATTTACCCAAAATTGTTTGCAGCTTCTAACTGAACTTAAATACACAGTTCAATGGGCTGATTATTAGATCTTCAAAAACTATGATAAACTTGCCCCAAAAAATGCTTTCAACTTTCTGCTTCTGTGTGTTTGTGATTCTGGAGTAGGGATGGAAAAACCAAAAACATTTTAACACGGTGCCCCCATGTGGTGAGAGTGCGGTCTGACTACTTACAAACGCAGAGTGCCGGCGTTTAAGAGTGCCAGTGCACTGCTGCCTCCAGGGCCGCCACAGCAGGAAACCCAGCAAATACAGCACAAACATGGAGGTCTTGGTGAATGTGCTGAAGAAGGGTTTATTATACTCTTGCCGCTTGAAAATGTACTGCAGGGAAGAATCAAGAGGAGGAAGCTGATAGGATAACCGCTGTACTGGTTTACTGGTGTGTACTCAAGCATCATCAATTCTGCCTTCAAAACCTTAGGTTTAACTTCATATGTCTGTGCTCTGAATTCAGAATTCTGAACATGCTGAGCCAGTTTTCCCTCTCAAACACACACATAATTATAGTTCTTCCTAGGAGCATACAATGGTAAAACAAAATTATATTTACTTAATCTAATTTGGCAGTTCATACATTTACTCATGGTTACTATTTTTTCAAAAACATTTTTGACTAGAAGAGACTGCACGATTGATTCAAGCTGTTGTTGTAGTAGAGAAGGACAAATTATGTCATGCACTCCACACAAATTAATATATCAAGTTCACACTATTGTGTAAAAAACTGACAGACTAACAAAATTCTTACTGAGGTTAGCTCGGAGGAGGCTACCCAGATGACATCCACCAGCAGGAGTATTACCACCCCCAGGGCCATCCGCTTCCGCTGGCTTGCAGAGCTACCCTGAGAGCTCATCCGGTTCATGACGAACACCCACTCCATCAGGACACTGCTAAGAGACAGGCATCCATGAACACAAACACATTGAACAAGCTCACTTTGGAATGCTTACTTATCATTAATGAATCAATGATTTTACTAGAAAATCTGTCTCATTCCCATCTCAAAACGCTGAAATCATGCAAATATTCTGAATGATTGCAGCGTTACTTGAAATGATATGTGCAATGTCCCTCTGACCATTCAGGACAGTGAAGACAGAAACCAGTGTCACAGCCAGATGTGCCACACTGTTCAAGGATCAACACTGTCTTTCAAAAAAAGATGCTAAGATCCTGTGGCAGGACAGAACTTTTTAAAGTTATGCTGATTTTAAAGCCAATAACTGTGACTCACCAGAGAGTAAACAAGATACGATACGTGACTCTAAAAGCGAACAGCGTCTCACTTCTTGACCGTACTTGACGGTTAAATGTGACTGTGGTAGTAGGCTACAAGCTAGCAAGCTAAATGTCAACTGTGATTAGCTGGGAGCATTGCAGAGTGTACTGTACACAACTCTAGTTGACTGTAAAATAGAGATACAAAGAGTTTGTTATTAACAGGCATGTTTCTACATGGAAACGTGGAGTTGGCTGTTATGTGTGAAGTTCTTGTGCTTTGGCGAACAAGTCGCTTCCTCAGCTCACGGATGCTAAAAAATAATGTGCAAGCTAGCTGTGGTAGCAATTATATTGTCCTTACAGGATATCAAACGATGCTGGAGGCTTCTAAATGCTTCAGTGTAAAGTTAACGCCACTTCAATGACAGCTGGTTAAAGTCCAGCTATGTGTCTGGTGTCCTCTACTTGTAACATCACCGTGCTACGTTTAGCTACTTGTTTATCGAGTAACTAAGCTGACGAGCTAACTGTAGTTGATTAATGTTAAGTAAACAGTCACTTAATAAAAGTAGTTATTTTACCTGAATGCAATGAGATGTCATTTAGTTTGCGCCATTATTCTCCTGCACGTTCATATGTTGTGAAAATATCAATAAAACCACAGTTTTTACGATCCAATTATTGACAGCCCAATGGTTGTAAACATTAGCACACCCCGTCCTCTTCATTATCAGGTGACTTCGTTTATGTGACGCTAAGGTTTCTGGGATATGAAGTCTTAAGGAGGCACATCGTTATAAACACAACTGAACACCTGAACAGACAATATCGCATATAATGATTTATATATGTGCACTTTCACAAATGATTCATCTTTTATATTAGTGTTAAAAAATAAAAAAGATCAAGGTTATGCAGACTACAGCAATGCAACGAAATTTAACATAGCTGTAAATTAAAAAAAAAAAAAAAATCCCCCACAAAGTAAACCATCAGTAAAGAATTGGTAGTTCTGCATTACACTTCTCAGACATTATTTTCATCCAGATTCAACTCATGAGATATGCAATGACAGAGCCAGGAGATTGTCAGGGGTCATGTCCACCCCACATTTTGGGTCTGTCATGTTTCTTCAGGTGGAATCATTTGTCCAGTTCCACAGTTTCGCTGGGAACACTATTTAACAGCACACTCCGCTGGTTGTAGTGTCCTGATAATGCTCCTCCCCTAACATTTTACCAGATGTAGGATAATTATTATATTTGTATGATAATTCAGCTCTATGCAATGTACAATCCGGCAACACAACATGCCCCTGTTTCCGTCTGTAATTCCTGACACACAAGAGAAAAACCTTTAAATGTGTAAGATTTTATATTGAATTCAGCATCACATCTGTTAAATGGACAAAGCTTTGGCACTGAAGGTGGTTCAGATTGCTCATCTTGCTTTTTCCTTCAGGAATACCCAGGAATGTCAAAAACCCAGAAAGAGTCCAGCCCCGTGATATCAAAACCAAAGAATTAATTCCTCCCTGGTTTGAAGTTAGTGTCCCAATCTTCATTTATTTAATGGAATATGAAGTGCAGGCTAATACCAGTCTAAATAAATCTCCATTACACATAGGTTTATTTGAGTCTAGAAAACATGTATTATGGTCTATTAAAGCAGTGGGAAATGATAAAGAAGGCAGCTGGAACCATCAGCATGTTACCTTTATGTTACCCTCTCTTTTTTGTAATCTGAAAGACGTGTTGGTAAATGTGCTTTATTCTTTTTGTCACCAGCACTTTGATGAAAAGATCCTTTTCACAGTATAGTGAAGTAAAGCAAGACAAACAAAGGTCAGTAAGACAGTTCATGTCTGAATTATCAGAATATTATTATTATAATATATAGGAAAAGCATAGCATATTGCATTTACTACATGTTTTTTTAATGCATTTTTAAATGAATTAAATATAGATATTAGAAGCTGGACCTGCACAGTATTTGAGGTCACCTGTGACAAGCAGGTGCTCCCACACAAATCCATTCAATCCATTTTAACAGCAGGGGGTGACTTCAAAGTAAAGTTCTCTGTGGTTTCCTTTAATTCAGGTTCGGTATCCAAGAGTTGCTTTTACAGCACAACGTTTTCCAGGTAAGCAGTTTCCCAACAGTTCAGCTTTCAGCAGACAGTTTTTTGCATCAGGTCAAGTCGAGTCCAGGTGCAGATGTCCTGCAGCGTCCATATATCATCTCTGTTCGCCGACAGAGAAGAAATCAATTTGACTTGATGTGTATCTTTCATGTGAGGATCTTCCGCAGGCTGCAGCACCTGGATGCGTCTATTTAACGGTGAACATTTGTAACCATACAGGACACATAGTGTTAAGCAACCCACAGGTATTATGCCAGATTTCTAAAGTGCATAAGATAAGTGTGGAACACCAGAGTTTTTAAAAAATATATAATCTAATTAAAATTGTTGTTATTATTATTGCATCATCTTTGTATCTTATTGTTGACAAGTGGAGGAGCATGGAGGAGATTAAACAGATGCGAAGAGGAGAATGGACACTCATGTTTGATGAAAACAGAAGCAGTAAATAATTTATCTGTCTCCCCTGTAGAATCTCATCAGAAAAGGTTATTTAATACTAAACAACAATAATATATGTCGCAATGCTTTCCGTGTAACTATTTAAATACAGTCATTAACCATGCTATTTTTCAGTTGAAGCAGGCCTAAACAAATATAGATGACCTCAAATCTTTAATTAAACAAATCTACGTTTCATAGACATTTACTCATTAATAAAATGCATTTAAAAACATTGTGTCCAGTGTAGGTTCTGCTAGTGAAGCATCTTTTGGAACTGAATCAAACACTCTTACAGTATTTGTATTTAATAGAAGACACAGTTAGTTTTTTGAAATTGAACTGAACAACTGTAGGAATATTATTATTTCTGAATTTTAAAAAAGCAGCTTCTTTTTCTTAGACTTAAATTGGGTGTCTTTATAGTTCTGTGTCTGTCTGTGGTGCTGATCAAGAGATCTTAGGCAAGAGCAGTAGGACACTATTAAACAAATTAATCCACTCATCACATAAATCACAAATCTAATATTTGTTCTTTTTTTCAATAAAACAAACATTTTTAAAAGATAAGTTATATTGTTTCTAAACCCAAGTGCAGCACCTGCTGGATGTGACCAGCAGGTGGCGTGTGTGTTCCTGAGTTCACCAGCAGCACCAGAAGAAGAGCGACACCGTTTTCTCAATGAAACATGGCTGCTTCCTCTACGGACTAGCACAGTTGTGTTTGCTGAATATGTTAAAGCTATTACATTTATACGTCTGTCACGTTTGTCATATTTAATTGTCGCTGCTACGACGAAGTAAGGTGTCTGTTCAGCGGTGAGTGGTTATGACCTTTTGTTTGTAGTGTAACATAAACAACTCCATGCTTAGCATTGTCGGTAGCAGTGTTAACGTTAGCGCGCTAACCAGTTAGCCGACAGAGCAAGTTTTGTATATCGGTATATATGGTGCTAAAGCCTTTTTATTAAAGTTGTATAACTAATGGGATTTAATGTTAAACCAGGCAATAATGTCTTACATTGTGTCTACATGTTGCAGGGTGTAGCACGTAAACTCAAACATCTCACTTGCTAACACACCGAATGTCATTGCGCCAACTCTCGGTGGATTATAATGTTAACATATTTGATTACGTCGATTTTGAATCCCACAGCTGTACTGTGTTTTGAAGACTATGTTATCAAAGTGACGAAAACAGAGCTGCAACATCATGGAGTTTTCTTCAGAGGAGGGCGAAACTCAAGTACCCAGTGTCATCGATATGACCACCAGTGAAAAGGTAACTTTAATACTGCGTTATATGCATGAGGAGATGATGGATATACAGATACAGCCATGCTAACACCATCTGGTGGTTCTACGTGGTTTGCAGTTGTTTTGCCCCCATACTTGGCAAGCTGCCATGCACTGTTCTCTGACACCTGTCAATCATGACAGCATTAACATTTTCCCTTCATATAAATGTTGATCTCAGTTTAGCTTCAGTATTAGGTCAAGTAACAACACTGTCTTACATTTAAAATATGAACTTCAATAAATTCAAATTAATTAAATTAAATTAATACCCATTCAAAGTTAATTTGGTTTGCTTTGCCCTTTCAGGTGGTGGATCTCCTGAATCAGGCTGCTCTGATCCCCACAGATGAAAAGCTAACTGTGCTTAAACAGGTTTGTAGTGTGAACCTTTTAGTCAGTTTTTCATTGAAGTTTTAATAAAAATCACTTTCATCATCGCAGCCTTAGTGTCACTGTGAAATTAATGTATATTTGAATGTGTCTCTTCTATACTCTCTGTCCCGGTGTGAACTGGGGTGTGATTCACTTACCCACAACTGTGTAAAGCAGGAAGTTTGTACAGAATTCTACTGTATGAGTGAATTTGTGTGATTTTCAGGTCCAGGAGCTCATCATCAACAAGGATCCCTCTCTTCTTGACAATTTTTTGGATGTAAGTAAACCTTTATGCAGCTTTCTTAAGCTATTTGTTTGGCTTGGAAGATTCATAAGCTATATCAAATTTAACATG
This sequence comes from Ctenopoma kingsleyae, assembly GCA_032353495.1. Lineage (NCBI taxonomy): Eukaryota > Metazoa > Chordata > Actinopteri > Anabantiformes > Anabantidae > Ctenopoma > Ctenopoma kingsleyae. The sequence continues at coordinate 19,743,907 of JAUBNQ010000013.1, forward strand.
GTGGACTGTGCAGCTGATGTAACTGAAACTGTTTATATCCTCATAGTACTTAGTGATTTGTTCTTCCTGAAAAGTGGTGTAATTAAAATCTTTGTCATTTCTATATACATACTTTTGTTAACAAGACACAATGCGGTGTGTTAAACACATAAAACAAAATTCAAATGTGTTTGATCCCACCACTTGAGTGTTCACAGAAGGGGGATGGTATCAACCAATCTCAGAGAAAAAGAATAGAAGAGCATCAACACTTTCAGGGACATCTGTACATGAACGTGATCAATTCAAACTGTGATTCATAAATCTCCTGCTGGTCTCTCTGCATCCTGTAGGAGATGATTGCTTTTCAGACTGACAAGTCCATTGAAGTAAAAAAATTTGTCATTGGCTTCATAGAGGAAGCGTGGTGAGTGACAGACATTTACCAGTCTGATGATTGTTAATTTCATGTTGCAGTTTTCTTAATCGCTGTTTTGTCTTTTCCAGTAAAAGGGACAATGAGCTTCTCGTTAGGCTCATTGCCAACCTGAACATGCTGCTGAAGGATGAAAGTGTGAATGTGGTGAAGAAAGCCATCCTCACACTCACCCAGCTCTACAAAGTTACACTGCAGGTAAATGCAGTCACATAGGTACTCACATTTACAGATTTTGGAATTGTCTGATTTACCCCAAAGAGGGAATTCTGTATATCTGATGTATTTTTTGTGTCTTAATAGAAATATTAACTTTCATTATCTGTTCTCTTTTCACATTCATTCTGCTGTGTGTTTCATGCCAGTGGTTGGTGCGCTTCAGAGTGTTATCAGACGTGCAGGAGGCGTGCTGGGATTTAGTCACGCAGATGAAGGAAGATGTTCTCGCCCTGCTGGACTCTGAAAATGATGGTGTGCGCACTCACTCCATCAAGTTCACAGAGTCGCTGATCATCACTCTGTCACCGCGGACGTCAGACTC
>JAUBNQ010000013.1:19759082-19777785 GCA_032353495.1 Ctenopoma kingsleyae
AAACACAACTTTGCTTTGGGAAAAATGCTACGATGACACTAATAGGTAGCAGGAAAACAGAGCCATAACACTCCGTATCATTATACATGTAAATGTAGGTTATAAACCCCTAGCCAGTTACTAATATCTTAATTCATACATTTAAGTTTGCTAACCCTGCACTTTTACTAACAGCTAATATTCGCGACTAATTAATTAACCGCCAACTAAATTAGCATGTTTTGGCTAACACTACCTTTCCGTTCAGTTCCTCCTTAAGCGCAGACTGTCCCTCAACGTTATCCTCGTTATCTCGGATTTTTGAAGACATCTTTGGTGAAAGGAAACGTTGACAAACACCTGTTGAAAGCTTCTTTTAATGTACTAGAAGCATGTTAGCCTCAGCGTATGTGTGTAAACACGTTCATTTCGTTGAAAAGCTTTTCCGGGTGCGGAGAAACGTTCAGGTTCGACGTTACTGCCCCCTGCAGGCGGGAGGTTTTATTCATACTCCATGTAAATTCAAATACGCACTAAAATATCTCAAATAACCACTTTACATGTACAACAAGTACATGAACTGTGTTTCACAAAACTACAATTTATATTTTGTTTTACTTGTTTTAACTGGAGTGTCTTGATTGAATTGATAAAATGTAAATCACTATTGTTATCATTATTATTGAAACATTAGTATTTCTTCATTTCCCTCTTTTTGTCTAAATTTACAGTTGTCTATCTATCCCTTATTTGTGTTAGTGTTAAGTGTGCTCTGTAATTAGCAATCAAACACCCCCAGGACCTCTGAGGCAGCAGTGTTAACCACTGAGTGACAGAGCAGCCATAGACTACCACACAATTCCAGTATTTTAAACTTGATCTGTTCCAGTCTGTACTAATCATATGAATTTTTCCCCCATGTTGCTGTTTGCACAGATGTGGAACACTGACTCAGCTGATGAGTGAATAAGGAAATCATCATACAGTATGATTTATACAGAGTGTGATGACAGGAGAATCACAAAGAAACATAAAGTCATGAAAAGAAAGTGGGGGGATCACTGATAAGCAAAGTAAACATTCACTTTAAAATCACTGTATCAGTTCAATGCACTCTGACACACACAAGCACATTTTTGTGGTTTGCATCAACTTTATTGTTATTGTCCATTATCATCTCTTGTCTACATTTACCTAGCAGCTCTGTGCATATGTGCTTCAGACACAGCGGTGTTGTAAATACATAGAAGAGTTCAGGCTGATGGAAAATGTCATTGGTTTTGCAAATATATATCGTAAAGCTACACCGTGCTTTTAGTGTAGTAAAAGTAGCAATACCACACCGTAGGAAAACTCTGTCAAGTGCAATACATGCACTGAAAGTGCTACTTGAATAAAGGCTTAAAATTATTGGTGTCATATATTTAAAGTACCAAAAGTAAAAGGCTTAGCTTTCAGATTAATGTGTATTAGCCTATACATTTTTGACCTGATGATGAAGCTTGAAGAAAAGTCAGCCAACATTACTATTACAGATTATTCATGTCTGTTTCAAATTTCATGTCAGTCCATCCAATTGTTGAAATATTTCAGTTTTGACTAATGAAGATGAGCAGAAAATTGCCATCCCTAAATCCATGCCACTAGTATGGCTATGACATATTAAGCTCACTCCCCCAGCCCAGATTTCCTCCCTTCTTGTCAAACATGCCTTCAAGCCTACTGCTCTCCCTCCTTATAATCAATTACAGCTCTCATCTGGTAAAATAACACTACATAGATTTTTTTAGTATCTCAAATTCCCTGACCCGGTAAGATACATTAAACGACACAAACATTGCTCCAGCAGCTGGTCAAACACACTTTGACCCTGCAGTGTGTGGCAGACAAACACACCTGTGTGAGGTCTCACATTGGCTGGCTGCCCACTGAACTGCAATATTCTACTGCTCTGAAACAGCTATCAGATGTTTACCATTTCATTCCCTGGAAACAGGGCTGTCATGTTGGGAAAGTTGACCAGGTCATCGCAGACAGACAGTGACCTTTGTTGTTTATTGTTCTCTGATGGACTGGGAGGAGGCACACATCAAGGTCTTAGGCCCTGGACAGCACCAGATAGCCATAGAAGAATAAGACCACAGCATTGTTGTGTTCTAAAAATGGGTAATAATTATAATCATTGTCTCTGGGATTATTTGGTCACTCAGGTGGTTGCAGTCTTTCTGTGTCCACTGTCATGAGATTTTAGGAGACCTCAAGAGCTCAGCCTCACTCATTCCTTGAAATACCAGAACCAAAGGTATTCTTCTTTAATACCTTCTAGCTCTTCTGCAACAGCGTCCAAAAGCTCAGCACAAAAAAAGAACAGAAACCCTGCATGAAGAATAGATGAATAATCTGATCCAGCCTTACACACGCTGTTCTACAGGTGAGATTTCACACCCTGCCTGCACCTCCATCCTTTAGCTGTGGCTTGTGAGTGTCAGGCAACTTATGGGCTGCAGGAGGCAAGTCATTCTTATATTTTTGTCCTGGAAGTACAAATTTAGACCACGTAAACATAGCTTGTTGTTCCACAGCCGGGCTGAAAAGGAATCCCATGAGGCAGATATGCCTGCAGCTCACCTGGCCGCAAAATGACACAGCAGCCATCAGACCGCTGATGACACGCACCTGAGCCTGGCTGAGTCACAGGCCCACTAATAGCGCGGCTGGTAATCTGTTTGTACAATCTCAATGTGAGCAGACTGTCAAATGGCTGAGAGCTTTCTGTGATCCTTGAATAGATCACAAAGGAGTTAGAAGAGCCTATTGTCATCATATAGCCCAAAATATGTGCTTATGTTGCTTGTTGGGTTCAGTTTTGCTCACTCATGCTATGAGATGGCACAGAGAATTGTGCGTCTACGTGCTGCTCTGGACCTAAAAGAAGAACTGCATGTTTTTTCACAGAAATCATGGTGCTATAAGCTAAAATGTAGTAATTGTCCTGTAGTTATTCTATATGTATTTGTCATGGCACCCACTGAAGAACTAAAGAGAGGAAAATATTAAAGCCTAAATACAGGGCCGGATTAACTGAATAAGGAGACCTGGGCTAAGATAAGTAATTCCAAACACCCCCTCCTTTTCTTCTGCTGTTTGTGAATACCGCATTTATAAATAGCTTGAATTAGTAGCTAAGTAACTCAAAGCAATAAATATCTTTAAGCAATACTTTTACATATTAGCAAATATTCTTAACTGCTACAATAAGCAACTGAAGTTAGCGCCATCCTGAAACTTTAAATCAATCCGTTGTGCCCTGTGCAACCCTCCTTCTCCCTGCTCTATTGTGCTATGCTACACCCTGCTACACTCCCATCCACTCTGCCCTGCACCTGAGGTAGTCGTGCTTATGAAATTACAAGCTTCAGGACTTACCAATGAAGCAGAAATGAGTGAATTTCCTGACCTGGCTCCAAAAGCTTTATAAGTTTATAATCTCTGCACTGCTGCCAGGCTGTTCAATAAGTCTACATTTTTGTTTTGGAGCATATTTTTTTAGTAAGATATTAAAAATAAAGGTACAAACTGTAGCTTTAATTGCTGGTATTGAAATGAGAAGATTGATAGCATTTTCTCATGTAGATAGTCTAATTGTGAAGCTACTTAAGCAATAGCTTAAGGAGAGAAACACCACCTATGAAGCTCACTGATTAATAAATTTTGTTTATCTGTGTTAAACCAGTTGTGGGTTTATGCTAAGCTAAGCTAACCACTTACTGTAGATGTATATGAAAAAGCTGCCACACCCCCCATCTTTTAGAATAGTGTAATTACTGCTCCAAACTCTAAAACACCAGGGATTTGTTGATTAGTTGAACTCATATTTCACAGTGTGTTGCAACACGACAAGACTTTGTTGGATCAGCATCAAATCTCTCTCAGCGAATGAGGCGATTCTTCAGCATTTGTCATCTTGGTTGGTTTAAACAAAGGTCGGGGTGTTTGGGAGAGTCTCGAGGGAGGTCAGACGCTAATCGAGCAGTTTTTGTTTAGTTCAAAAATCACACAGAAACAGCTGCTACAAGATGCAGCTCACTGTGTGTGTGTTGTCACGATCAGTGGGGAGGGTCCCACTCAGCTGATAAGAGTCTCAGGAGAGTTGAGTGTACAGTAAAAAGAGGCATATTTGCCATGTGTTCACTGAGCCAGTGTTTATTACTTTTTATGGATGCGGGCCAAAGAGTCCACGTCGATGCAGCCTGTAATTGTAGTTTTGATCCCGTTCTGTTGACATAGGTGGACAAATGCAAGTCATCCAAATGTGTGCGCTTTGTACACCGTTTTGCTCTGTTCACCACCAAGCCGTATTGCAACAGGTTTCTTGACAAACAGCTTCACCAGGTCAAGGTAATAATAACAGTTTTGGTTGCCAAACCGTTCACGTTGAATGTGTGTGGCATCACATCAACAAGATGTTATCAGTTAATCTTTAACTCAAGCAACGTCTTTGCACCGTTTGTGCCACCAATAATTTTTTCAGATTTAGTTAATACAGTAAGTGAAGTGAACCCTTCTATGTATGTATATGTCTTAAAATACATTATCATAGTCTGTGAAGGTAGATATGGTCAGATACCTGAGTTACGATTATGAACAATCTATTTGACATGGAGTCAGGAGTTAAACCTACACTTGATTATTTGAAAAGGTTACAAAATAATGAAGACGAGTTTGGATGTCCATCAGTCCACAGTTTGACAAACTGTCTATAAATGGACATGATTTAGTGCTGTGGCTGCTCTTCATAGAAGTCGGTGCCCAGTTAAGATGACTCAAAAGACACAACACAGAATTCTCTGTGAGGTAACAAAGAACCAGTCGTGATGCAAGGTTGCATCTATCGAGGTGTCCAGTACACGACACCACGGAGGAAGCTCTAAAAAAAAACACACTGCACATGTGAAGTGTGGTGGAGGGAGCATCATGATTTATCACAGAGGAAAATAAATTCATCAAGGTATCTTCCAGGATAGTGACAGGGTGACTGTCCACCAGCTGAAGCTTAGCAGACATCGGGTGATGCAGAAGGACAATAGCTCCAAACAGATTTATTGGAGAATGACTTCAAACATAGAAAATAGAGAATCATTCACATTAGACATCCTAAAAATATCAGTCCTGTAAAGAACAATGGTCCAACAGTCCTCCATGCTGCTGCGTGGGTCTGATCAACAGCTACTAGAAGAGCTTGTTTGAGGTCTGTCAAAGATAGCCAGTTATTAAAGGCCCTATAACTAATTTCAGATAGATTTCTGAGAACCGAAACAAACTCAAGACTATATACCCATTACTCCTTTGAGACTATTGCCCCTCCTGTCCTGTTTCTACAACTATGTATGCCCCTACGGAGCCTGTTTCCTGAGTAAAGCTACCATTAACTGTTAGGTCGTCTGTGCTAAAGAATGCTGCCGGCTCTATCTGGAGCGTGGCCTCGATCCAACCATCGTTTAAAATGAGAACTCGCCAAATCTTTTCATAAGTTTTGCTCAGTGTGGACGAGGCCAATGTGCGGACCGTAGCAACAACCAACACATTGCTCACCAGAATAACAGCAGGACTGTATGTAACTCAGAAACATGAAATGGACTAGACCGGCTGAGAGACAACACGCCTTGTCCCATTTTCATTTAATCTCTTAGAAAAGGTGCTTTAAAAAGTTGTTTCCTAAAGACATGACATATAATAATATATGCATAACAAATTATTAATTCCTATTGATATTTCCAGTATATCCCCCCCAAACCACCGCAGTGAGTGGGCAGCAGGCCTACACAGCCTCACAGCTTTAAAGTGGACACACATTCGTTGGCTGTGATAATATTAGACGTTATTTTTGTAGAACACATCTTTAGTCATCATTTCTGACAGAAATGATGCCACCGTTGCAGGTAAACAGGTAGAAAGAGGACTCAAGGCAAAGTAAAGCTCACTAAGCCCAGAGTGTAAAAGGCTCATGATATAGTTAACAATGATGCCGTTTTGTCCAGATATGGTCCACAGCGCGCGGGCGCGGGCGCGTGCGTGCGTGCGTGTGAGTGAGTGATGGGCGGGGGGAGGGGCGGGCCTTGTTTTGTTTCTGACCCTGCGTGAATAAAGGCAGGTCACGTGACACCGTGGGTATATTCGAGGCAGGTCGGAACCAGCGAGCAGCAGAAGAGAGCTGTCCTCCCTCAGGAGCTGTGCTCACACCAGCTCCTCAGCTTTGCCTTTTTGTTTAACGAACGTTTAGCCTATAAAGTCATTTCTTTCCAACTTCAGCTACAGTGTTAGCTAAGTTTGGAGAGGAGAAAAGGGGAGAAACGTCGTGTCTTTATTTGTTATTTTGTGCAGTAGCCGGAGCTCGACTTCCTTTACATTACAATAGAGGAGATAGCATAAAGCAATAAAACGACTTTCACTTTGCTGTGTTTTTTGCCGTTTGGACAGCTTTAAAATGGATAACTCTGGACCTAAGAAGACATGCGCTGGTAGGTTGTTATTCTTAGTATTTCTTAAGCGGATGCTTCACATCAGAGGAATAGACGTAGCCTGTGTGAACGACCCAGCAGCTGGATAACGTCGTGAAATGACCCTGACAGTTCATTGTTCAATCATAATCTTAATGAAATGTCTTTACAGAAACTCTCCGGGACTTCTTCACTTCATCTAAATTCCTTATTTACATGGGACATGCACTGTCAACATGGGTAAGTGAAAAGTGTTACACTTAACCACTTTTTTTTTTTAATGTTACATCTGATATTTGTGCATGTTGATCATGATGACAGGCTGCAGATCTGGGTTATTTTAGTATTAGACTAAATGTAATACAGCATTAATGTGTGTTATAAAACTCTCATTACAATACAAAATGACATGTTTTTTTTTCCAGCACAATATTGTTCTGTCTAGACATTTGATTAAACTAAAGATTGTGTTAAGGTTTTAACCCCATGAAAGCAGAGAGTGTTAATGTCACATTTCCTACGAGGGTCAAATTGGATGTCATGAAATATTTATAATTGGGATTTCATCCCCCAGGGTGATCGAATGTGGAACTTTGCCGTGGCTGTTTTTCTTGTGGAGCTGTACGGAAACAGCCTGCTGCTCACGGCTGTGTACGGGCTGGTTGTGGCCGGCTCCGTGCTGCTGCTTGGGGCCATCATTGGGGACTGGGTGGACAGAAACCCCAGACTTAAAGGTAAGGCCGCACACAGTCCAAAGGCATATATAGTTGTTCTTGAAGGGTTGTTGTAACACAATTTATCATGACTAAAAAGTCAAAACCATGCAGACTGGTATTATAGTGTTGTGCACATGTTTACTCTCTCATTATCACAGTGCACCTCTTGCAGAATAATCATTCAGAGGAATTTGGCAAAGACACCGTTAGATGAGGGGAACTGGCAGAGTATCCAACCATCTTGTGGAAGTGCTCCAGTGAACTAGATTATCAGACAGGAATCTGCTGTCTTTGATCAGATTTCTGTCTCTAATGCTGGTTGTGGTATTTCCATAGTGGCCCAGACTTCGCTGCTCGTCCAGAACAGTTGCGTCATCGTGTGTGGGATCCTCTTGATGGTGGTTTTCCAATTCAAAGAACAGCTTGTGGAGCTCTACAATGGATGGATTCTGGTAAGATCCCCTCTGTGCTGTCTCTTACATGCTCGCTGTTTCAACATGATCTGATGGGAATTTTCACTATAAGTATTTTTACTGATTTTGCTCAAGTGCCACACTCTGACCCTGGGACTGAAACTTGCTTACTTTTACTGATATGGACTCCGATGTCAATATGGTTTATGGCTCCTTGAGCAGCTTTAACAGATGAGTGACATGAACACAGTCAACTCCCAGATGACCTTTGACTGTTCCCCTAAATTAAACTGACAGAGCAGGTTAGGAAACATCAAACAACTTTCTCTTATTTCACGATATTCAGCAGTTTGTTCATTCTTGTCTTACAGTCTTTGCAGTTGAAATTATACATTTCTGAACTTGAAATAATTACCTTCCAATCACAAAACCAAATGTGTTGTATTGCGGTCACAAACAATTAGGTTTTCTTAAGAGGGAACAAAGCATGTCAGGTAATTACACAGAAGTCCTCAAAGGCCTTCAGCAGGAGCAGGATTTTGACTTGTTTACACTTGAACATCCAGTGTCAGAGTGTGTTAGAGGTGGTGAGGGTTTGGTGAAACAGGAGAATGGCTTGTTGAAGGCCGTCTAGTCAGCAGGCTTTTCAAGGCCAGTCACATGACAGACAGGGAGACAGAGAAATGTGGACTGGCCTGTGGAAGAATTTTTGCTATTCCGAACAGAGGAGCTACGTTACACCACACGCACAGATCAACAAAAATGTTGCAAGTGGGCCATTAGAGGCAAGATATTGCATGTGTTTTAGCGTTTTGTCCTTCGCTATTTCTTTACTGATGTCGTTATTGAGATCACATTTGAAATATATATTGTTTTTTTATTATTATTATTATTATTATTATTATTTCCATTTTTTTTGTTCTTGTAAGATGGCGTGTAATAGGAACACTTTGCTTCTTATTACTTAGTCATTTGTGATCAACATCAGATGAAATGTAGACTTCCAAACTGGCAACTACAGAGTTAGAAATTAGGTTTCAACCAAAGGTGCTTGATTATAAAAATGTATAAAATAGTGATAATATATGTGTCTAATAGCAGCAAGTACACCATATGTGGGTGTGTCTTATTCTGCATTTACACTCGATTAAGTCTGGTGTTATATTTTATGTGCTTTACTGTTAACAAAGTGTTAGTTCTCTACAATACATTCTGACTTGAGCATTTTTGGCATGCTCCCAGGATTAAGTCTTAAAAACCGGTAACAAATATTTAGTTTCAATAAAAAAGACTTGGTAAGTTTACAACAAAAACAGCTGGGCACTGCTTTTAGCAAAGGTTATTCAAAATGAAGTACATGGTGTGTTTGAAAACATGTTTGCTCTGGTTCAGCGATTCCCAAAATGGACATTGCAGACATTGCACCTCTCCCAAAAGCTCCATAGTCCCCACAAACCATATACAATATCCTGTAACCCATTTTTTAAGTGTGAGAGAGATAGCATTCTGCTCCCTCTCTTCTTGTGGTAAGTGGAAAGTGTTAAGCGCTGTGGCTTTTACGGCCAGCTGAGTAGTTAGACTGAATATTAGTAGTCTACAGTGGCATGTCTGCAAGCTGCCATGCTACTACACATGGACAGCTGTCAGTTCTCCTCCTCTTCTTCTCACATTTTCCACATTTTTTCTTGTAATATACTGGACATATTCATCGGTTAACTGAGGGTTTTAGTGTTTTCATGAGATTTGTTAACAGCAAGAAAATACACAACCACCTTCATCCTTTAATGACTAAAAATAGTCAAAATCTAACAACACACAAGTGTAAAAAAGTTCTCTTCACTTTGTTTTTCAGACAACCTGCTACATTCTGGTGATCAGCATTGCCAACATCGCCAATCTAGCCAGCACGGCTACAGCCATCACCATCCAGAGGGACTGGGTTGTGGTTGTGGCAGGTCAAGACAGCAGCAAGTTGGCAGGTCAGTGCATCAAACCCGCTGCTGGTCTGTCGTCAAAAGTAGGGCTCGCCTGACCCGTTATCAGATCTGTTCAGTAGGGCATAGCATACTTTGAACCCTGGATGCTGACTCTCTCACATTTGTGGTTTTTATGTCCCTGCAATTTCCTCCTGAGTGTTATAAGCTATTTAAAAGATTTGCTCACATGGTAGAAAATGAACTTGTTGAACCATATCAAACTGCTGTGCTATTCATTCTAGTAAAATCTACTGTCACGTGAATGTGTAAAACCTTCTAGAAATATGGAGACTATAACTGGCTGTACTTTTTCACACTGCTTTTGTATCAAACAGACATGAATGCCACAGTGCGGATTATTGACCAGCTGACCAACATCCTTGCTCCCATGTTGGTGGGCCAGATTATGGCCTTTGGTTCCCATTTCATTGGCTGCGGCTTCATCTCTGGTTGGAACCTGTGCTCCATGTGTGTGGAGTACGCGCTGCTGTGGAAGGTCTACCAGAAGACACCGGCGCTGGCAGTGAAGGCCGGGCAAAAGGAACAGCACCAGGAGCTCAAACAGCTCAGCTCAACAGGTAGCTTTAAGAACCATGTGTTCATGTCATTTGAAGTTGTGTTGATTGATTTGTGTTATAATTTTAGTAATAAGCAGCAACGTATTATGTCTGCTCAATGGATATAACTGTATCTCTCCACCCTGCTACTTTTGTAGATGTGGAGAACAGCCAGAGTCCTGAGGAGTCTTCTCAGCCACTCATGAATGAAGCCTCAGTTGTGGCCAAGCCCGACTCTCAAGAGGAGCAGGGTTGTTGCTACCAGGTGAGCGAACCCCTGCGCACCTTCAAAGCCGGCTGGGTGGCCTACTACAACCAGAACATCTTTTTCGCGGGCATGTCCCTGGCGTTCCTCTACATGACAGTGCTGGGCTTCGACTGTATCACCACTGGCTACGCCTACACGCAGGGCCTCAACGGCTCCGTGCTCAGCCTTCTGATGGGGGCCTCGGCCATATCAGGTATCTGCGGCACCGTCGCCTTCACTTGGGTTCGCAAGAAGTGTGGCCTCATCCGCACCGGCTTCATCTCAGGCATAGCTCAGCTGTCCTGCCTCATGCTGTGCGTGATATCCGTCTTCGCTCCCGGGAGCCCCTTCGACCTCAGTGTCTCACCCTTCCAGGACCTGTACACCCACTTGATTGGCGAGAAGACCCTGCCCGAGGTTGACCAAAGCCTAGCCACCATCCTTACCAGCGGGAACGTGACTACTCCTGCACCAGCTGAAGAGATGCCACCTCTGCAGTCCTACATGTCTGTTGGTCTGCTGTTTTCTGGTGTCATTGCTGCTAGAGTTGGTGAGTAAAGTAGTTCTTGATTCTTTTCCAGATCTGATTGTTATCTAAATAGCACTAATATCCGCTAAAGTGGATTTTGGAGAGATGTCCAAAGTTCAGTTTTTTTATTGTTATTGAAAGGAAATTAGAGTTTGAAGATATAAGAGTGCCTATGCTCTGTTGACATGTTTACTTCCTTTCATAAAATTATGGAAGGTTGTTTCCCATATTATGGAAAACAGGTGACTCAAACAGGTTCACAGGCTGAACCTTTTCATAAGCTGGGATCTCACGCCATGAATGTGAATCTGCTACGGATGTCAAAGCAATATTTGCAACCTTTGATGCCTATAACCTGATATTTCCTGCAGTAGCTACCGTTCAGTCCTAAAGTCATCGCATGATTGTAAAAATATCATTAAGACTGACTGTTGGTTGCTGTCCTGCAGGCTTGTGGTCTTTTGACCTGACTGTGACCCAGCTCATCCAGGAGAATGTGATCGAGTCGGAGCGAGGTGTGATCAACGGTGTCCAGAACTCCATGAATTACCTCTTAGACCTGCTGCACTTCATCATGGTGATTCTGGCTCCGAACCCAGAAGCCTTCGGCCTGCTGGTCATCATCTCTGTCTCCTTCGTGGCCATGGGTCACATGATGTACTTTCGTTTTGCCTTCAAGAGCCTGGGGAGTCGCCTCTTGCTCTGCTGCTCACCTGAACAGAAGGAGGAGACAGTAGACAGTCCATCGCTTCCTACCACTGTGTAACCCCATTAAAGAGACTCTGTCCTGGGTACATATTTCTCAAGCCTTACCCTACCCTGCATCTTAGTTAACTAACATTATGCATGTTGCTGTCAGAATACTAATATTTGCAGTAACCAGGTATACACAGCCATTAATAAAGCATTAGTCATGAGCAGAAGAAGGTGAGTAAAAAGCTTACGGTCAGGGAAACTTTAATAGTAGTAGCAAAACTTTAGATAAAGTAGGGTTTTTATAGCTTTTCACTGAAAGACTCAGACGAGATCCTGAACCTTTCATCTATGGATCCGTGCTTCCTAACACATACATGCACTGTTAAACAAGGATCCATCACTTCTAGGCTTATAACCCCATTTTGGGTCTTGTTAGAAATTGGTGGATAAGGCACTTTGAAATATTCTCCTCCTCCTAACAGCGAGGATCCAGTTGTAAATATGCATAAAAGGTGCTTGTGCCAACAAGAGGCAAAATGAGGGCGCGCAATTACAGGGAGGCAGGTGCTTAGGCTGAGCTAAGAGGGATGACCGGCTGTGAGATCAAAAATACAGAACGTCCCTCGTTTTCACTCTAGCTACTGGGGCTGCAGCCATGTTAGCTAGCTGCTCTCTGCTGGCCTAGCCTTGGCCGCGTCAGCTCGCGTACACACGTTTCACGAGCAGCTTATGGATGTGATACTTGTTATTTGACCAAATACAAAACTGGGATGTAGTAATAATACTTTAATAACTTTAATAGGTGGTTATAAGGGTTATGCAATTAATGGTATTTATTCAAGAAAGGCAGATGGTGGCTTTTTATAATATCAGTATTGTGCTGTGTGTTTCTCATTGTGCTGCAAGAAACAAAAATCCTATGCACCTTTCTCAATAGTTCTGTCAGTTACCAAAGTCCATATGCGGCATAAAAGGAAGCGAGGGAAACCAGTTATCCATCTGAAGCATAACACAAGCAACACATATCTATATTATATCAGATGACTGTAGTTGTGTTGGTTCACTAATGCTTTCATACAACTCTAGTTTATCTGAATATTTCTAAGCTACTCTGAGATTGTACTTATACCTTGTTTTTCTGGTCGTTGACACCAGTAGTTTAACTTTTTTGATTTTTATGTTTGACTTCTCTCAAGTGATTTTTTTTCAGTCATGATTGTTGTTACACAGGCACTTTAAGTGATTGACATCTGTCATTACATCTGATGCGTGATCAGACATTTGATCAAGCTTTTTGCACAAGGCTGACGACCTGACTTTCCCAGAACCACCTCATGTCCCCAACACCCCCGCCCTCAATCCCATGACCTCCCACCCCCACCCGCTCTCTGCACAATCCTATTTCAATCACTTCTATTCTTGCTGCCAGTCTGTTCAGGCGCTTTAGGGGATTGCGGTTCAAAAAGGCACATACTGTAAACGCTTAGCACAAGATTTTCATATAGAAAAATTCAATCTTCCCTGACAAAGTCGAGCTTGCCTCAGACACCCCCATTTCCTTAAGTCTACCAGGGAGCATAGTCAGCAACACCTAATCTGATGTCAGTTACCACTTCAGACTGCCAGAAAACCCTGGACCTGGACTCAGTCTGGGGTTTTGTTCTCTTTACTCTAAGCTTCCACAGAGGAGGAAACATTTCACTCCTGTTATACTTCTTTCATGTGTTGACACCTTTAGCTTTGTAGCACTAGTATAGAGTACTAGTATTTAATTACCTTTTTGCTTGCTACCTCTCCTTGTGATTTAACAGATGAAACATCAACGCCAACATGTTAAAATCACAGACACTGGGAAGTAGCTTTGCTTTAAAGATCCCAAACTACTGTTTATATCTGAAACCAGCATAGCTGTAGTTAGTTACTTTCCACCTTTAGTAATTTCTGACTCTTCGTAGTAAACTAGGTTTGACACTTTGTAAATGCACAATAGAGAACCTAGCTGCCTCCCACACAATAAAAAAAAAAGCTAGTGAAGTGTGGTCTGGAAAATGGTGTGGGGAGAAATATTTAGGTTGGAAACAGAGGTAGCCACACCAGATGTAGGAGAACAGGAGGCTACTTTTCAGATGTCTGCAGGTGGAGCATGAGCTGCAGACTCACTGGGAATGGAGCTCACTTCTCACGAGCCACATGGGTTTAATGTAAACCTCAAACTCGGTGTGGCATGAGAAGGAAAGCAGCTCTCACAAAGGTCTGTGGATTCAGGAATATCACACATGGCCATAAATGCTATATTTTTCATGTAAATAACATTAGCAGTGAGTTTAAACCTACTTAAATATACAATTTGAAAATGTAAAAAAAATGTCTACTGTGGTGTCGTGGTGTTTGTCTGAAAACCTTTTTTTACGTTTTTGTATTCTTAGTGTAACCAACATTTTTGTGTCAATTTTTTCAGATTTTTTAAATTTCTGTGTGTATATACACACACAGAATTAGATATATACATAGTAGTTTAGTAATCAATCATTGTTATGTGATAATCGCACTCCACTAGCTATGAGGATGTTGATACTGCTTGTATTGCATACAGTCTTTTAAATAAAGTACATTTTACAATCATGTGTGGATAATTTTGCTTGTATTATGTTTTCAGGGTTTTTCACATGGACTTTCTAGTGGGCTCTGCTTCTGCATCTTGTGGTCATTTTAGCATTTCAACACATTTCCAGGTTTTATTACACATAAGCACTTGATAGAACCGTGGCCATATTATAATGCTCATATCATACTCGTATCAGTTAAACTCGTACTGTGCACTAGATAGTTTCTAATTTTATGACGGTAGGACTTAGTGCTGAAGGTTCAGCACAAGATGAAACACCTAAGGTTCAACGCTGTGACTCGGGCCCCTCCTTATAACTGAGGAACCACACATAAAGCGGGCTGAAAGGCTGCTGACTGTAGCGAAAGTCTAACGTCAAGACAGGAAGTAGGGCGTTATGTGAACACAGCAGAGACAGTGTATCTTCCTCTTTACGTTTAAGTAGCTTTTGAAACGATGAGAATTCATAGAGAGGTTCAGGTCTTTCCTTGTTATTGAAGAACTGCATACTAGACCACAAAAACATTGCTGACTGTAGTAGAAAACTAATCTCTTGACAAGGCCCCATGTTCACGTGTTGTGTGTTTGAGAAAAGTACATCAAGTTTGCCTCTTCCTCACAGTTAGGTGAGAAGATTGATGGTGCTCAGGACACTGGATACCCGATTTGAACCCAACGGTGCAAGAAGCACATTCCCCAAATAACAGTTTTTACTTCCTGCACTTGTTTGGGAGTTGATTTTCTGACATACTCTTCACTAAACTTGCTGTCTATATGGTAAAGGATTCTCTTTCTATGAATTTTACCTGCACCTATACTGATCAAGACTGAGATAGGGCTTGTTTTTTCCCTGAACTGTACACCAGCTCATATCAAGTCAATAAAAGTGACAGATAAACACAGTAGGACTTGATAAGGATGTATAGGGGGCGACCCAGTTCTAACACCAAAGCCCCTAAAGAGGCCTGATGTCTGACACATGCGGAGGTCATGAAAGAGCACCTGATACAGGAGGAACTGAAAAATGCTGAGATAAAGTTCAGTGTCACACAGAAACGTGACTTTCTCCTTCTGATTATTTACGACTTCACTCTACAAATAACAAAACTCAATAATCTCAACTCAACAATATTTCCAGTAAAGAAATCAGTAGCTAACTAAAATAGGCAGCAATTGAAGGCGATGCGATTGCTTATTTTGTTTTTGTAACATTCGTTTTGCTTCAGATCCTATTAGAAAGTTATAGGCTTGGCTAGATGTGTATCATAGTTCAGCAGGTTATACAACGAGAGAAACGTAACTTAACCTTCACTCACCAGCACCCTCAATTACATCACACACTCCTGACAGGTTAACATCTTTTATTAAATGTATAGAAAAATATGTGATTGCACATACATGTGCATGCACACAGCACTTTTCATCCCTCCCTTTGTCTTTTTTCGATGCTTTACCTTGTATTGCATTGACAAAAATAATAACAGCATAAGTATTTAATAGTTTTGCACCAAAAACTACATCAATTCCTAATAAGAGGAACTTGTACCCCCTCTGATCTTTTAGAAAATTAATTATATTCTTTAATATACAGTTACAATAGTCCTCAGTTTTCCACCAACCCGACTGAGATGTAACCCTGTAACAGCTGGTGCTGTGATGAAAACTGACCACTAGCAAACTCCAGACTGATTTTCCTGCAGAGTAGCTCACACAGCAGCATCGTGACGAGCGCTGTGGGAATGTTTATCTGCAACAGGAACCTGGAGGTTTTTGAAGATAGCAAGTAAAATGTTGCTGTTTCACAAACCAAAACAGGTTAGAACAATCCTCACACAGAGACTGTGTAGGGACTGGACGTATGTCGTGTGTAAACATGTCAAAAGACTGAAAATTGAGAAACTGTCAAATTGGAGCTTTTGTGTTTTTAAAAACAAACAAACATCAAACCTCCAGAGAAATCAGCGGAAAACCTGACAAACATGTCCACAGTGGCTCGAGTGAGATACTTATGCAATTAAATATTTCTGTTTCTGTTTTGTATAGAGATGTGTTTAAACTTTGACATTTGTTTCTTGCCAGAGGAAATCCATCTAACTTAAGGTACAAAAACATCCACTGATGTGATGAAAACGTATCTGCCTGAGTGTCTCTGTACATGATCAAGAGTCCAGGAGGCCTGCGAACCAGCTGTGGTCAAGTTTCTTCACCGTCCTCAGCTCCCTAATCTGGGCTTTTGTCAGAGGGGGGGCTGCAGGATCTGTAGGCTGGTTTCCCACTGGCGCCTGCTCCGGTCGCGAGGTGCTGAATTCCATTTCCCCCTCTGAATCTTCTTCCTCTTTCTCGCTCTCCATTTCCTCCTCTGACTGTTTGTTTTCCCCCCTGGACCCATGAGAACACACGTGAAGGAAAGGTTAGCATGACTCTGCATGTTTTCAGAGATAAACAACTTTTTTTCCTGTGCACACCACTGGAATTAGAATATGAATTTGCTAAATCATGAGTTGTCTGAATTCCAGCAGCGTTGCACAATGTTGACTTTTGGAGACTTGCAGTTCTGCTACACAGCCACGTTTTCCTCAACCCACCACCCACTGTGACTACATCTTATCATCATTATATGACCAGCTCATAAAGAAAACGTGCTGAATCTCTGCAGCTTCAAAGCCCTGACAGCAGACTACTGACCTGGAGTCTGTGATGGAGATGAGTAGAGACTGCACAAACATGGAGCAGAGGTAAGAAGTAGAGGGCAGGACGTGGGCTGGGGTGTGCAGAAGCTGGAAGAGAGACGATTGATCAAAACCTTTTTATGAAAAGCTCTTACAATAATTACAATAACAAAGGAACATGAGGATACACGTGTTGTATATATTGTAAAGTCGTTCTGTGACATTCTTCACAGAGCTGAACTACTGACCTCCTTAATAGCAACAGAGCCCTGTGGCAGTGTTCTCTCAGCAGACAGGCTGCTCACTGAATCTTCATTTTCCTGCTGCTGCTGCCGGTGTTTCCCCAGCAACAGGTAGAACGGTGTCATGGCGACGCTGTCATCGATCACAAGCTAGGTGGGACAAATAAGTATTAAATCGTGTAAGTAAATACAGCGACGTCACATTAAGACCAGTGACAACATGTCAGCACAGCTCAGTTTTCACTTCCCAGGTAAACTGTACCTGTTTGCTGGAGGCCATCAGCCTGTCCTCTTCTGCTTTGGTGCTGAACGTAACGAGGCCCTGAAAGAGTCCACATCAGTCAACAGCATGACCGGGGCACAAACGAAAATGTGCAAAATGTCCAGAGAAGAGTCAAACTGAGTTGAGGTTTAATGATTTGGCAGAATTCACCAGTTTCTTTAACTGCTCATGTGCAACAACAACACCACCTCTAGAAATTATGCAGTAATCCTCTTTTTTTGTAGACAACATGTGAAAAGGTACACACACATATCTTTGTGGTCTTGTGGTTTGAGCTGTGTTTTGTGGTTTAGGTTGCCCCCCCCCCCAGGTCTCTGTCCCATCTCAACTTGACTCTGCCTGAACACAGAGAAAAGCTTTTTCCCAGTTTGGTGTGGTAGAACTACTCTGGCCTGTGAGCTGTCCTGACCTCAACTCCATTAATCCTCACCTCTGACCCTTTCAAGCCCCAACCCCCACCTCTGGGATGAAAGTGAACACCGAACACTAACAGTGTTTGAGCTGAATGGGAGTAAATCCCTGCAGCCATGTTGCTCGTTGCTACAGCAGCACGTTATTGTCCATGATTTAATGTTCAGATGTCTGCATACTTTTGGACATACTGAGTATAACAAAAGACAAGTCAAACCTATGTGAGAGTAGCTCCCCCTCCCCCTGGATGCACTGTTTACCATGTTCTGAGTGAGGAAGTAGAGCTGGGAGTGGTTGAGCCACTGGCTGCTCTCCTCACAGCTCTCCAACATCTCCTCCCTCGGTGCAAATACAGCACGAGTCACCTTCCCCGAACACACGGCCTTATGGGAAAACAGTGGCCGAGGCTCACTGGGCTTAAAAACAAACACTGGAACAGAGAAGGAAACAACATTCAGATTTCGGGCCAAAACAAAATTTACAGAAATTTTCCTTGATGTAAATTCTTTGTCTCAAAGCTGTTTGATCAGCGAATTTATATGCAGTCCACTCATCCACAGTTATTACTGTCACACAACACACTGCAGTGTGGTGTGGATTGCAAAAATGAGAAAAAGAGAAAATAGTCAGGGTCCAAGACTGAAATCTACAGAAAGGGTTGAATGTGTGGGATCACGCCGAGCTGGAAAAAAACCCTGAAAACTTACAGTACAGTATTTTACAGGCTGAAAAATATATTTTTTCATATTAAGTATAGGCACAGGTAAAAGAATGGGTGGACGAGATGAAGAGAATAAAAAAAAGGAAAGAGCAATTAAATAAAAAGACAGTGTTTTAAGACAACAACAACAACAATAATAATAATAATAATAATAATAATAAT